>JAIEZT010000021.1:14241984-14293037 GCA_019594935.1 Periophthalmus modestus
GTGTAAAAGTATCGTTTTGTCCACAGGTTGTTAGACACACGTCATAAATCTGTAGTTCTAGACAGAGATGGGTAGTACTCACTTACAGTTGTGCTTTTCAGAGTACTTTTCTAGCAGCATACTTTTACTTCTACATGAGTAATATGTTTAGTGAAGTAACAGTACTCTTTTACTCTCTCTTGAGTAAAAGTTGTGGTTCTTTTTCCCACTGTGAGTAAATTGACCAGTCACGAAAGCTTTACGTTGACAGTATGAAATGATTTTACATTTTGTGTCTGTCCTTTGAAAATAGCAGATTTGTGCAGGACTCAACGTTTTGTTCTTAAAATTACAAATCAAACATCTCAGTCCAGAAAACTGCAGTACTAGGAACAACAAAGCTACTGTGCAGAACCCTCAAGTTAGAGGTCCCAAGTGTGGAAAAAGAGGATAATAATAATAATACATTTTATCTATGATGCACTTTTCATTCCATAGAACACATGTGTCAAACTCAAGGCCCGCGGGCCAAATGTGGCCCTCCACATTGTTTTATGTGGCCGTCGACAGAGTAAATTAAAAGATATAATAGTCTTAAAATTTCATTTTATCAGGAGATACACAGTTACACAGCCATATTGTTACATCTAGGAAAACACATATGCATTACTTGCAACTTGAATAAGTAATAAATACAGAAATTGTTAATTAACAAGTTTAAAAAGCAGTTGGATTTATTTTACATCTGGGCCTTTGAGAGCAGTCATTTTGCTGATGTGGCCCTCAGTGAAAATGTGTTTGACACCCCTGCTGTAGAATCTCAGAGTGCTACAGTAAAACAAGAGCTTTACACCAATACTACATTCTAAATGCTAAAAAACATCAACAATAAGCTGTTCTAAATCAAGAAAAAAAGATTAGATTAGTTTTAAATTTAAAGTCCAGGCTCTGTGTGGTTCTGGGCAGGGAGGATTCCACAGTCGTGGTGCAGCTGAACAGAAGACTCAGTCCTCCATTGTACGGAGCCTCGTGGGGGGACCTGAAGGAGCCACCTGAAGATCTGAGGGTTTGAAGATTGCAAAGTGATCAGGTCTTGCAGAAACAGTGGTGTCTGACCAGTGATGCGTTTATGGGTCAGCAGAGGGATTTAGTCTCAATCCGGGATGAAACGGGGAGCCAGTGCAGTGATTTGAGAACAGGAGTGACATGTTCAAATGTTCTAACTTTCATTTGGATTCTGGATGAGACCAGCCGCGGAGGATGAGGATGAGATTTTATATATATATAGTATTTCATAAAGCTTTACACTTGCCCAATAACAGCTGTATTTTAGATTTTGGAGGGACAGTAGCGCAGTAGCAAACATCTTTGGCAGAGCGGTCAGATCCACTTACCCACAGGTAGCGGTGCAATTCCAGCTCAGAATGAATCCTGTTGTTGTGTCCTTGGGCAAGACACTTAACCCACCTCTCCCCCAGTGTCTGCGTACACTGGTGTATGTATGTGTGTGTGAATGGGTTTCCTTGATGTAAAGCGCTCTGAGTGCCTTCAAAGTGGAAAAGCACTAAAAATGTAACTTGCATGTCCATAACCGTCCACTAGATGTCAGCGTTACCTCACAACTGAGACACAACTCACTGCTTGTCAGAGTTTTCACCTCTTTGTGCCAACATTACCTAACCTGACTTCTATATATTCACTCACAGAACCATAGAATAGCACATTACACACCATTAAGTCTAATAGCGTCGTCATGAGGCTTGTAGGTAAACCGCTACAAGGTCACGCTGGCCTTAATTTCTCCTGACTCAGCAGAGGTAAAGGCCACCGAAATAGCCATTATAGAAAATTACCCCTCTCCATATCCTCCACATATGAATCACTGTCTTTATATTGCCAAAAATTACAGTTAAAGTTCCAAAGCCTCAACCCAAATGCATGTATATCCTCTCTCCCTGTTTTAAACCCGTGTGCGGAAAATGAAATGGGCCTGTATTAGCACGAGTGGCGTTATTATTATTATAGAGTATAGCGTGTGGAGCTGGGGCAGATGGGGGAGGTATTTACGGGGCCAATGCCGTGATTGAACAAAATATGGTTTGGTTTGGACTGATCTGATAAGTGCTAGGCGTGGACCGCATGGACTAGCCAAAATGTGTACTCATGCATGATACTGGGGACTGAAAATAGCAAGTGTAAGTTAATGTAGTGCTTCTAAAAAGGAGGAGCAAAAAATGGGATGGATAGTAGTGCAAAGTATTGTAAGATGAACAACTAAGTAATCTAATCTATACATAATCTTCTTGTTTTAATCTCTAACTTGGTAAATATGGTCCTATATGTTGCCCAATTTAAAGTAACACGACCCAGGATGTAAAAAAAGGTAAATAATATGCGACTTTTTTTAAAATATCGAGGTAAATGAGGAATAACCATGAACTTAAAATTACAAAGAAGGCTCAGCGAGTACAAAACCGGTTAAAAGATAAGAAACAACAAATCAAAACTACTCAAAATGGCTCAAAGTTCTGTAAGTAACAAGATTCTGCAACAGATGTCAAACTCAGGCCCGCGGGCAAAATTTGGCCCTCGATATAAATATATTTGGCCTGTGAGATCATATTCGCGCCAGTATAACGCATGCACCTCTAATACTATGAATCCCAGAATGCTTTGCACCACTTCTGTTGACACTTATTAGCATCTGGTAGCTGTCGCCTCACTCAAATTTACTCCACCACTTCTGAAAAACATCCAGACGTTGTTAAAATTTTTCAATAAATATTTAGTTTTGGTCTCTGTAAATTTGAGTTTAACACCCCTGTTCTACAAGATTTAAAGTTCACCGTTTTACAAATAACATGCAGTTCAGTCTGAGATCCAGCAGCCGGGAGGGGCAGGGGGCGGGTCTTTTTTTTAAAGGGGTGGCTCCCACAGGTGGAAAGTCAGGATTGGCCAGGCTCTGGGTCGTCTCTCCAATCACTGCAGAGCCCTGGAGTCAATCAGACGCCAGCTTGAGGAGCTCACCAAAGTCAGGAGAGGTCTGCGGTTTCACATCACAGCACATATATGCCCACAGGAGCAGCTGGAGGCCTGGAGTCGTAACAGTTTCATCGTGAAGTTATTTAGTCATTTCCACTAAATTATCGTAAAAGAAAAAGTCAAATCTGTCAACCGGAGAACTGAAGAGGCGGCTTGGACGAGCAGCGAAACGTCTTCACTCCGACAACTTTATGTCCAGTTTACAGATTTAAGATTTTTTTTTTTTTTACCACGGATTTACCAAGTTGTAGTATCCAGGGCTAATATGAGAGATTAACGGTTTACAATGTACATACCTTAAAACATATCGACACAGAGCCAACACATGGACAAAAGTGAAAAGTGCCTGCCCTCTCCCAGAAAAAAAAAAAAAAAAAAAACCAGATGAGAGAAAAAAAATGTTAAATGTAGGTGTAGTTTTGGGTTTAATCTAAGTTAACACCCGTTTTGTTGTGTCATATGCAAATATAAAAACATCTTTTATAGCAGTCTTCAGTTTGAGTGGTCAGGAAGGGCATCTGGCATACATTTTAAGTAACTGATTTTTACCACACACTCACAGGTCAGTCTATGTTCGTACCCTCACCTATGGTCATGAGCTTTGAGTAATGACCCAAAGAACAAAATCGCAGATACAAGCGTTTCCTCCTCCGCAGGGTGACTGGACGCTCGTTTAGAGATGAGGGGGAGGAGCTCAGTCACATGGGAGGAGCTCGGAGTAGAGCTGCTGCCCTCCACGGCAAGAGCCAGGACTCTGTTATGTCATTCTTAGCCCTAAATCTTTACTTGTATTGATATGTAATATTATTTATCTCTTTAACCTAATCTTTGTGATAATATCTGTTACGCACATATCTCTTGTTTGTTCACACAAGACGCCTGGAGTCACTTGGACTAGATTAAGACTGGTACGATTATTTTGATGGTATAAATACACTGTTGTTCTGAGGGTGAGACGACACTATTAGGGACAACAGCTCTTTGACAGTTGAGCACAATTTGATTCAATAAAGAGAACCTCTCTATTGATTTCATATTTTTGAAGGTGTTGCTATTAGGTGGAGGGGGACTATCTTTACACGCTGGAGGGGACTATCTTCCTTGGCTCACCTCGGGGTCCCACCCGAGGAGCTGGAGGACGTGTCTGTGCTGTGGGACGTCTGGGAGTCCCTGTTTAGACTGCTGACCCGTCCCGGAAGCGGAAGAGGAAGATGGATGGATGGATTTTACAGACATATTCAGATATATTTTTTCTTACCTCCCCTTCAACCATGAAAATACTGCACATTTGCATTGCAGTAAGTAATTGAGTCATTAAATAGAAGCTCTGACATTGTGGTAAATACGTCTAAATTACATTGAAATCTATGGTCTCTTTTCAAGTGGATAATTTGAAGTCTAAACTGCCCACTCCGACCTGCAGCCGCACAAATCACTGCCTCTGCATTAGATATAGGAGCTGGGAGTTAGCGGCTGAGTTGGTTTAAGTATAAATTTAAACTGCAGGCCATAATAAATCCAGATGTGATATTTGTGTTTGGTGACAGATTGAGGTACGGAGCGGGGACCTAAATCAGAACGAGCGTATTAGGAACAGATGTGCTAAAGTAAACATCCATAAATGGGTTTCAGTTTGACCGCTAACCACAATACCATTTTCCATTCCGAGGCTGGCGTTTTTGCACGTCACTCAGTAGCAAACAGAAGCGGAGAAGAACATATTTACTGACCGAAAAGATACCACAGCCAAGGCAATAGTTTGTTCGCGCAATGTTGGTGTCCAAACCTAGAATCTGACACCGAGTTAGAGCTGCGGTCCTTCAGTCGGTTGATAGAGTCTTATTCAACCAAAATTTGTATTAAATGACTTACTATTTAATTTAGATGATGAGGATTTATACAGGACAACAGTAGGAAAGAGAAGTGAGTGACTGACTTAGTGTTTTTTAGTATTTTTATATAAAATTACTGTATTTTCCAAACTGTAAGTCGCACTTTTTTCATAGTTTGGCCGGGGATGCGACTTATACTCAGATTATATGTTTTATATGACTTATACTGTGATTTATATGTGAAATATATGTTTTTTTCTTCATAATTATGCATATTTTTGGCTGGTGCGACTTATACTCCAGAAAATACGGTAACTAGATTAAACCACGACCCGGCCCTGGACCAGCGGAAGAAAATGGATGGATGGAGATTAAACTCATTCACAAGTTTAACCTGTCTTTATAAGATTTTGTTTGGGGTTTTTTTCAGCATAAATACTTATTTTTGCATCAATCATTTTCACACATGGAGCCTCCACAGAGTCCAGACCTTAACCCCAGTGAGAATCTTTGCAGCGTCAGACTCGACCATCATCAATGCAACATCTTGGTGATAAATGAATGAAACACTGGATGGAAATAATCTCTGTGACATTGCAGAAGCGAAATCAAGAAACAAAGCCACAGAGAATGAGTCAAAATCAAAGTTAAAGGAGGAACAACCAAATATTAGAGAGTGTGACCTTTTTTTTTTTTTTTTTTGGCCAGGCAGTGTATTTTCACCTCATTGTGTAAGTGATACCAAATATCGATATTGACTTAAGTATCAAAAAGTATTAAGAAAGTATTGATTCTTGAGTAAAAATCTCAGTACAATACTATTTCATTTTGAGATGAGTGTAAGTTGAGAAGGAACACAGCTAAAGTTATTTATAGTAAAACATTTTCATTGCATTTTAAAGTGAATTGATATCGGCTAAAAAAAAAATCACGAGTTTTTTCGCTGTGCTCTGTTTTTATTAGACGTTTTATCGTGTGACCAGCTATTAGAACAATCTCTGCATTTAGTTCGTTGTCCTGTTAACCGTATAATACTTCTAAATGTGTTCTCATAACACCGTGTCAAAGCAGGTCTTGACGTTTTCTGGGAACCAAAGTTATCTCAAAAGTATTTCCCAAAAGTGTTGGTGAGCAAACAGTGTAGAGTATGTAACAGCAAACTGCCAGACTCGATGGATCTAACGAGGCTGTGCTAAAACTGAACCATCCCCAGCCCCTCCCTGCCGCCCCCAAAACACAATATAACACTGGAGCGTCACTATTCACAGCCAAGACATGGTTTTCAAGCTGATTTTTCATTAATTTTTATGCAAGAGCTGCACATTATTTCATCATGAACAGTCAGTAACTTGGATGGTAAATGGTTGCATATTTATATAGTACTTTTTATACTTTCACAATACTAAGAGCGCTTTATATAGCGATACTGGGGGCGATTGGGGTTAAGTGTCTTGCTCAAGGACACAACGACAACAGCAGAAAGGAGATGTTAGTGAGTGACTAAAGCTGAAGATTTGGTGTTTTTGTGGTATTTATAAGTAAAAATGCAGATTAAACTCATTCACAAGTTTAATCTCCATCCATTTTCTTCAGCTTACCCGGGGCAGCAGTCTAAGCAGGGAGACTCCCAGACTTCCCTCACCCCAGACTCTTCCTCCAGCTCCTCCAGGTGGGACATGTTTAATCTGTCTTTTTGCAAATACGTTGTTTCCTTGTACTTTTTTCTGCATAAATACTTGTTTTTGCATGAACTCCCATTCCAATTTCAAGGCGTTTTACATCAAGGAACCGCTCACACACGCATCGATACGCCAGTGTAAGCAGACATCGGGAGTGAGGTTGGGTTAGGTGTCTTGCCCAAGGACACAATGACAGCATTCTGGTTCATATAGAAACTGACTGACAACCTGTAGGTCAATGGATCTCACTACACTACATCGAAAGAGCAGGATTTGAACCATCGACCTTCAGCTCAGTGGACAAACACTCGACGTCCTGATTTGACGTGAAAAGCCTTGACTCATTCCTGATTTTCTGCTCTCATACCAGCCAAAAATATGAAGAAAAATCAGCTGTGTGATCTGCTGGAGCCTGGGTGAGATATGCCAGGAATGCATTTACTTATGTTCTCGTGTTTAGGTCAAAGGTGAAGCTAAGGTTGCTAAGTGATCAAGGTCAACAAACACTGCCGATGTGTTGAACCTGTCGAGTTTTATTGGCGTAACATGAAGGTTTCAGGCGTGGGGCGATAATGAAACTTGTTGTCAGGATTATCAGGGCCAAAATATTTGCAATTAACGATTACATCAGGGTAATTATTAAAGTTATAGTTTAAAAATCTTATGGAAAAGTTTATTCCTATTGCACATTTAAAACTACTTCATTTGACCAAAGTGCTTCACATGAAAAAAATAGACAAACAGAACAATAAAACACCTGGATATCCCGTCTAGCTAGTATTAAATGCCAGGGAGGAGAGGTGGATTTTTAGTCTAGTCTTAAACTGAGAGGATCTATAGTTTTGTACTTTGTCATAAGTGAAAACAACAATGATCTAGAAGACACCATTATGGATAAGTAGCTTTTTTTCAGCGCATTTTGGTGATAAAATGACGATTATCTTTGTTGCCGATTCTCACGATTATTAAAAAAAATGCTCCACGAACGATTATTGTCAACCCTTTTTATCACGATAAGCGATATTACTGTTTATTGTCCTACGCTTACAAGGTATAGTATCGTTTAAAGGTTCTATATTACGCAAAACTCTTGTGACTCAAAATGCTCTGTTCCACCTTGTGATGTCATGAAGTGGTAGTTTTCAAGTTGGCAACTACCTTTTTCAGCTTTAGTTCAGTAAAGATTGGATATTCCAGGTCTGAAATTATCCAGGTGATTCTAGTGAAGGTGTGTGGAGTTTAAAAACACAGTGGCGCACTTCCTGTGTTACCACATGATGACATCACAAGGTGGAACAGAGTGTTTTCAGTTTGAGAGAAAAAGTCAGACTAAATATGCAGGGTTTGTGTGATAAATGTGTGACAGGTATGTTTATGATGAGAAAAGATTATAACATAGATCAGAAAATACAATAATAAAGGCAATTTAAAGGTGTATTATGTAACTTTTCCAATATCTAAGAGTCTCCATGGAGATGTCATTAGAAAAGTTTGCGTAGAATGTTCCACCAGAAAAGTTTCATGCCCTTTTTTAAGAGGATTTCCTAACGGCAGGAAGGACAGAATGCAACAACATAATGGACATATTTTAAACATTTTTTTCCATGAAGAACCTGAATTTTCATTTTAAAAATCAGCTTTTAAAAACATGTTCTGAAATAATCCAAATACCATGTTGCTCGCGCCGATTGGTCAGAACTGATCATGTGGTGCACGTGTCTGTCGTTACACGGCTGGAGGCGCTGGGAAAGTATTGAGGAAGTTATGTGGAATCCCAAATAACTTTTCGCCTCATTCTCCGGCGAGCGCAGGCCATTGAAACCGACGCGACGCCATCTTTGATTCATCTTCCAGATCTTATTATACTCCCATGGTTTAACCCATATGTGTAACCATAATGTAATCAACTTAAAAACATGCAGACATATTTTATTTTAGTAGTTTACCGCCACCACTAAACGTCAAACCGTATTAACGCTGAAATCTCCCTGTACGCTCCTGTCTCTGATCCTCTCCAGCGTCACGTTTGGGTTTTCCATCTGAACATTGTAACAAACCATCAAAGTTTCTAAATGAAAGCTTAGCAGCGTAATTACATGAAGAGCGACACTGCTAGCACGCTGTCATCGATCAAATCCACTTATCCGAGCCCGTGCAGCGCATCATAATGACCCGCAGAGGGGTAATGGGACGGGGGGGGAGGGTGGAGAGAGGGGTGTGATCCATCAGGTATAACATGACACTTATAACATGAGATCAGTGGAGCAGAGGAGGGACCGAATGAAGCGTCTGGCCTTTTTGAAGTCTCCCCTACTGCGGTCTATGGGCAGTGTCTGAGGCTTATAACATAATGACTGCTTGTGTGTTTTTTATTTTATGTGCGAGTGTGTGTGTGTGTGCAGCCTCGGTGTAAGGAACAGTGTAAAAAATGTACGTTATTGCTTGGCTCCAGTGCGTTAACATACATAACAGGCCAACCCCTCAGTTTGGTGGTAAGATACTAGAGACTATCTGGAGAAATGAAGACATTATTGTTATTATTATTATTATTATTATTATTACATTATTTCTACATGCTTATTTTTAATTATTTTTTGTCTTTTTTTGTCATGTATTATTATTATTATTATTATTATTATTATTATTATTATATTACTATTATTATTACTATTATTATGACATTATTTTTATTTCTATGTGCTTATTTTTTATTTATTTTTTACTCTTTATGGTTATAATATTATTATTATTATTATTATTATTATTATTATTATTTTTATTATTTATTTGTTTTTTATTTTTTTTTTACTTATTTATTTTTATTAATATTAATTTATCTACTTTTCTCTTCAGTGTATATGCCCATGGGACGGGTTTGAAAATTATTATTATTAAATTAAATGTAATGGACTGTAACCTGTATAGCAGCAGATTAATACTTGAATAAAAATGTTATCACAACAAAAAAAAAAAAAAAAAAAAAAAAAAAAAGAGAGAGAAAGAATTGAAGAATTGTATTGCAAAACTGGTCAACTGACAAATTATGACATTGTATGACATTAAGACAAGTTATGATATTTGACTTTTTGAATAGTGAAAAGTCCTCAAAATGCCCCCTGTAACAGAAAGCTGAAACATGAATAGGTCTACTGTAACAATTATATATCATCATCTGTAGAAACTGCAAATTGTCTCCACATAACAGCGTTTTCTCCGCTGTAGCGTTTAAACTGGTCACCTCTACGTTCAACAAGCTTCTCGCTCACTGGGTCATTAGAGGCTCGTTCTGTGTAAAATCTGATGTACCGTCCCACTTCAGTGCTGTGGATATGGTTCAGGTTAAGGTATGTGTTTTACTCCAGTCTGTCCCTGTCATCAAAACTCAATGATTCACTATTAATGTCGATTATTCACAAGAGACGACGTACGATGAAACTTAAAGCGCCATGTTACGCCGTTTTCTGCTCTGTTATAATGTCGTTTCCTCATCACAAACAGACCTGGAGTTGTGTTTTGTCTCATTCACACATATTTAACACACAAACCTGCAGATTTAGGCTGAGTTCTTCTCTCAAACTGAAAACACTCTGTTCCACCTTGTGATGTCATCATGTGGTAATACAGGAAGTACGTGCTCCGCTTTGTTTTTAAACTCTATACAGCTTCACTAGAATCATTTGGATGATTTCAGCTCTGGAATTGCTGAACTCTACTGAACAAAGGGTAAAAGGAGCTGTTGAAAAACTACCACTTTATGACATCACAAGGTGGAACAGAGCGTTTTGCGCTTTGGGGAAGTAGACAGACTAATAATAAAAGGTTAGTTAAACGTGTGAATAACAAAACACAACTCCAGCTCAATGACTTTATAAGCACTTTTCACAACTTTCTGAGGCCAGAGAGGAATTTTGTGATCTTGCTAAAGCTAACAAAAACTAGCATGCTAACAGCGCACCAGCATTACCATATTTTCCGAAGTATAAGTCGCCAAAAGATGCATATTAATGAAGAAAAAAAAACATATTTCACACGTAAATCGCATCTGAGTATAAGTCGCACCCCTGGACCTAAGTGCGACTTATACTCGAGTAAATACCGTACTTCCTGGTTCAAGGAGGATAAAAAAAAACACTTAATAATCTGGTCTAATTTCACCTCTAAGCTCTTCTTTTGCGTAACATCTGGGTCAAAATAAGTGAGCGCAGTTCCTTTAACTACCTACCTCACCTAACCCTGCGCGGCCGGTCATGTGCTCGGTCATTTTTAGCTGCATTTATAGCACAGAACAAAAAAACAAAACCAAAACAACAGTTCCTCTGCTCCGGTATCGTGCAGAGTCTGTGCGTGCGACGCCAAAGTGAACATCCAGTTAGCATGTGAGTGATGATTCCCGTAAGGCCGACAGTAGCGGTGGGTGGTTCCTGGTCCTTTACAGACCCAAGGCCCTTCTCCTCACGAGCCTTAAGGTGGTATTTTATTATTTCAGCTCATTCTGTCCATTCACGGTCTATAATTACTCCCTTACATGTATTTTTCTTTTTTTTTTTCAAATTACATATCTGTCCCTTTCGGCAGGATAGGATTTCCCTGCCGTGTATTTTAACCCGCTCTATTTTCAGACCTCGTTCTCTGTTATTATTTTTGCATTTTGGGGCTAGTTCCTTTAATCTTTGGACTGTGATCTCCACTTTTGGTATTTTCTCTGGAACTGTTCAAAATATGAAGTTTACGTAAAAGCCCAAGAGGAGTGATTGTGGGATGTCGGAAGAGGTTAAGCGAGGTAGGTAACGACGGTGGCATTTGAGGAGACTTCAGGTTAAAGCCCCATTGTGTAACTTTTTTTTTTAGCTAGTTTTTTTTTTGCAGAATTTTGAATGCTTTTATTTAATCATCTTTCCCCCTCCACAAACCTGATTCTTACTTGACTCTTCGCCGAAAACACTACGATAACGTGTTTTTTTTAACTTTCACTTTCTCTTGAGTCTCCTCTTCCTTTACTCTCCATGCTAAGTCACTCCCCTTCAGAGCACTTTCACAATCGGCGTGCATCCTGCTAACGAAACTACTGCACATCGCGCCAACGTTGCCAAGTTCTCGTACTTGGTATCACGCTTTCGTATATTTATGGAGAATTGCTTTGCAGGAGCGTGGGTGACTTGTGGGCGGAGCCTCGTACAGAATCTCACAGCTAACCGTAAAGAGGGGGGCAAACGGCCAGGGAGAGATCGCTAAATTACCGAAACCTGCATGGATGACGTTTAAAAACCTCTCCAGACATGTTTTTGATGAAGGAACAGCGTTATAACAAGGTAGAAAGCTCCAAAAATGTTGATTTAGCGTACATTTTCAGCTATTTCTAAGCGACTACAATTCTTCAACAACTATTTTAAACCTAAATAATACGACTCTGTAAACAAACAGCCCGACTGCTGCAGAGATGGTACCAACAGAGTCCAGTCCCTCCTCTAATTTCAATCCCCAAACATCACATTATTGCTCTGGCTTCTGTCTGAAAGAGAGGCTTTTCAGAGCTCTGTGTATACCCAGCATTACAGGCGGCATTCCCACAATGCACTGCAGCGGCCCATGTGCCAATCCAAACACAAGAAGCCCATAGTAATAGACCAGGTCCTTCTTGGACTGGTTCTAATTCTGGAGCTGGGTTTTGTGGATAGAGAGATGCATGTGCAGAGGGAGGAACGCAGCAGCCCTGAGGTTTGACTGTCCAAAGATACGAAGAACCACAGACACTGACAGATGAGAAGTAGAAAGTTAGAAAAAAAGCGTGATGCAATAGTAAAAAATGAGTTTAATGCGTGTTTGGTTTTGAGGTCCGCTCGCTCAATGGACAAGAGCGGGTTTGGCTCACGATAGAGCGAACGTGCCTCGGGTTAGCTTATCGGACCTGAATCTCGTAGGTGAATCGGAAGTTGGAGTTTTAATTTCTTAATTTATCAATATGTAGCTTTTCTGGTGAGCTTCGTGTCTCCCTGGAAATGTTATTACGTTGGAATGTTCCGCAGTACGCCATTAAACTTATCTATTTATCTGCATTTATTCAATTTGCAAGAAGGTTTGTGTTTCGAGGTGTGTGTTTTAGCTATGAAAACACCTTGAAAATCATATATTGTGACTCTCCAAATCTATCATGTGCGGTAATCCGGGGCGTTGGACTCGGGGGGGTAAAGGAGGGCTGTTTACCCGGGGCCCAGTGTAGAGAGGGGCCCCTCACAAAGTCTGTAATCCGCCCACCGAGATGATGTATACCCGGGGCCCACAATTTGGTGCTGCAGCCCTGGCGGTAATTTTTTATCGATTTAGAATAACTTAGAGATTGGTTAGATCTACTAATCAGCGGGTTGTGTCCTTGAGCAAAGCACTTCTTCTGCAGCTTTATCTGAGCGTAACTGTGTGATTTAGTAATAGTCACGCTTCTGTCAGTTTACCTCAGGACAGATTTGGCCATAAGTAGCTAAATGTGAAGAAGTGGATCATTTTAGCCGGTTAATATCAAATCATGAGTAAATTGAACTACCGCTCTGCTGGCTGACGATTTTAAAGGCAAGTTCAAGTTTAAGACATCAAAATACGTTCACGGAAACAACTTACGCCCACTTTGGAAATCACGTATTGCTACTCTCCGCAGATCTGACCTGTAAACTGACCGATCCGACGCCGTTGTTGTGCCCCTGAGCTAAACATTTGACCCGTTTGTTCTCAAGTCTCATTTTAAAGGAAAGGTCAAGTTTAGAGTTGGCAGTTCGAGTCCCGCTCTCGACATAAGCGTCACGATTGGCTGACTCGCAGGTTGGCGGCGCGATCCCGGCTCCAACAGGTGAATAATGTCATCGTGTCCACGGGCAAGACACTTAACCTGTCTGCGTACACTCGTATATGAATGTGTGTGTGAATGGGCGAGTGGATCCTTGATGTAAAGCGTTTTGAGAGTCTTGAAGGCGTAAAAAGTGATATATAAAATATGGCTGTTTAGCAAAATAAGTTGAAATCACTGCCGTCGCTCACTGTAAATTCATTGCTACTGTTTTGGGATAGTGGTTGTACTTAGGATCAGGTGACAGACAGACCTAATAAAGACAAATTGCGTCTGGAGATGTCGCTGATCAGATTTGACCTCGTACTTTCGGCTGTTATACTGTTTGCTACATTCTCAGCGTCGTTAGAAAACAGCGCTCACATGACGCGCAGTTCGGCTAATGCTATTACACGGGAATTACACGCAGAGGGTTAAATGTGGACACTTCCGAGCACTATAATAATCGCTTTGGGTTTTCTGCTTTAGTTATGGGAGTTGATTTAGGTCAATATTGTAAAACGATTCAATTTTAACATGATTTTTTAAAGAATTCACATTTGCATTCAACGCCACCGTCTGAGAAAGGATGTAGTACTTTTGACAAGTTCACAGCTATGGGAATTATTACATTTCTAAACAAATCGAAGTGCAGTACTCATCAAAATATATGGATTTACCAAGTCAGTGCTGAACATATATAAAGTAATACTAATTATAATTTAAAAAAAGATGTTTCGCTGTTCATCCAAGCCGCTTCTTCACTTCTGGTCAGGTTACTCTTGGACTCTGCTTTATATATCTGCAGGGAGGAGGAAACTACCCCAAAAAACACCTATTTGTGTATTTCTGACTCCGGCACAGTTCACATATAAGGCTCATTTCTTAAAAAGCATGTTTAATCATAGTCAGTATAATATAATTTAACTATAGCACAAGATGAAGTTTAAATCTCTACCTGTAAGTGTTCATAATAATTAGATTAAAAAAAAAGAAGACAATAATTAATATAGTATGTGCATTGAAAACCTTAATATTTGCATCCAAATCCATTGCCAAAGTTAGATTTTAGTTTTGCATTGATTCTGGACAGCACAGACCATCGCTAGAGGGCGCCAAACCACAGCTAAACACCTCCAACAGCTTCAAAACAACCTCCCCTTTTTTAAACCACTGGCTAAATGAGTTTGTGGAGTTAACCCCTGCTCTGACTACAGCACAGTGGTGTATGTCTTGTTCTTGTTAGGCTCACCGCTGATGTGTGACTGCTGCTGCTTGCGTTTTTTTTTTGTTTGTTTTTTTTTGCTTTTAAACCGGTCTTTAACTGGTCTAACTCGAGGCCCGCTGATGAGCACAGTGGAGTGAACCAGGGTTAATGAGCAAGGCGCCTTTGACAAACTCTATGTAATGAATGGCCCAAAGTGGTCACGAACAGAAAAGGGAGTTAAAGCTGGAAAGAATGTTCAGACATGCCAAAATAACTTCGATTTTATAATTACGTTTAAAATGCTGAGAGGCACGAGAAACAGTGTCAGGAATGAAGAGGGTCTCAAACAGAGGGGCAAGGACCTCATGTGATCACAATACAAGGTCTTATCATGAAGTACAGGGGCATTTTAGATAAAGGTGCACTGTGTGACTTCCACCTGCTCGTCTCCGTGGAAATTGTACTGCTTAGCCTGGAATGTCCCACGGTATGACATTAAACTTATCTACCTCCATGAGATAAACAGATTATGCCAACAGGTCAAGTTACAGGTCAGGTGATTTTTTGAGGTAAAAAAAATAAAAATAAAATAAAATAAATAAACAAAACAATAAAAGATTAAATAAATAAATAAATAGATAAATAAAAAAGAAAAAAATTAAAATTAACAAAAACAAACAAGCAAAAAAAAAAAACCCTTACAAATAAATAAATAAATACAAATAAAGAAATATAAACAAAACAATAAAAGATTAAAAAAACTAAAAAAAAAAAAAAAAAAACAACTTAAAAAAAAAAATAAAAAATATAAACAAAACAATAAAAAGATTAAAAAAAAAATCTAACAAAAAAACAAACAAACAAACACCAGAACAAACAAACCTAAAAAAAACAAAAAACAAAACAAAAAAAAAAACAAAAACTGTAATTAAGTAAGGTAGGCAAGGCAAGGCAATTTATTTGTATAGCACAATGCATACACAAAGTAATTCAAAGTGCTTTACAGAATAAGAAATATATTACCATCACTCAAATCAAAACACAAATAATCACAAATAATTATCACAAAATTAACATTAAAACAGAAGAGTGCAGAATAAAAACCTTTCAGTCATATGCACAGATAAACAGAACTAAAAAGATAGTTGTTTAACACCAAGCTGTGGACGAGTAACAGTTACACAGTGAACCTTTAAGTCCAATTTGATATCTTAGATTTGAGCAGGGCCGTAAACAGAAATTTGGGGGCTTGGGGCAAGAAACTGTCCATGGGCCCCCCTGTAATATAAATTAAAAGGAAGAGGGTCCGATTCTGGGGCCCTGACACCCTGGGACAACAGACCCTCTGTTCCCCCCTGTCGACTCCCCTGCTGCTGAGTCATTTACTTTAGTTGCGGGGTGCCTATCAAAGGTCTACCAGATGTTGATTTGGTAGAATGTTGTATTTTCTGGCCTGTTAATGAAATGTTTTTTGAGTTTTCCGTTCCTGTCCCTATTAAAAAAAAATAAAATAAATAAAAAAAACATATTTGGCCTGTTGTTTATCATCTTATCAGTCGTCACTTTTATTTCTTCACCAAAAAATATTCCATGAAAACTTGAACTTCCTAACTGCAGAAACAATCCCTTTTATCTCTCACTTTATTTTGGCCAAACTCAAAAATCTTTCTTTGAAAATGTGAGTTATATTCTAAAACCCCAAATCAAACATATCACACCTTAAAGATCGATCGAGTTGAGCCACTAATAATAGCCAACTTGAACCTAAAAAATAAACTTATTTTTTCTGTGATAATTGGCCCTGGCTGTGCCCGACCTCAAAAGCACCACTGCTTAAAGGAGATTTTCAGGCTGTAGTGTTTTCCACCAATTTTTCGCTGGAGTGGCCACACATAAACTGATACAAATCCATAATCCAGACTGGATCAGCTCCTCTTTCTCTCACCGGGACGAGGGCAGAATTGATTTGTGGCTGAATAATTGAGAGGCTTAGCAAACATGTGGAGAAAACAGAGCCGAGACGTACTTCCTGAAATTGGACTCCAAATTGGGAGAGCAAAGAGACAGCAGTGTTCAGTAAATGAGGAGTCTGTGGAAGCTTTAGTTTTTATAGTTTTTTGTTTTAGTTGGTGTCAGTCACAGCGTCATTTGGGGTTTATTACCGTCGGCCGCAGACGTGATTGTGTTTGACTTTGAAATGGACAGTCGTGTAATTTGTTCTTTTTTTATTCAGATCATAATCGATTACCTACATTTTTTTTTTTTTTTCTCAATGTGGGTTCAGTTATTCACTTTTTGAAATATAACTCAATCACAAGTCAAACAAAGTATCAAACAGTTTGGTAATGATCAAAATGTGAGAAGAGGATGTGCTGTATTTTCTGGACTATAAGTCGCTCTGGAGTATAAGTCGCATCAGTCCAAAAACACATAATAAGAACAAAAAAAACATATATAAGTCACATTTTGGGGGGAAATTTGGGGGAAATTTATTTTACAAAAAAAGACCAAGAGCAGACATTTTATCTTTAAAGGCAAATTATAATAATCACAATAAAATAGAGAAGCACAGGCTGAATAGCAGCACGTCACGCTAACGTAACACATTTATTTTTATTCAGCTACATGAAGCGTACACAGATGTCTCCGATGTCTTTTAAATTACCGTAATGTTGTTAAAAAATTTTGATAATAACAAAGATCTGAAATTATAATCCAGGGGTGTCCAAACTTTATGTGAAATTATATGTTTTAATAATTTCACATATAAGTCGCCCCCCGGACACACTATGAAAAAGTGCGAAAATACAGTAATTATGAATATTATTATGCGCTCGTCCCATTCATTCTCATATTTTTTTGCGAGTCAGACTTCAATCTGTGCAGTTGAAAACATATTCTTGTGTTCTAGTCATTTTCAGCCATGTGTTTTTGTATTTTAGCTACACGAGTGACAATTTATGCCCCTCTTTACTTTTGGAGGGTATCAAATGGGTCAGAAATAGGGACATCTGGGACATTTCTTGTATAAAACTGGCACAAATCAGTGGTTTTGGATAAATCTGCTGGGACAGGGGACGCGGGGGCTCAAAACTGGGACCGTCCCGGGTAAAAAGGGACATCCTTAACGATATGGCCCTACTGTACTGAACTTAGTGAATACAAAGTGGTGTATGCCAAGTGTGCAATTTGAAAGGACGCAATTATTTATGTGTAAGTATGATTATCTGAAGTATATATTTGAAGGGTAACATTAAAAAAAAAAAAAAAAAAACTTTAGAGAAATCAGAACTGGGACTAAAACCGTAATTAAACTCTGCTCTCTATTCTAAACTAAAAATCGGTATCGGCCATAAAGAAACCCACATCGCTCGATCTCTAATACGGATAGTCAGTGCGTGCATAGTTTTAAATGTATCCAACAAAATGACAATAGCAATAAGTGAAAGAGCAATGCTACCGACACAGATGCTAACCTAATTTCATGTGCGCCGTCTCACAGTTCTTCATTATAGACCGGTGCGTTTAAAGCAGGTCTAATGTAACGCACAGCACACCTCTCTCAGAGCTGTTTCCCAGGCCTCTCTGCTCCTGTAGGGACTTATTAAAAAACATGCTATTTTTCCAACAGGACGTGTAAAAATACAGGGAACAGTTAGCGCACCTGGATGTGTAGTCGTTATAGTTATTATAGCACTGCTCTGGTAAATGTGTAGGTTCAAAATGTGGAAAGTAGTAACATAAAATAAATATAAGTGGAGTTGTGCTTCGACTCATTGAGTAATCTATATTTACTCTTCCACAAAATGTCTTTCTCGTCTCTATGGAGATGTTATTGCTTTGCCTGGAATGTTCCACAGTATAGCATTAAACTTATCCACGTTGCATTTATTTAATTGCGAGTTTTTTATTGTTCAACTGTACCTCAAAAACACACATTCTTAGTATGACCAGCGCCACCTTTTGGGCTGTTGGGGCGACTTGCTTGTCTGCATGGAGTGAGATAAATGTAATGCCGTACTGTGGAACATTCCTGTCATTAACATCTCAGCATGACCAAACTGTGGCCCAGGGGCTAAATGCGGCCCTCAAACCAATTTTTCTTGGTCCTCAAGCTTCCAGGTGAATTGGTCCATATTACTTTAAACAGTACTTTTTACTGTATATTTCTGAAAATCTACTTTTAACAAGGTCATATCAAATATTTAATGTGTCCCACTGAGGATGTAGCATGAATAAAGGTCGAGTGGTTCAGTCTAACTTGTAATAATAACACAGATTTGAAGTATTAACTGTATTGTGACCAGTCTATGGCCCTCAATCGTCCCTCAGCTTTGTCTGTGTTTTTATATGTGGCCCTTAATGAGAAAAGTTTGGACACTCCTGCACTAGAGAATTCGTTTACCTGCTTTATTTGTTTTGTCTACGCCCTGTAGCCATCCTCAAAGACAAACAAGAGTAATAAAAGAACAAGTAGAGCAGGAAAATCTGAAATCAGACCACTGCAAGAAGCCAAACCACATCAAGGACTGGAACAAGGCCAGGGTCATCCACGCTGAACGCAAAAAATACCATTGCTGGGTCAGAGAAGCCATCGAGATCTGCAAACGAGGTCCATTGAGCGTAAATCGAGACGAGGGAGCATACACCTTATCACACACCCGGGGATGCAGTCCTGGAGAAAGCGTCTGACAGTAGGGGGCGTAAACTTTCCCTACTGACAAAACCAAGTAACGCAGCCTATGAAACACGAAACTACACCATCACGTGACGCTTGTGAGGACGATACAGGAAGTGAAACATGTAAATCAGGTGAACAAACGCTTCTGTCAGTCGAAAAGAATCATTAATTCCCAGAACTAAAACTGAAGACAGAATGAACCAATGAATTTACCAAAGATTAACATCCCGTTTCATGACTCAAATGACCCTTTCTTCCCAGCTAACCAACTTCGACGAAAGTATAGCACGTTTTTCTCGCTTTATTAAACCGTTTCACTCTTCAGCGCACTATAGCGGTTGACATTCTTGCCTCGAATAAACCTTGCTTTCCATACATAGACATTAGACACAGACGAGCGTTAGGAGATATTTGGAGACGAGAAGAGTTTTTTTTGAGTTATTCTTCCATCCCAGACAAACATGTGACTAAGTTTTATCTCCCCTCCCTTCATCTCCTCCTCCCTCCCCCACCCACATCTCGGTAAAAAGTGCATTCTGTCCACACAACTGTCGTGACGTCCTCATTGAGTGTGTGACATGAATCACAGGTGCAGAGTGCTCCTAAAACCTCGCACGAACCCCAAATATGAAAAACATCTGTCTGCCTGAAACCTGAGTCTCCCTGTAGCAGTTGCTGTATATACACTCCTGCTTTAAACTGCTCTAACCAAGACTTAATGTGGGATTAGTTTAACAAAAAGCCTTTCAGAGCCATAACGAAAGCAGGAAATGAGGAATTACGCGCAGATGCATTAGCGGTGTGGTAAGGCTGGATATAGTGAGCGTCTGGCATATGGTCAGGGTCGGCCATTGTCTCAGCTGGAGGGGCGGATGCCATCGGAACAACAGGTGCGATTTGTCCAACTTACGTTTTCGACGATATGTTGACGAAAAATTGGTTTGTCTGCCTCACTTAGCAGCACGGAAATGACTTACTTTAGACGGAACTTGTGACTAAAAGTTTGCAGTCAAAGCTGTAAACGGCAGTAATATATAGAGCATTACCAATCAGTTTTGCAGAGTTACTAAATGTACTTTCATAACGAGAAGAATCTGACTGTAAATCTATGAACATTTCTACGAATCTATCAATTAACGTTTTTTTCTCGACCTGCTTGTCTCCATGGAGATATCAGCGCTTTACCTGGATGTTACTTGTGGCGACAGGAGCTCAGTTGGTGCTATTGTCGTGCGTGAGCGTTTGTCCACTGATTCGAAGGTTGTTGGTTCGAATCCCGCTCTTTTCCAGCTCCCACAGATGAACACTGCTGTTGTCGTGTCCTTGGGCAAGACACTCACGCCTCCCCCCTCAGTGTCTTTGTACGCTGGTGTATGAATGTGCGAGTGGATTGTCCAATACCGTGAAATGAAACCGATCCATTTCACTACGAGTATTTTTGTTGCCCAAAAAAAAACGTGGATTCTTACTGTGAGCGGCGTCGCCTCTACACAGATCTGACCTGTAACTTGACCTGGTGGATCGTTTTGTTCGTCTACACGGAGATGGATGTTTAATGTCGTACTGTGAAATTTTCCAGAGTAATAAACATCTCCATGGAGACAAGCAGGTGGCACCACAAAAGTTACGCAATGTTGCACTTTTAAAAGTTGTGAATAGAAGTACTAGTATTAAAATTATTTCATATTTTACATATGCTAGTTCTGCAAAAATAAACCCTCATAGTATGTCGATGGACAATTATATTGACCAAAACCGCCTGGATTGAGCCTTGACTTTTTTCATTCACTTTTTCGGTCTGTGTTTTGGAGGCTCTGCGCTGACAGATGGATTAAAACATTTGTCAGCGAGTGGAAGTTATGCAACGTTGTTAAAAAAAAAAAAAAAAAACATTTAAAAAAGTGAAAAGTCTACCCATCTGTTTCTGCTTCCTGCTTCAAGCTGACTAGACCGTCCACAAATCACACTCAGAGTCTCAATCAAGAGTCTCCTTCCTGTGGTGAAGTGACACGTCAGCCATATTGGGAAGGTAGAGTGCGAGATTCTGGAGACACAGGACGAGGAATGGGTATGTTTCACAGTATAGCATTAATCTTATCCATGTTGCATTTTTTTTCATTACAGGTGTTTTTATTCTTTAAAAAAAACCCAAAAAGTACATTCATACCGTTAACTGGGCCACTAGAAGGAACGTTCTTGTCAATATAGTCTCTAAAACAGTAACATCTCATTAACCAAAAGAAAAGGTTTGAAATCACAATTTAAGAGCCAAAAATATAGATTAATATTGGTAGGAGCATAGCAGTAGAAAACACTTTTAAAAAAATAAATTTGCTTTTCAGTTTCAGAACAGAGGTCAGCCATATTGGGAAGGTATAGAGTGAGAGATGTTCCACTGTACAGCATTAAACGTATCCATGTTGCAGGTGTTTGATTAATTGATAATGTCAGAGCCAGAATTCTAAAATTAGGGTTAGTCGTAGTTAACTGTAACACTTTATCTTTTTAAAAATCGTCATCCATTATCTAGGTCATTACCTTTTTCTCGCTGCAGAGGTCGGCCATATTGGGAAGGTAGAGAGCGCGAGATACCGGATACACGGGAGGAATGGGTGGAGCATGTGTTTTGTGCGTGACCAATGTAGCTCTGACTCCTGGAGCTGAAAGAAAACATTGCTCTTATTTTACTGTCACTGGATTCAGTTTCAACCCGGAAAATGTCAAGTCATGAACACCCGGGTCACACGCAGCCGGGTCAGAAAGGTGCGGCCAGGAGAGGAGTGACCTGTGGGATGACTGGAAGTTTTAGTCAGTAATAGTTAAATGTGCCCTAACTTTTCCGGTAGAGTTAATCACAATTTAAATCTCAATATTCATCTAAAGTTAATAAAAGAAAGAGGTCCGCTGACTTGCGCCTTAGAAAAGTACGGTTCCCGGGAGCTGACGTCGTCGTAAACGTCACCACGACAAACGGCCATTAACCCGTCAGAGCCTCTGATGGATCGCTGCACATCACACCTGCCAGTCGCGGGTCTTTTTTTCATTTGTACCAAAATGACTACGCCGTGCTGCCAAACGCCGTCCGTATCACCCATTAAGGAAATAAAACTGGAGAATAAAGTAAGTACAGAGCAGTGGGCGTGTACCTGTAACGCACAAATCACTGCAAAGACAACTTCAACAGGGTGAAGGAGGAAGAAACGACTGTAACATGGGCACAAGCTCCGAGAAGTCGATTTTACAGATAGATAGATAGATAGAAACAAGGATGGATGGAAAGAAAGATAGATAGATAGATAGATAGATAGATAGAAACAAGGATGGATGGAAAGATAGAAAGAAAGAAAGAAGGAAAGTCGGATGGATGGAAAGAAAGAAAGATAGATAAATAACAAAAAAAAAAAGAAAGAAAGAAGGATGGACGGAAGGATGGATGGAAGGAAAGAAAGAAAGAAACAAGGATGGATGGAAAGAAAGAAAGATAGAAAGAAAGAAAGATAGATAGAAAGAAACAAGGATGGATGGAAAAGATAGATAGATAGAAAGAAAGATAAATAGACAGAAAGAAAGAAAGATGGATGGATGGAAGGAAAGAAAAAGATAGATAGATAGAAAGAAAGAAAAACAAGGATGGATGGAAACAAAGATAGATAGAAAGAAGGATAGAAAGAAAGGAAGAAAGGATGGATGAAAGATAGATAGATAGAACGATAGATAGAAAGGAAGAAAGAAAGAAAGAAGGATGGATGGAAAGAAAGATAGACGGATGGATGAATGGAAGGAAAGAAAGAAAGAAAGAAAGAAAGAAAGAAAGAAAGAAAGAAAGAAAGAAAGAAAGAAAAAGAAAGATAGCTATATAGTTAGATAGCTAGATAGATAGATAGTTAGATAGCTAGATAGACAGATAGATAGATAGGCATGTTTAATGCCATTGTGGAATATTCCAGGCACTAACATCTCCATGGAGACAAAGTTACATAGTGCAGCTTAGAAATGGTTGACTCTGTTTGCATTTACGTATATACTTATTATAGGGAAACTTACACTAAAACAGTGGAAACAATTGATTCTAGTTCAAGAAAATCTCATTTAGTGCAGGTTCCTGGAGCTGCAGTTCCCTCAGCACAGACACCGCCACCGTGTCAGCGAGCCGCGGGCAGCTGGTTGGTTGGTGTTGTTCAGGGAGAGGGTTAGGTAGGTGCTGACGTAGCAGACATCAATTATATAAAAGATGATTTATTACAAACTTTATTAATTTATTATAAACTACAAACATGCCATGACTTCTAATGCTTCTAACTCTGACAGTAAAAGTATTAGAGCGACACACTGCTATTATCGTATATGTCACCGCTTTATATGAGCTACTCCATTTACTTTTATAACCGCTGCACTTTACACCCACTTACCCACGAGATCCAAATCACTCTCGTTTCAAAATAATCCTTTCCCCGACCGAGTTACTGTCCGAAGGTGAATGCGGTCGCTTGACATTTTCATAACTTTGTAAATGTTTTCCCTGTCCATTTGCGTCCCAGGCCTGACCCGTGTTAGCGTCACTCTCGTAAAAAAAAAAAAAAAAAACCCTGCTGCTTCCTCCCGGTTCAAAAACACATTTAACATAATGTACAGTTAATGTTAGAAAGTCCAGCTCAGCATTTGACACCTTATTACTGGCCGTCCAGCTGCACACCCTGGCTCTGGTTTTGCTATTCATTCACATGGCACAGTTGTTATTACTGTCATTAACCTATAGCTTTGGAAAACAACTTCAGTCCCTCTGTAGCAGCCGTGGCGTAACCAGGGCAACTGCCAAACAATTTTCCAATTACTGTTTCAAAGGTTGGAAAATATTGAAAATAAAAATCCGTAATTGCCGTAATAGTTTTGGGCATCGGATTAGATTAGATTTTGTGTTGTAGGTTCACATGATGGGTAGGTGATGTAACTTGGCTTGTGCTGCGTGAGAGACGTTTTCAGCCGATCAAAGCTTCAAAATGTTCCTCAATAAATGTCCTAAAATGAAGAATCATGTTGTCACCTTGTTAACTACCATTTTATGTTCGGTTTAACCAGGCGTGGAGCTGGAAGGTGGACAGACATTTTTCTTTTGGGTTTTATTTCATTTTTGCCGATGCTGTGCGCAGTGTGAGGGCTACTGCAGTACAGTAATACATTTATTTGAATGTTGGTAGTATTCTCGCTAGACATCAATTCACCTCATTCGGGAAGTTGCCACAGATGTTTCCATTATCGGACCGTTTTTCCCGTTGGGTTTGCACGGTGCTGTGGATCTCGACGGCAGGTCTACAGTAGGAGTTATAGTTACAGACATAAAGCCGTTTCTAAACGCTCAGAGAAAGGGCGCACTGTTGGCTTGTTGGTGAACATGAACGTCTACTGTGTTTTAGTAGCGAGATGTTTCTCTTCTCCAGTGAAAAGGCAGTGAGGGTCAGCAGCAGTCAGAAGTATAGTTATAGCAGAGTGAAACAAGGTGACTGGTTTAGTATTAATAACACTAAGATATAACAAATCTCATGCAGACAGTAGAAAATGACCTTAGCAAAATAAACAGTGGTTTGATATTAATAAATTTTCAATGAAACTAAATAAAACTAAATATATTATCTTTGGGAATAGAAAAAATGTACTGCTCAACAAATATACAATTAAATGATATGGAAATTGAACGAATGACAAATTCTTGGGTATTCATATTGATAAAAAAGTTAATTGGAAAGTGCACATTAGTATTCTTCAAACAACATAAAGAGTAAACAGAGTAAATTTTTTTTGCTGAGTCAAGTTTCACTTAAATTATTGTACAATAGTCTTTTCTTACCAGATTTGAATTATTGTGTAGAAATTTGGGGTAATACTTATACAATTTGGGGTAATACTTACTACATTTACGGAGATGTATATCTATCGATATATATATATATATATATATATTTAGAGTTTATTTTTAAGTCTATTTATTAAATTATTTCTAGATATTTATCTATTATCTTGTTTTATTGCATGTACCATTTTCCTTCCGTTCTTTAACTGTGTGGTGCAATATTGCAATTTCCCCACTGTGGGACTAATAAAGGCATATCTTATCTTGTCTTAAATCTAACATAAAATAAATGTTTCTTCATTTGAATAGTTTACCAAGCAGACTATCTCGCACCAACAAATCCTATTTTTGTTAAGTTAAAACTAGTAAAATTGTCTGATTTTGTTGATTTGAGCCTTAATGATGTACAAGGCGTATAATTATAATCTCCTCCCTTGTTTACAGATGTTATTCAAACAGAGAGAGAGTCAATATCATCTTAGAACACGTGTCAAATGCAAGGCCCGTGGGGCCAAATGAGGCCCGCCACATCATCATTTATGTGGCACGCGACAAGGTAAATGAAAAGGTATGACTGTATGAGTTAATCAGGAGATACACAGGTACACATTTTTACATCTCTGCAAATGCATATGCAACATTTGTAACTTGAAAAAGTAATAAATACAAAACAGTTAAACAACAAGTTTAAAAAGTAGTTATATTTATTTTACATTACATTTGGTGCATTCAGGGACATTTTTACTGTCTTGCAGTTACATCTGGCCCTTTGAGGGAAACCATTTTGCTGATGTGTGACCCTCTGTGAAAATGAGTTTGACGCCCCTGTCTTAGAAGAACAGGTTTATTCAAAAAAGTAAGACTAGAACCAAGTAAAAAACGTCATTGTGTTTCTGTTCGAGGGATTAGTGTGTGGAACAGCCTTGATAAATTTAAAAGCTCCTACACAATAGAAGCATTTAAAAAGAGGTATAAATTACAGGACTCAGGGATGATTCATGTGAACTGCTGTGGTTTGTAGTTTTTCTTTTGTTTAAATATTGAACTGATGCTGCTTTTCTTGTAATTCTTGTGCGTTGTTATTAAACAGGGTTAGGCTTTTTAAGTCATTTTTACTTCAGCCTAAACCCTTTCGTCATGATAGAAATGTTATGTACAACCTAATACAAATTGAATAATGTTTGATTTTGAATGTAATGACCGAATAAAATACTGCTACTACTGATATATTTTCTTATCCCACTACTCCACCCTCGTTATACCCATCCCTCGATGCCTCCTGCCGGCAGTCAGGATCGAGGATTGGTCTTCAGCGCAGATTCACAGGGAGAATTAAACCCATCTTGACCACTCTCAAGAACAAGCCAACTTCATCATGGATCCACGAACTGGATAAAAGCGCCTTCTGTCCTGATGTGAGCCCCCTACGTCCTGCACCTGCTGAGCCCACAGAGAATCCTCCCATAGAACACAATGCAATTCTGTGAAATCAAACTGCCCGTGTACAGTTGACGGGGCATTGACATCTTTATCTCTTTTCACAACATGAACTTTACACTTTTTAAAATCAAAGAGTTAGCTTTGTCAAATGTAGTCTTGCCTCACTCGGATGGTATGCTAGCTCCGCTTTGATTGGCCAGAACTGATCACACGGTGCACGTTTCAGTCGTCACACAGTAGGAGGCGCTAGGCAAGTATTAGTCATGCTGAAGGAAACCTAACTTTTTGGCATCGTCATTTGGCCAAAGAGCATAGGCCAATAAAACCAATATGACACAATCTTTGGTTCATCTTCCAGATTATACTTCCATGGACTCCACACAGAAATGTCCTATCATTAGATCTTCTGATGAGTGTTTGAAACAGGTTAACATTGTCATTATAATCATACGGTCTAGACTACATTGTGTTTGGGGTTTAGTGGACCATTAAACACTTAAGTCATACAGCTGGGCCATGAATTAGGGGAAAAGAAGAGGCAGCTGGATATTTGACAGTAGAAAACCAGTCCACCCTGAGGACTCGGTGTCTGTGGACAGTGAGACAAAGACGTATTGAGAGGAGAAAGATGTCACGCGTAACTCACATTAGCCAAGAAGGTGGATAACTTTTAAACAGAGAGGGTGGACAATATATCATTATGGAGAAGTACTCAGTGTGTCTACTACTGTGATGATTTTACCGTCTTAAAATGTGAAAAACAGAACTAGTTCATTTTAAATCATTTGCAGCGGTCCAAAGGTATTCCTCATTTACCCTGTGCTTTCCAAGAATCCTAATTATTCACAGTGATGAGTTTGGTTGTCATCAAAAAAGCTAAAACACTTTATAATTTGATGCAGGCTCCAAGCAGCCGACATATTTTGACCTCAAGAGCTGGCCAGGGCAGGTATATATACTGTAAATTTCGGACTATTGAGTGCACCTGAATATAGGCCGCACCGGCAAAATTTTGAAAAGAAAATACATTTTGTACATATAAAAGCCACACTCGAATATAGGCCACATGTTACAAATATGTAGTAGCATGAGATATTTAAACAGAAAGACTGTACACGGAGTTTTTTATTTTTATTTTATAAGAAACGTTTCTTTTTAAAACTGTCCCTGAAAATCGGCAGTACAGCACCAACACGCCATCAACACGGGATGAACATACCTGCATGTTTAGAAAATAAAACAGCACCAACACAGGCCATCTGCTTTTATTTTATTCTGGTCGCTAGCCAGTAAAAATCTAAATTAAATTAGCTGTACCGTTGCATAGGCCGCAGGGTTCAAAGCCTGGTAGATATATATATATATATATATATATATATATATATATATATATGTGTGTGTGTGTGTGTGTGTATGTGTGGGTATGTGCTCCCGCTAGCGTTAGCAACAGGTTTGATTGACAGCATTGCTAAGCGCCTAGTCCATGCTAAACCACTAAACGGAAAGAGGCATAATCTTCAACAGCCTTGCTCCTGATTGGCTCTTTGGTTTGCTATGATACTCCTAACATGAAAACTTGGTTCCAGATTGGCCCCTATACCTGCTCTAGCCTCGATGAACTTCATTTGACTAGAGCTGAACACTGTGGGGGATGTACAGTCTGTGGTATTAACCCACCACATCACCACCTCCCTTCAAAGTGCGATATTTATTCAACACAATAGTTTGGGATGTTATGTAAAAGAGCAGTAACTCGCTAACATTCCTCTCCAGCTCTGTCCAGGTCAGTCTGCTTCCATCCCACAGTGAGTCCATACACAGGTTATGTTTTCTTACTGATTGCAGCAGTTGAAGTGGTTCGCCTGATTTAGCCTTACAAAGAAGAGGAAGAACGGTCAATCTCACCTCCCTTCACTGGATCCTGGACACGCAGATCGCACACAAGTTTGGTACACGTCATTGCACAGTTAAATTACATCCTCAAGTCTGCGTCGAGGTTTACTTTGGCCAAGAACTGAGTCAACAAAAACCTGTAGAGCAGCTCATTCACATACAAACATGGCCGCCAATTACTTCCGAAGAAAAGTAGTCTGGAAATGGACCGTGCCCTCTCTGGTTTCGGTGGATTGGTGCATAGCGGAGACTCCTAATTGCGTTTTCAGAGCTGTGTTTACTTAGCAGTGACACAAGCAGCCCCAAAACCTGTTTATGTTTTGACTTTGCACGACTTTAGCGGCGGAGAATAAATCATAAAACCGCTCAGAAGAAATGTCAAGTTAAAAGCGACCTGGATTGTGTGGAAAAGTAGAGCCTCTCTCACCTCTTTCTGCAGCGGTGCTTTGAAGAGGGAGAGATTAGCCCTTTTTGCTAGCCCTTATAGCGCCTAATTGTTTTGGTTGTTTCCAGTGAATGTAACATATCGACATACTATGCACTGACACTTGACACGCATACTATATTTGCAAATGATAATTGAGTGTCTTCTGTGCCATGTTTTTCCTCTGGGCAAAGTGTTTTTGTTATTCCATGCGTGGGTTTGTACATGAATTCTGTACGATTTGTTTGTTCTTAATTTTGACATGCACCGGTTGCCATTTTGTGCCACAAAAATCTGTTAAAAGATAATAATTAAATTGCAATCTAAAATGTACAAATAAATCATGCATTAATGGCAACGACCTCATGAAATTACAATAAACGTGTGGAGAAAAGTATATCATATAAAATCACATTAAATACAATCAATTATATCAATTAAAATTAAAGGTACAGTATGTAATTTTCTGGAGGCAGTATGTCACCTGCATGATTACATGAAAACAGAAGGTTAAAGCCAGACTTAAAACATTCTCCATTAAAAAAAAAATGTTTTATGCGATACCGAGGAACATTATAGCCAAAGGAACAACATTTCCATGGAAACAAGTTGGTGGAGACCCTCCTCCAGGACAAATAAGAGTCAGGTTTATGGAGATGCAAGCCCGCTCACAATAATGATGCTGTTTTTCAGTATAAAGAATTACTTTGTGTGCGAATTGTGCAATACAAATAAACTTGCCTTACTTTGCCTATAATAAACACAACAAAAAAAGACAAAAAACAATAAAAAAACATGTTTATTTTTTTAAATATATTTTTTGGTTACAAAGTTACATCCTATGGCTTTAAAGTATTATGCTAAATCAACTTATCAGAGCTTTTATCTAGGTTATAGTTGTTTCCCCCTCAACATTACCCACCTGAAGTTGTTTCTGGAGTGATTCGTGCATGTTTGAGCAATATTTAATCACTCACTTTCAAGACGCCATATTCCCGATCAGCGTCGCATCGTCCTTTTGGTACAAATACCCAAAAAACCTGTCGCTTGCTAATGTGATGCGCAGCTTTCCATCTGAGGGGCCGGCAGCTCCACGGCTCTTTGTTGTGATAATGTTTACAGTGACGTCAGCTTTTTTCAGGTCAATTTAGATGAATATTGCGATTTAAAATGCGCAAATTATAACATCCACGAGTGTCGTAGATAATACTTACATAGCAGACACATGCACGAAACGTCTTCTTTAATGAAAATAAAATGAAAGTAAGCATTTTCTATAAATATGAAGCAAAAATAAATATTAGCGTCATTGTCTCTGTGGAGGAAATAAGCCTGGAGGAATAAATCGCGTGATAGGCTCTCCCATAGTTACTCTCTCCACTATGTAAATGATAAATTCACTCTTGATCCTAATGGGCAAATTAACATCGGTGTTTTTCCCATTGTCCCACATATCCATATGCATTGTGAACACTGGTATATTTAAAATGCTAATTGAGTCCATTAAATCCTCCACTTATCAGCTCATTATACCAGTTAAACCTTATGATGGGCCATTATGGGGAGAGCAGGCCTGCAGACTGCTCTTAAATACAGCTATATCAAGTCCTGTGTGTCCTACAGAGGAGCACCCAAGGGATACAGTGCGGTGTGAAGTGCTCCCAAGGGTGCTAGGGATCGCCGAGAGGGGGAAGTAATAAGTGAAGGAGAGAGAGGCGGTGCCAATTACGTTCAGAGCGGTGGAGAGGATCTGAGGTGCTGGGGATGGTTTGTGGTTTGTCCCGGGGGGGAGGCATATGAGAGATACACTGTGAGGGAGTGGATTCAAAATGCTACTCATCACAACACCCAAGCCAGCTCAAATCTATTTGGTTTTTCACTGCAAAAATAGTAGAGAAATAACATGTTTGAAAAGCATAGCGACTATATATTACAGTAATAGTCAGAACCAAAGCATTAGAAAGTAATACCATATTTGTGAAGATTAAAAATCCCGCTCTCATCAAAAATATTGTTGGTAGAGCGGTCAGATCCACTGGCCTACAGATTGGCAGTGCGATTCGAGCTCCCGCAAAATAATTACATTGTTGTGTCCTTGGGCGAAGACACTTAACCCCCATCTCCTTCAGTGTCTGTGTGCACTGGTGTGTATGAATGTGTGCGTGAATGGGTGAGTGGTTCCTTGATCTAAAACACTTTGTGCGACCATTTAGCATTTTAATTCAATCGTAATGTCTGGGGGGGGGATCAAAGATACCGACTCGAGGTGAAAGTTTGACTGAGTTTATTATAAATGTGAATGTTGGTTGATGGAGCAGGTGGTAGGGAGCGGGGCGTAGGCTGATGTCGTAGAACCGGTTGTAGGAAGCTGGATTGGAGGCTGAGATGTTCGTACTAGTTGTAGAAAGATGGTTCAGAGGATGAGATGTTCGTACCGGTCGTATGAAGATGGGTCGAAGGTGGAGGTGTTCGTAATAGTCGTGGAGAGCTGGGTCGATGGTGGCGGTGTTCTTACTGGTCATGGAGAGCTGGGTCGATGGTGGAGGTGTTCGTACTGGTCGTGGAGAGCTGAGTCAAAGGCGGAGGTGTGTTCGTACTGGTCGTGAAGAGCTGGGTCGAAGGCGGAGGTATTCGTATCGGTCGTGGAGAGCTGGGTCGATGGTGGCGGTGTTCTTACTGGTCGTGGAGAGCTGGGTCGATGGCGGAGGTGTTCGTACTAGTCGTGGAGAGCTGGGTCGAAGGTGGAGGTGTTCGTACTGGTCGTGGAGAGCTGAGTCGAAGGCGGAGGTGTTCGTACTAGTCGTGGGAGAGCGGGGTCGAAGGTGGAGGTGTTCGTACTGGTTGTGGAGAGCTGGGTCGATGGTGGAGGTGTTTGTACTGGTCGTGGAGAGCTGGGTCGAAGGTGGAGATGTTCGTACTGGTTGTGAAGAGCTGGGTCGATGGTGGAGGTGTTCGTACTGGTCGTGGAGAGCTGGGTCGATGGTGGAGGTGTTCGTACTGGTCGTGGAGAGCTGGGTCGATGGTGGCGGTGTTCTTACTGGTCGTGGAGAGCTGGGTCGAAAGCTGAGATGCAGGATAGGTCCAAGTGATCTGGCAAAAAATGAGAAAAAACACCTCAGTACTGAGACCATAATCGCAAAAAAAACTAGACTGGGCCAAGCGGCACTGTACCGTGGAGGATAGTGATCTGGCGGAGTTTGTAGGATCCTCAGTCCCTTTATACTCCAAAGGTGCAGGCTTGGTCGCTCTTGGGCTGCAGGTGTGTAGTGGGTGGTGCCAGAGTCTCCGCCCAGCTCCAGACAAGAACACCAAAGGGATGGGGAAAGACAGCACAGAAACACAGGTACAGACTGAGATCTTAACAATTTTGTGCATTTGAAATCAGGTTAGCAGTTGCAAGTTGTGCAAAATCTTGAGTTTTTGCACAAAATATGTCACTATAAGCTCTATGCTGGGCTGTACTACACGCATGGACGTCCCCTCACTGGGTCTGCTCTCTTATCCATGTTTGGTTTGTCTTCAGTTATTTCTTCTAAAAACACAAATGCAATAACCCAGAGGCTCCACATTCTTTCTCAGAGCAGATAAGCAGTTTTGTTATGTTATCTTTTTATGTAAATATATCACAGTAATTAAGTAGAGTTATATGATTCATTCTGAGCAGGAAAAACATCAGTTCTGTTGATGGATATAGTGAAACAGTAGGTTCTATGTGACTTCAGCATCGACCCTCACATAAATAACATTATGAGCAAGTCACAAGTTACTTACATGATCTTAACGGTACAAAACGCCACTGTCAGCAGAGGCCCAACCGGAATGTAAGGTCAAAGGTCATTAACGCAACTTCCAGCTATTGAACGGCATTGAACAACACGACTATTTAAAAAACGAATATGGTGTCTCCCATGAGGTCACTGTAAGTTGAATAATATGAAAAATGTGTAGCCCAAAGGCAGCTGGCACAAAGACACAGTGTAGAGCATGAATTCAAGATTACATCATAAACTGAGCTGACAGGAGGAATGCCAGATATTAGCCTGAGATGGAGCAATAAGATATTTTATGTGGAATTCAGAGAGATTTAAAAAGTACTTGGTTTACAATACAACTCAGCATGTGTTACTGCAGCCTTTGTAGCAGAGCCCGTAGACTGGGACTAAGGGAGCGTGACGTCACCCATTTGCCTTTATCACAAATGAACATATAGTTAGTGTTTGCCTGAAAAGTTTTGCCTCAGTATGACGTTAAGGAGCTGTATACATTTAAGGAAATACTGTGAAACGTTTGCGACAAAGCAATAAAATCCTCGTGGAGACAAGCTAAACTGGAATCATATCCAATTGCTCTTCAAATAATCGAATTTGTTTGAAGGACATAAAAACGAGAAACAAGCACTCCTGAAGATGAAATGGTCTATTAGGTGTTTAAACCCAACAGACTAACCTCTTTTCGAATAAGCTGAAACTGTCCATGTAGCGCTTTTGCATGTGTTTTGGGGACGTACCCTGCTGCTAACACAGTATTGGTTGGAGTCAGGATATCCTGTCTTTGGACCACAACAGCAGATTCAACACAAACTAAAATGACACGGGATGAGACCTGGACCTTGAACTGAAGGCCTCACGTCTCCGCAGCTTTTCCTGATTGAGGTCAAACTTCAGTCACTGTACGATTTGGCAATACAGTTGGATAAGATGGGGAATATTTCGGAAGAAGCGCCAACTTAAGAGATCAGATCATCTGTTATTACCAATATGTCAGCCATTAAAAGTAGCCATACTATTTTGTACAGTAAATACACTGCCTGGGCAAAGAAAAGTCGCCACCTGGATTTAACTAAGCAAATAGGTTCGAGCCTCCTGCAGTTGGTCGGGTCTAGCGACTTTTTTTTTTTTTTTTTTTTTGGGCCAGGCAGTGTATTTAGGTAATTAAAGGTCTTATATTACACAAAATTGACTCTTTTGGGCTTTAAACCATGTTATAATGTTATTACCTCCTCAAAAACAGACCTGGAGTTGTGTTTTGTTTCATTTACACATTTTTAAGCAACTCTGCATTATTAGACTGTATATATCTCCAAGCTCCAAATGCTCTGTTCCACCCTGTGATGTCATTCAGTGGTAGTTTTCATGTTAGCAGCTACCTTTAACCTTTTGTTCAGGTAGAGATTGGCAATTCCAGAGCTGAAATCATCCACATGATGCTAGCGAAGGTGAATTTGAGCTTCTGCGGCGCCTCAAAATGGTGAAGCTTCCAAACTTACAGTCTCAGCTTTAAATTTTCAAACGAATGTGTCTGACTTAGGTTCATATACAATTTGAATACCTCGTTGCAGACTATAACTCACTTCCTATAGAACTTTTCATAAAAACGCAAGTAAAACTTCTCGCAGTAAGATAAGACACCAGCAAGTTTAAACCAACCGTCACCGTTCATTACTGCGTCAATGGACAAAGCCGTGCCTATTAAACCGAGCTATCTCCAAACCGCTCCCTCTCTCGCGTCTAATTAAGTCTTCCTCAGTCCTGGAGTAAACAAGACCCTAAATCGGGACCTGGGCCTGCTCTCCACCATTTTAATAAATCAATGCGCTAATCATGGGACGCGCTCCTGATGCCCTACCCTCCCTGCCCGTCCTGTCCTCTTTGAGCTTAATTTAATTAGGTTCCCGCTCTGAAAGCCCCAAACTGACAGCACAAATGCAAGGTAAATAGATTTTTTCGCCCTCTCCGCCTCATGTTTCCTGCTCCGACATGACAAAGAAGAGGGATTTTAATGACAAACTGTTGAAAAAGCCCTGGTTCATTTGGTTTGTGAGGGAGTTTAGCTGGTGATATGGTCCAGGTCTTATAAAAGGGAGATTAATCCTGGACAAATAGGACATGTCTTTTGTGGGATTGTATTGTTGGGAAGAGTCTAATTATGGAAATGCAGAGTTGGGGTTCAGACAAGTGTAACGTCGTTTCTGAACCAAAATGAGGAAATGTAAATCTTTCTGATGCTTCTGCTGTCCACCCACAAGATCAGTTATGTGGAAGTATATAATAACGTTTTGGACCGGTCTGTACAATTATTTCTCAAAGCTTTCGAGGCAAATGATTCACTTTCTGCACCAGTCCCATGTCTGTAAAATGGGTGTTGCTATGGATATTAGCGGTATGTATTGAAAAAAAGCCATATTAAGGTAACAGTGGCACAGCCGTTAGGTGTTTGCGCACCAACCAGAGGCTAACAAGTTTAAATTCCACCACATTCACATAGTTTTTATTGTGGCTAAAGACGTGTAACAACTGAATACTGACCTATGTTAATGTGTTTTTACATTACACAAAATGGACTCTTGTGAGCTTTAAGCCGAGTTATAACTTACTCGTTACAATGTCGCATCAAAAACAGATCTGGAGTTGTGTTTTGTTTCATTCACACATGTTTGAGTAGCTTTATTATTAGTCTGTCTGCATCTCCAAAGCTCCAAATGCTCTGTTCCACCTTGTGATGTCATGCGGTGGTAGTTTTCAAGTTACCTTTTTACCTTATGTTCATGTCGTAATGTCTGGAGGGACCAAAGATACAAACTTGGGTTCAACGGAGTTTATTAACAATACAAAATGTGAAAGGTGGTTGTTGGAACAAGTGGTGGAGGGCTGGGTCGGCGGTGGGTGTTCGGGTACAGGACGAGGTGAGCTGGGTCGGAGGTGGAGGTGCACGAATAGTCCAAGGAGCAAACTCACGAGGATACACTGACGAATAAACTGGAACATGACATGAAGGATGACATGGAAACACCGAAGACGACAAGACGATCTGGCCTCGAGAGTCAGGTCCTCCGTCCTTTTATCCTCACAGGTGCAGCTTGATGAGAGTGGATGAGTTGCAGGTTTGTGTGGGAGGAGCCAAAATCTCCACCCAGCTGCAGGCTCAAACGCAGAAGGCATCGGAAAAACAGTACAGAACACACAAAAAATCAAAATCCTGGCAGTTCATTGGAGATTGACAATTTCAGGGCTAAAATTATTCTTATAATTCTCGTTTAAGAAACACAGTGGAGCACTTCCTGTATTTCCACATGACATCACAAGGTGGAACAGAGTGTTTTTAGCTAGAACTCAGCCTCAACATGCGAGGATTGTGTGAATGAAACAACTCCAGATATGTTTGTAATGAGGAAACAACATTATAACAGAGATCGGAAAATAGCGTGACACGGGCTCTTTTAAAAGTGAAAGTGAAACTGAAAAGTGAAGCTAAAAGAGTCATATAGTTACACAACTGCAGGTAATAAAAATACACTGAAAAACAAGCCTCCTGACTGTGAACGGTATCACCTTTCCACAAACTTAACCCGTAACTTGGTCTAATGGCGTCACCCGCTGTGTCCATGGAGCTTTCCAGTCTCGTACTTCACTATATTTTTGATAAAACGCAACAGAGATATTTGATTATAGCCCGATTCAACTTTGGCCGCATGGATAACGGAGCAGTCCCGACTTCTCCCATATCTGTTTGTCTCATCTGGACAAATCCCTCAACGATCTGGAACGTACCATGCCGTAACTTCCTCGGTCCTCCATCATCACTAAGGAAACAGGAAATCCACTGGGTTATATTGCATATTTGTATTTCTCTTGACGTTCATTATCTTTATACAAACATTCGCTTTCAATTTTCATCTAAAAGACAGGTAAATGCGGATATGGTCTCGTAATGTTTTTTGTTCCCTCCAAAATAAGGGCGATATTTTGGAAAGTCTGGTTTTGAAGTGTTTTGAACCTGTCAAAAAAAACTATTTAGGGTGAGCCGTTTTCCTCCCCAGTGGATAAAAGGTTGTGTCTCATTAGCCCCTCTGCACCTCGAGCTGGAGTCTCTCTTTGGGCTTTTAAAGTGAATATGGCCCTGACAGTCCCATGAAAAACCACATACTGTTTGTTCTCCTAAAATACAGAAGGGTTTGAAACTGCATCCCCAATTTTTTAGGCTTTAGTTATAGTAGATTAGTTATACAATCAAAGCTAATGGTAAATGGTCATGTTTGTATAGCATCAAGGAACCACTCACCCATTCATACATTCATGCACCAGTGTACGCAGACACTGGGGGAGAAGTGTCTTGCCCAAGGACACAGCAACAGCATTTATCTGCGGGACCTGGAATCGCACCGTCAACTTTCAGATCACTGGACAAACCAACTGAGCTACTATCGCCCCTCAAAATTGTGAAAACCTTTAAGTTTTCCCCCTGTGGGTCAGTAGATTATTTGACCTTTGTACCAATGATGCTTATGTCAAGAGAGTGGGATTCGAACTGCCAACCTTTGGATCAGTGGACACTCTACCAACTGAGCCACTGTCGCCCCTAATGGTCAGAATATGATAATGTCATATTCCCAGATGGGTGAATAAAGTCCCAGAGTCAGTTTTCCCTGTTGTTAACGCTGCACTTAGCCGTGAAATATCCAAAAGGTAAATTCACAGATGTTGATTCAAATTATTTTTGTTAGTGGCTACAACAAAATCTGCATTTTAATTATATTCATTTTAGCTGGTCCCCATCTGTGTTAGATATTATTGGCCTATAATGTTGTGACATCATCTGAAACCCAGCAATATATGTATGTATTTATGTATGTATGTATGTATGTATGTATGTATGAATATATGAATGTATGTTTGTATGTATGTGTGAATGTATGTATGTATGTATGTATGTGTGTATGTATGTATGTATGAATGTATGTATGTATGTATGAATGTATGTATGTATGTGTGTATGTATGTATGTATGAATATATGTTTGTATGTATGAATTAATGTTTGTATTAATATATGAATGTATGTATGTACGTATGAATATATGAATGTATGTATGAATGTTTGTATGTATGAATATATATATGTATGTATGTCTTTGACAGCTTTATTTCTCTTTCACTTATTGATCTCAAGTATATATAGTTTGCCATCAATATAATTAAAGGCAGGTTTGTTTGTTTTTTATAAATGAAGAAAGTAATTCAAAGATGCTGACTATCCTTTCTGTTGGGACCTGCTTCGTGCTTGTCCCCATAGAGATGTTATTTTTGTTGAATGTTCCGCAGTAAGGCATTAAACTTCCTGTATCTTTCTTGCATATTCAGGTACAAGCATTTTTGTATCTTGAAAAACACATCTCATTTACAGTGAGAAGGGTTGATTTTAAATCATCTTGGCCTGATGGTGTCACCTACTTGTCTCCATGGATATGATTAAGTTAATGCCATACAGTGGAATATTTTAGGCAAATCTCCATCTCAAAACATCTCGAGCAGGTGATGATCCTCCAGTTTGTGCTTAAATTTTAAGTATTTTGACCAGAAGCTCCAAAAATATTCCCTTTCGTAGCAATTTCATCAATTTGTCTTCCATATTTTAAAATCGCATTTGCAGCTGTCAATACCCTGCAGTATTTTTTTTTTAACCATAACATAGACTGTCTCGATTTGCCTGGAGTTTTTTTGCCTTTCCTCACTGACAATTCCCCCTTGGTCCTGCGGGGGTCACTCTCACATCCGAGGGTCAGGGTTGAGCGTATTTATGACAGAAATCCTCTCCGAACCGTTTCATTCATCATTTATTCAGAACGTGTTGTTTTCGCTTGTCAAGTTTTGGCCTTGCTCCTAGTGCCAGCCCTGCCAGTGTCCGCAGTTTAGCATCTCACAAGGCTAACCTGTATTAATATTTCAAATGAGGAAAGCAACACGCCCCAATACCCGGTTTGATTGGCGGCCAAGTGGAGAAATATTTGATTCATTGTAATCGCCAAAATGGCAAAATTTGGACAAGAAAATAAACAGTTTTGAGCAGTTGTCCATCAATTTTGTTGGGTTTAATTAAATGTCTCGTATTGGGGCTGTGCAGCTGCAGGCAGAGTGAGTGGCACACATGTGTAATGAATAATACATAGTTGACAAAATTTGAACATTTGCACGAGGATTAGTCCTGTTTTGGAGACGTCAAATATGGAAGTGTTGGTTTAATATGTGCACTCTGTCAAACAAGATGTAAATGAGTTGATAAAAGCGTTTAATTAAAATCTATTTTTGACAAAGAAATGGTTTACTCGTGCATAACTGAGCTGTGTTGTAATCTCGCTGAAATAAATTATTCACAAAATCCACCGTCTCTCATCAGTGTAAAGACAGATTACAAATACATTGACTACTATTGGATTAAAAAGACGTTTTTTTTAGTTGTTGGAGCTTTTGTTCATGCCCCAAACCCTGGTGTACACTTAGGGTTGCGTCTAGAGATACGCCGATATATCTGATTCCGAACTAGTACGAACTGATTAAGTAAAACAGACGAGGAAACTATTTTTTCGGCCCATGCGCCAATGAGCACGAGCCATCGACGACAGCACGACGCCATCTTGGGGTCACCTTCCCGATATTATTATACTCCCACGATCAAGACCCTCCGCTGTAATTTTCATATCTGTTTGACTAATTTTGTCCCCGGGAAGGCTACCGTAGATCCTCACCAAATAGTCCACATCATTTAAAGCAAAACTGATGCGGCATGTCACCTGTAAAACATGGAAATAGAACGTTAAAACCAGACTTTGCAACATTTTCTTTAGACGTAGATATGTTTCATGTCATACTGTGGGATATTATACTGAAAGACAACATTTCCATGGAGACAAGCAGGAGAAGGTATTCAGCTATCCCACAACAGTTTTACATTAATATGAAGAGATTGCTGCACAAAACGAGGCAACATATCTTGCTTATAATGGGGGAGTTGGGTGAGTTTGTAGTAAATTTAAATGACTTAATTCGGGGAAAAACGATCCAAATCAGCTCTAAATATCAGCTCAAAATATTGGCCCATCGCTTCTTCTGGATTCTGAACGATCGGTATCACCATCAGCCATGAAAAAACCCGTATCGGTCGATCTTTAGTTGCATCAATACCATATGTACGATCTGTTTTATTGAGATGTCTGGAATGTTCCACAGTACTGCACTGAACTCTTAATTTCAGTCGCTTTCAATGCTAAACAAATACCTTGAAAAACTTTGAAAAGAGCGGGCTTGCCTCTCCACAGATCTAACTAAAGTAAGGTAAACTTTATTGTCCTACAAGGGAGAATTTATCTTGCGTGAGAACTGCAAATGTGCATAAACAAGTAAGTAGATACATTAAGACAACTACAGAAAACACCAGGTACTGCGTCTGGTACTAGGTCTGACTCTTTGGCTTGTTTCCATGGCTACAGATAAATGTAATTCCTCACCGTGTAGCTTTCCCACTGCTGGAAGAAGTACTCAATTGTGTTACTTAAGTAAAAGTACAGATACCGCAGCAAAAAAATACTCAAGTGAAAGTACAGCATGAAAAAGTACAATTTGAGAACATCTAAAAAGTAAAAGTATCTGTTTAGAAATGTACCTCAAGAGCAAAAAGTAAAAGTATTAAAGTATCTGTTTAGAAATGTACTTCAAGAGTAAAAAGTAAAAGTATTTTGAAGTCTAATAAGGCTTCAAATGTAGTGATTTTGATACAGATTGTGCAGTTTTGTTCAACTGAAACATCTGAACAATCTGAACAATTTTTTGCCTATCTGTATTTTTTTTTTTTAATTTGTGCAGATTATGAAATTGATAAAAAAAAAAAAAAATGAACCCTGCAGCCTTTTCAGCAGGTCTCAGACAGAAACAAACAATACTTTTACTTTTCAGTCCTGTTCAAAAACGTAGTGGAGATAACACTCTCTCAAATATAATGAAGTTAAAGTAAAAAGTATCCACTTAAAAATGTACAGATACCTAAAATTTGTAGTTCTTTACTACTTTTACCTCATTATATTCCACCACTGAACCTTCAACCAAAAAGTTACATAGTGCCAGCTTTAACAATAACAGCATATCCCTTCATAATAGACGTTGACAAATGGAAATATCCAAACCCAAAATGGCATCGCACGGCGCTCTTAGTGACAGCGAAAGAATCCCACATACCTGCCCCTACTCGCCTCCTCTCCCCCGTGTACCCCCCCCCCCCCCGTCCAGCCTGCGATGGCTCTTATCGGGCCGCAGCCGTCTGAATGGAGCACTTACGAGACTGAGAGCTGTCGCCGAGCTGCCTTGGTGGTCCCCCCCCTGGTGTAACGCAGTTTGTATATTGTGTTTTGAAGCGGTCCATGAGAAACGGCATCCATGTGAACGCTCTGGAGAGTGTGTTAGGTCTGTGATGAGTGAGTCTGTTCACGCCGCGCACTAAAACTCAAAGGAAAATAATCAGACCATTTCTTTTGGTCTCTGGACTTAAAACTAGACACTGAGTCATGTCGGAACCCACTGAGCTCTGTGTGTTAATGTGCACGTTAACGTCTTAAATAGTGCTACACCTGACTGCAAGTTGTGGTAGCGAGTGGTAATATTATGTTGATTTTTTATACTGTAAGACTTCAATTTCATCCAGATACATAGATCCTCTACCTATCATCTTTATAGGGTTTGCCCATAGCCAAGTTAACAAAAGTTTGAGGAGGTATAAAATGTAAATGGTCACATTTTTATAGCGCTTTTCTACCTTTCAAGGCACTCAAAACGCTTTACAACAAGGAACCAGTCACCCATCCACACACACATTCATACACCAGTGTACGCAGACACTAGGGGCGAAGTAGATTAAGTGTCTTGCCCAAGGACACAACGACAGCATTCATCTGTGAGGGTTGGAACTGCACCGCCAACCTTCAAGTCAGTGGCTCTAACCACTCAACCAATGATGTTTATGTAGAGAGCGGGATTTGAACCGCCAACCTTCGGATCAGTGGAAAAACACTCAACCTACTGAGCTACTGTCGCCCATATAGCGTTGTCACCAGGCTAACATTCCAACATATATTTCGAAAACTAAGGAAAAGACTTGATACTGAAAACTGACAGTTTCGTAGTTCTTTAAATCTCTGTTATAATGTCGTTTCCTCATCACAAACAGACCTGGAGTTATGTTTTGTTTCATTCACACAAATTTAACACATAAACCCTGTAGATTTACTTGAGTTGTTCTCTCAGATAGAAAACACTCTGTTCCACCTTGTGATGTCATCATGTGGTAATATAGGAAATGCTCCACTGTGTTTTTAAACCCCATTCAGCTTCACTAGAATCATTTGGTTAATTTCAGCTCTGGAACTGTCAATCTGTACTGAACTAAAGGTAAAAGGAGATGTTAGCGTGAAAATGATTGCGTAATGACATCACAAGGTGGAACAGAGCATTTGAGAGCTTTGACAGACTAATAATAAAGAGTTATTTAAACACGTGTGAATGAAACAAAACACAACTCCAGATCTGTTTTTGAGGAAGTACCAATATTATAACATGGTTTAAAGATCACAAGAGTCAATTCTGTCTCGTTTTCAGTATCAATACTTGTGCAAATGAGTATTTAATGTTGATACTAGTTTCAGACTACTTTTAGAATTAGTACTTGGGTCAAAGTCTGCATGCACAAAAGTCATTAAGTCAACATTGTAATAAATATAATATATATAATGAATCAGAACGCAGTCTACTTCAATTATTTTAAAATAGTCTTACATTTTTTGACTCATACATGTATCCAAATGGGACCCATGACTCTTGGACATGCCTCTAGCTAGCGCACTGAGGGTCACGGGTTCCTCTCAAGATGTTCACTGCCGATACAAATATTCAGTAGGCCTATTTAATTATCCACAACAAAATTGCTTTCTTTGACAGGTTGAACTTAACTCCAACTTTTCTCGAAAAAGCAACCTACTAACATTGACTATCTATGGAGATTGTATCTTGGTCAAACTCTGCAGAGTAAGGTAAATCTGTCATTATTTGGGTGCAATTTTAAAACTAGCAGCACACGAGCCCCCGGCAATCACTGCAAATCACCGTGTTTACAATTTCCTCAAACTGCTCCTAAATTTATTTGAACAATTACGGGGCGGGGGTCCTCAGCGCTGGCTCTAGTCATTTAGCTGTCAGAGACGGATGGGGTTGACGTGGCCTGGAGTGAACCCGCTAATGCTGTGTGTGGCCTGACTAATGAGGGTCAACAGGGGTCAAAGGGCAGGGGGCGGGACTTAGAATGTCACAATTTGCACGTTGCAATGGCATTATGGGAAATCTATCAATCTAAACAAGAACGAATGGATACGGTCGTTTGTGGAATGGGAAGCGATTCAAGGGGAAGAGAGTGAGAACGATCTGGGATACAATGCTCACTTTAATATGCATGAGATGTGGCGAATTATAATGTAAACTTGGATAGTCATCTTAAAAATGTGTTCTTGGTGAGACGTGACATCGCTCTTTACGATTAAGAATGCCTCAAAAAGACTTAACGATTCAGTGGTTTATCCAGAAATACAACCTCCAGCCACAAGGGGCCAGTAGAGAAACAAAAGTTGAGAGAACCTGAGGAAAACTTTGACTTATATGTATAAAGACCATGCATCTATATTAAGAACTGGATAAGACACTCCCCCTTCTGTCCCGGGGCGAGATCGACTAGTGGCCGCTCCAGGTACTGCAGCTCCCAAGAAAGAATTCACCCATATAGCACAGTGCATTTTTTGGGGAATTTAACTGCTCGTGTTTGGCTGACAGCGCATCTACAGGTTTGAGAAAGGTAGGATTTCTTCGGCATTTTCACAACAGGAACATTTTAAAAAAGCGCCGAAAAGTTAGCTTTGTAAGATTTAGCCTAGCCCACTCAAAGCCGGCTTCGGAACATTTTCTTTAGACGTAGATAAGTTTCATGTCATACTGTGGGATATTATTCTGAAAGGAGCAACATTTCCATGGAGACAAGCAGGAGAAGGCACTTTCGCAGACCAAATACGAGCCAGGTTTGTGGAGATGCAAGCTCCATCATAGTGAGAATAAGTCCAAAAAAAAATACACAAAAAAATACCCAAACAGGAAAAAAAACATTCTTTTATTTTAGTCTTATTTTCTAGCTAAAAAGTTACACCGTGGGGCTTTAAACATCACCATTGTTTCAGTTAGAAGGTAAAACTGAACTTGTATGAGAAAACTGGTGCAAGAAAGCTGTCATAATAAAACTGCTTCAGAAATATGCAACAGACAAATTAAAGTGTCATTATCTTCTTGCTTCACGTAATTGTGTTTTTGAACTTGAACTTATTCAAATGGCATCCTGTTGAGTCATACAACCCTGAGCTCATTCCCAATTAGTCCCAGAAATACTTGTATCTCTGCTTTTTTAATGTGTGAATGGTGCCTCCAATTGCCTTTCCTCTTGGTGAAAATGTCCCCCTTCATGTTCACATCAGGAGGTCTGGCTAGCTAACGCGACTAACACAACGCCAGCTTGTTTTTCCATTTCCTAAGATGACAATGATAAGGGTGAGAGAGTGGCATTTGAAAAAAAACACGTTGAATTAGCGTCTCCCGCGGCAGCCGCCAGTCTTCCCAGTGTGCAGTCTTTATAAGGGTGATGTTTACATTCATTAGCACTTGTCTGAAATGTGTCGCCCCTGCCCCGCACGTCACACTAACAGGCTAACACGCTAACACGCTAGCAGTGCAAACAGATGCTATCAAGCAAGAGAAAATGTTTTGTCTGACTTCCATTAGCGAGCGCCCGAGTTTGGTCAAGACTTACTTGTCAGATTGTGGCATAAGCTGCAGCAGACACTGGTATGTACAGACATTAATCTTAAGGGGAAGTTTGGATACACATTTTACATTGTGTTACCTGTTACATTTTTGCATTCTTTTAATAAAATAATAACCCTGACCAAACAGATCTGGTAATCTCTCGCGTGGTTGAACCTTAAGAATTACAGGATGTACAGATTACTCGATAGTAGGTGACTACAGTTTTTATAGTTATAATTATACATCATGTCATTATAAGGCCACACTTCAGAAAAAGGTGTTGTGAGACGAGGCTAAAGCTAGCATAAAAACGATACACTACTTCTTGTCCCTCATCAGCTTTTCCTGCGTTTGTTTCACGTCTAAAGTCGTCATAACTGGAAATTTGGCGTCACGTGAGCATTTGGTGAGATTTTATTTTATGTTTACAGTGGTCGCTTGTTTATCGCGGGGGTTACGATGTAAAAATAACACACAATATACAAAATTCGAAAGGCTATAGAACCCCTCACCACACACTTTATACACTTTTCTCACACGGGCATTGACATTTTCTCACATTTCTCTCTTGTTTAAACTCTCTTAAAGTTCAAACCTTCGTCGGTGCCTTTGTCGGTGCAGAACGTTTCATCGACATTGTGGGTTTTGTCGAGGAGAAAACTTGCAAACATACAGCACTTAAGAGTCACACTGCGATCCAACATTTATGTAAATTTGTCTGAACACATTCTGTACTGTACAGGAGACACGGAGGAGACTGATGGACAATGGTCTACAGTCCTTCAGCCAATCAGGACGCAGAACACAATGGTCTACAGTCCCTCAGCCAATCAGGACGCAGAACACAATGCACGATCATACGCTGTAAAAAAAAGCATGAAAAATTAGACAAAAAAAATCTGCGAAACAGCGAGACCACGAAAGGTGAACCACGATATTGGCTTGAGTCTACGTTTTCTCTTGTCCAATCATCTGGTTTCTTTTGTATTTGCACCTTAGCTAACGTGACCTGTACCACGCTGGCCCTCTGTAGGAGCTTTTATTTAATATTCTCTCGCTAATTTCTAAGTCAAAAGATAAAGCATAACCTATAGTTTCTTAATTTGCTAAGTTATGTATTGTAATGTGTAAGATTGTGAGTGATTTCCATTGTGGATGAAAAACGATTCCGTCTAATTCTTAGTTAGCAGCAGCAGCAAGAAGCAGAGTCAGTGCACAATCTCCAGTGATGTGTAACACTTTAATAACTATTTAATTAACCTTAATATACTTTATTCATAATGAACAAATAGAGCATTAAGGATGTTTCACAATGCTATTTACCTTTTAATAATGATAATGGTTGATATTAATTGAGTAATAAGTTGATTCTTTCAGCAAAATTATAATCCATTCTGAACAAATTGCACAATACCGGTACATAGACTGTTCATGTTATGCAGTAGCGGCACTTACACCTCCCGGGACCCTTGCTCTGCCCAAAAACCCCAGCTCCATTCCTCGCATTCCAGTGCCGTCCTGTGTATATGATGGGACAGGTCCAGTCATTAAGCCTATCTGACACGAGCTGTGCCCTGTGCGATTATAGTCCCGTTTGCACCAATCCAGACCCCCGATCCTGCCCCTCCGCGACGGCTCTCGCTGCGGCCGCCCGTGCCGAGGAGGGGGGGGCGAAGCATGGACCCGGTCACCCCACGCCAAGCCCGGTTAGTCCCCTATTAGCCTAATACAATGTGTCGGGACAAGCATTGAAGTTTGGCGGTGCTCCTGGTGGGTTTTCTGCTTGGGTGGAGATGATCAAACCTGTTCTGAGCGGCCCACTGCGATGGATTGTGTCATTCCATTAAACAGCAAGTATCAGAGACTTCACGCCGCGTTAAGGAGGAGACAGGCAAAGCTAACTTGACCTTGGGCGGGTGCGGGCTCCTCCTTAGATCTACCAACCAACAAAGTCATCAGCCGACTCCCAAGATGAGGTGCGCTTGAAGTAAATAGACGTATAGTTAATGAAGAAGCATGCGAGGCAGAATCAAATTAATGTAATCCTGGAAAGAGTTTTTTGATGTTATCGGAGGCTGCAATATAATGTCATGTTTAATTAGGTGAATTATGCAACAGACCTGGATGCTGGCTACATGCATGTAAATATCCTTCCTATAGAAATACAGGATGTCCGTTATTTTAAGATTTAATTACAAAGGCAAGTGATAAGATACATTAATTACATTTGTTATATTGTACTCAGTGGTTATAAAAGTTTGTAATCACATTGGGGTCCGCATGTTCGTTAGTTCCTCAATCAAACATTTCCAGACTGTTCGCGAGTTCCTCAGTCGAACATTTGGAAGGGATATCACACCTTTGAAATTCTTTCTATGGAGCTATGTTGAAAAATATTGTGTATCGAACAAAGACACGGAACATTACTGAACTAAAGCAAAAGATCACAAATGCGATTGCCACCATCGATGAGGAAAAGTTAGTACTGTCGATGTGCTTTGTGCAACGAACGCTAACCCATATAGAGGTGTAATAAATGAGTTTGTAAACCACTGAGTACAATAGAACAAGTCTGATTAAAATATCTTATCAATTGCTTTTGTAATACATATTTTAAATTGTAAAGAGACTTCATGGACACCCTGTATAATGGGCAGATCGATGCTAGCAAGTCCAGACAACATATCGTTCTGCTTTGGGTGGATGGACCAGGGGTGTAGCACTAAATTTTGGGCCCTGGGTACAAATCATCTTGGCGGCCCACACTACATGTAGTCTAATGTTAAATGCCCATTATAGACTTTGTAAAGGGCCCCTCCCTGCACTGGGCCCTGGGTAAACAGTACTTATAGTTTTATTTGAGCCTGTTTTATGTGAGGCCTGGTTAGTTCTAAACTGAAAAACCACTGGGAATAGCTGCTTATACTGTAGCTCTTCTGTTGTTGTATCGTTAGGCAAGACACTTTCGCCAATTTCCTTAATTTTGATGGTGATGGTTAGCGTGAAGGGCTAGCGACACCAATAGGTAGTCTCGCTTCCGTCAGTCTACCCCAGGGCAGATATGCAAGCTAGACAAGCACTATGAAAGACTACTTATTAACATGTTACACTCAATAACTGTGTATTTAACCTTTGCATTGTCCTTCCACACTTCATCCTTTCTCTTGTCAGTCTTTCCATCGCTCTTTAATGGAGTTTCCTTACCTTGTGAACTCTCCACCCCAACTGCAGCCAAAGAGAGAGGCAGAGAGTTCCATGAAAATAATAAAAAGTTCATTTATAAGTAAAATAATCCATTGGCGGTGGATCTTGGGGAGAAATATATTTGCTTTTGGAGCTGTGTATTTAAACTGCAGGATTCAGGGATCAGATAGCAGACAGTGTATGTGATCCCAGTGTCCCTTTGCCCCCTCTCACAAGCAGGACCTCATGTGTGTACTATGTTAATATGGGCTGGCGCTTTCACGTGGGATGTATAGAAGTAATGGCGGGTTCACGTATTTGTATTGGCGATTGTCTCTTTTGGATGGGATAAGGGAATTATAAGTACTTGTGAAACTGTAGCGCAAAGCCAAATGGATCCTATCAGCAGTTCACCATGTACTTTCTTTTTGTTCTGTTATCTTTAGAGTTGAGTTATTCATTCAGCAATGTTTTTGTCTGTTTTTTGAGGTCGAAACTGGCAACCGAGCACCACATCGATTTGATCATTTATTTTATTTAATATATTTGAGTGATTTAACAATTCACAACAGTTTATTTAAAACCACAGCATGTTACCTTGTGTCCAGAAATAGACTAAAAAAAAAAAAAAAAACAGTAACGGTGGAGCGGTAAGTGGAGCGTGCACTATAGTAGCCAAGATGTTAGCTCTACACATGAGGGCGGAGCCAGCAGATGGAGCGGATCCATGGGAGAGTGTTGGTCTGAAGGGGCTGGATAGTGAACGGGTGGGTCGGCATTGGATCCGCAGCTGCAGACCTCCCTCCAGCCCATCTACAAAAGGGAAAGGGGGGGATCACAGCACCCCAAACCATCCCATCACTGGGACAGTTGAGTGGTGGGGTTCTAGGGAGACAGCACCCAAAACCATCCCATCACCACGAGGGTTTAGGGGTGGAGGTCTAGGGATCACAGCACCCAAAACCAGGGGTGGAGGAAAAGCTTAGGGGTGGTGGTCTAGGGACACAGCACCTAAAACTGTCCCACCACTGGAAAGATTGCGGGGTGCGGGTCTAGGGACACAGCACCCAAAACCATCCCACCACCACTAGGGTTTAGGGGTGGGGGTCTAGAGATCACAGCACCCAAAACCAGGGGTGGAGGAAAAGCTTAGGGGTGGGGTTCTAGGGACACAGCACCCAAAACCATCCCACCACCACTAGGGTTTTAGGGTGGGGGGTCTAGGGATCACAGCACCCAAAACCAGGGGTGGAGGAAAAGCTTAGGGGTGGTGGTCTAGGGACACAGCACCTAAAACTGTCCCACCACTGGAAAGATTGAGGGGTGGGGGTCTAGGGACACAGCAGCCATAACCATCCTACCACTGGAATAGATGAGGCGTAGGGTTCTAGGGACACAGCACCCAAAACCATTCCACCACTGGGGCGGTTGAGGCGTGGGGTTCTAGGGACACAGCACCCAAAACCATCCCACCACTAGAAGGGTTCAGGGGTGGGGGCCTAAGGATCACATCACCCAAAACCAGGGGTGGAAGAAGAGCTGAGCACCCAAAATCATCCCTAATGAAAGGATTGAGGGATGGAGGTCTAGGGACATAGCACCCAAAACTATCCTACCACAGGAAAAGTTCAGGGGTGGGGGTCTAGGGACACAGCACCCAAAACTATCCTACCACTGGAAGAGTTCAGGGGTGGGGGTCTAGGGACACGGCAGCCAAAACCACGGAGCCACAGCTGAGGGCCTCTCCACTACCTTTGGAGGGAAGTGAAGGGGCCAAGGACCGGAGTGGATTTGTTTGCCTGTTGAGGAGGGAGATTGAAGTGGGAACGAAGGACAGTTTGAAACGATTCCACTTGCATCTGCTCGCTCTGTGTTACAAACAGTACAGGTTACCCCCATTTTGTAATCCCATTTTGTCATATTCTCCACACACTAAACCAATGACCTTTTATGAAAACAATTTAAGAACGAGTAAGTGATGAGATGAAGTTGATCCGAAGTCAAATTTCATAAAACGAACAAAAAAATGTTGCTAGATCTATGCTTGTACATTTGTATTTCTACGGCGCAGGCTTTGGGGACGGTTGAGATTTCGTGCATGTATTTCTTTATCCAATAGAGAGCAGACAGCACATCTCCTCCACAATATTGATTCAGTTCAGACCCGTGGAGCTGTGGATCGATAATGTCCTCATATTTAGACACTAAGTAAACAGTAATGGTCCACAATGGGACAAAAGCAACAGTAACAACATCAGATAGTGTGAAATGGTGATCGACTCACACCTGGACCTTAGACTCTCTGATTCACACCTTAAACTGCATAAGACAGATTACAGGACGTTTTCAGTTTAATTTAAAGCGCCCATATTACGCTGTTTTCTGATCTATGTTATAATCTTGTTTTCTCATCAAAAACAGACCTGGAGTTGTGTTTTGTTTCATTCACATGTTTAATGCACAAACCCTGCATATTTAGGCTGAGTTCTTCTCTCAAACAGAAAACACTTTGTTCCACCTTGTGATGTCATCATGTAGTAATACAAGAAGTGCTCCACTGTGTTTTTTAAACTCTACACACCTTCACTAGAAACATTTGGATAATTTCAGCCCTGGAATAGCTAAAAATCTACTGAACTAAACGTAAAAGGAGCTGTTAACTTGAAAACTACCACTTCATGACATCACCAGGTGGAACAGAGTGTTTTTGAGCTTTGAAGATGTAACCAGACTGATAATAAAGTGTTACTCAAACATGTGTGAGTGAAACAAAACACAACTCCAGGTCTGTTTTTGAGGAGAGAACAGTGTTATAACATGACTTAAAACTCACAGGAGTTAATTTTGTATAATATAAGACCATTAAGTAGTAAAATAAAATAATAAAATAAAAAATAAATAAATAAAAAAATAAAAACACAAATTTTGTCAATAAAAAAATAAATAAATATTGGCTGGACATGGGCAGTGGACATGACATACATAGAGGTATTTCCAGTTCTGTTACCGAGCAACAATAATGGCCAAAGTATGTCTAAATTACACAATAGTTATGATTAGACAAATAAAAATAGATGACCACTGTTACAAGTTCTTTTCATCGTTTGTACCTGAATCTGTCCCTTTCCCCATGAAATCCTGGCTCCTTTGTGACGTTTGGAGGACTGTTTCTGAGCCGGACCAATCATGTGTCTCACCTACAGCTGCGTCCCCACACTTAAGGAGATTCAGGAGAGGCCAGTATGCCATGTAGTATGTGTATTGTGTCTCTTTTGTTACATCGCCAGTGTGAAAAGTGACTTGGTTTTGAGAAGCTCGACTGTCAGTACTGACCGTGTTTGTCAAGATTTTTTGTTATGTATTTGGTGTAAATTAGTTTTAGTTC
>JAIEZT010000021.1:14293137-14433137 GCA_019594935.1 Periophthalmus modestus
TTTTTTTGCTTTTAAAAAAACCGGTCTTTAACTGGTCTAACTCGAGGCCCGCTGATGAGCACAGTGGAGTGAACCAGGTTTAATGAGCAAGGCGCCTTTGACAAACTCTATTGTAATGAATGGGCCCCAAAGTGGTCACGAACAGAAAAGGGAGTTTAAAGCTGGAAAGAATGTTCAGACATGCCAAACAATAACTTCGATTTTATAATTACGTTTAAAATGCTGAGAGGCACGAGAAAAGGGCAGTCAGTGAAGAGGGTCTCAAACAGAGGGGCAAGGACCTCATGGGATCACAATACAAGGTCTTATCATGGAGTACAGGGGCATTTAGATAAAGGTGCAACTGTGTGACTTCCACCTGCTCGTCTCCGTGGAAATTGTACTGCTTAGCCTGGAATGTCCCACGGTATGACATTAAACTTATCTACCTCCATGAGATAAACAGATTATGCCAACAGGTCAAGTTACAGGTCAGGTGATTTTTTGAGGGAAAAATAAATAAATAAATAACATAAATAAAACAAAACAATAAAAGATTAAAAAGATAAATAAATAAATCATTTAAAAAATGTTAAATTAACAAAAACAAACAAGCAAAAAAAAAAAAACCTTACAAAATAAAAATAATAAATACAAATAAAACAATATAAACAAAAACAAAAAAAGATTAAAAAAACAAAAAAAAAAAAAAAAAAACAAAACTTAAAAAAAGAAATAAAAAATATAAACAAAACAATAAAAGATAATAAAAAAAATCTATCAAAAAAACAAACAAACAAACAAACACCAGAACAAACAAACCTAAAAAAATAATAATAATAAAAAAAAAACCTTTAAAAAAAACAAAAACAAAACTGTAATTAAGTAAGGTAGGCAAGGCAAGGCAATTTATTTGTATAGCACAATGCATACACAAAGTAATTCAAAGTGCTTTACAGAATAAGAAAGACATTAAAATCACACTAATCAAAACACAAATAATCACAAATAATTAAAACAGAAGAGTTCAGAATAAAAACCTTTCAGTCATATGCACAGATAAACAGAACTAAAAAGGTAGTTGTTTAACACCAAGCTGTGGACGAGTAACAGTTACACAGAAAAGTTACACAGTGAACCTTTAAGTCCAATTTGATATCTTAGATTTGAGCAGGGCCGTCAACAGAAATTGTTGGGGGCTTGGGGCAAGAAAACTGCCTATGGGCCCCCTGTAATATAAATTAATAGGAAGAGGGTCCGATTCTGGGGCCCTGACACCCTGGGACAACAGACCCTCTGTTCCCCCCTGTCGACTCCCCTGCTGCTGAGTCATTTACTTTAGTTGCGGGGTGCCTATCAAAGGTCTACCAGACGTTGATTTGGTAGAATGTTGTATTTTCTGGCCTGTTAATGAAATGTTTTTTGAGTTTTCCGTTCCTGTCCCTATTAAAAAAAAATAAAATAAATAAAAAAAACATATTTGGCCTGTTGTTTATCATCTTATCAGTCGTCACTTTTATTTCTTCACCAAAAAATATTCCATGAAAACTTGAACTTCCTAACTGCAGAAACAATCCCTTTTATCTCTCACTTTATTTTTGGCCAAACTCAAAAATCTTCTTTGAAAATGTGAGTTATATTCTAAAACCCCAAATCAAACATATCACACCTAAAGATCGATCGAGTTGAGCCACTAATAATAGCCACTTGAACCTAAAAAATAAACTTATTTTTTCTGTGATAATGGCCCTGGCTGTGCCCGACCTCAAAAGCACCACTGCTTAAAGGAGATTTTCAGGCTGTAGTGTTTTTCACCCAATTTTTCGCTGGAGTGGCCACACATAAACTGATACAAATCCATAATCCAGACTGGATCAGCTCCTCTTTCTCTCACCGGGACGAGGGCAGAATTGATTTGTGGCTGAATAATTGAGAGGCTTAGCAAACATGTGGAGAAAAACAGAGCCGAGACGTACTTCCTGAAATTGGACTCCAAATTGGGAGAGCAAAGAGACAGCAGTGTTCAGTAAATGAGGAGTCTGTGGAAGCTTTAGTTTTTATAGTTTTTTTGTTTTAGTTGGTGTCAGTCACAGCGTCATTTGGGGTTTGTTACCGTCGGCCGCAGACGTGATTATGTTTGACTTTGAAATGGACAGTCGTGTAATTTGTTCTTTTTTTTTATTCAGATCATAATCGATTACCTACATTTTTTTTTTTCTCAATGTGGGTTCAGTTATTCACTTTTTGAAATATAACTCAATCACAAGTCAAACAAAGTATCAAACAGTTTGGTAATGATCAAAATGTGAGAAGAGGATGTGCTGTATTTTCTGGACTATAAGTCGCTCTGGAGTATAAGTCGCACCAGTCCAAAAACACATAATAAGAACAAAAAAACATATATAAGTCACATTTTGGGGGGAAATTTGGGGGAAATTTATTTTACAAAAAAAGACCAAGAGCAGACATTTTATCTTTAAAGGCAAATTATAATAATCACAATAAATAGAGAAGCACAGGCTGAATAGCAGCACATCACGCTAACGTAACACATTTATTTTTATTCAGCTACATGAAGCGTACACAGATGTCTCCGATGTCTTTTAAATTACCGTAATGTTGTTAAAAAATTTTGATAATAACAAAGATCTGAAATTATAATCCAGGGGTGTCCAAACTTTATGTGAAATTATATGTTTTAATAATTTCACATATAAGTCGCCCCCTGGACACACTATGAAAAAAAGTGCGAAAATACAGTAATTATGAATATTATTATGCGCTCGTCCCACTCATGACTTATTCTCATATTTTGTTGTGAGTCAGACTTCAATCTGTGCAGTTGAAAACATATTCTTGTGTTCTGGTCATTTTCAGCCATGTGTTTTTGTATTTTTAGCTACACGAGTGACAATTTATGCCCCTCTTTACTTTTGGTGGGTATCAAATGGGTCAGAAATAGGGACACACCTGGGACATTTCTTGTATAAACTGGCACAAATCAGTGTTTTGGATAAATCTGCTGGGACAGGGGACGCGGGGGCTCAAAACTGGGACCGTCCCGGGTCAAAAGGGACATCCTTAACGATATGTCCCTACTGTACTGAACTTAGGGAATACAAAGTGGTGTATGCCAAGTGTGCAATTTGAAAGGACGCAATTATTTATGTGTAAGTATTATTATCTGAAGTATATGTTTGCAGGGTAACACAAAAAAAAAACTTTAGAGAAATCAGAACTGGGACTAAAACCGTAGTTAAACTCTGCTCTCTATTCTAAACTAAAAATCGGTATCGGCCATAAAGAAACCCGCATCGCTCGATCTCTAATACGGATAGTCAGTGCGTGCATAGTTTTAAATGTATCCAACAAAATGACAATAGCAATAAGTGAAAGAGCAATGCTACCGACACAGATGCTAACCTAATTTCACGTGCGCCGTCTCACAGTTCTTCATTATAGACCGGTGCGTTTAAAGCAGGTCTAATGTAACGCACAGCACACCTCTCTCAGAGCTGTTTCCCAGGCCTCTCTGCTCCTGGAGGGACTTATTAAAAAACATGCTATTTTTCCAACAGGACGTGTAAAAATACAGGGAACAGTTAGCGCACCTGGATGTGTAGTCGTTATAGTTATTATAGCACTGCTCTGGTAAATGTGTAGGTTCAAAATGTGGAAAGTAGTAACATAAAATAAATATAAGTGGAGTTGTGCTTCGATTCATTGAGTAGTCGATATTTACTCTTCCACAAAATGTCTTTCTCGTCTCTATGGAGATGTTATTGCTTTGCCTGGAATGTTCCACAGTATAGCATTAAACTTATTCACGTTGCATTTAGTGTTTTATTGTTCAACTGTACCTCAAAAACACACATTCTTAGTATGAACAGCGCCACCTTTTGGGCTGTTGGGGCGACTTCCTTGTCTGCATGGAGTGAGATAAATTTAATGCCGTGCTGTGGAACATTCCTGTCATTAACATCTCAGCATGCCCAAACTGTGGCCCAGGGGCCAAATGCGGTCCTCAGGCCAATTTTTCTTGGCCCTCAAGCTTACAGGTGAATTGGCCCATATTACTTTAAACAGTACTTTTTACTGTATATTTCTGAAAATCTACTTTAACAAGGTCATATCAAATATTTAATGTGGATAAAGGTCTAGTGGTTCAGTCTAACTTGTAATAATAACATAGATTTGAAGTATTCACTGTATTGGCGATGAGTCTATGTCCATCAATCGGCCTCAGCTTTGTCTGTGCTTTTATATGTGGCCCTTAATGAGACAAGTTTGGACACTCCTGCACTAGAGAATTCGTTTACCTGCTTTATTTGTTTTGTCTACGCCCTGTAGCCATCCTCAAAGACAAACAAGAGTAATAAAAGAACAAGTAGAGCAGGAAAATCTGAAATCAGACCACTGCAAGAAGCCAAACCACATCAAGGACTGGAACAAGGCCAGGGTCATCCACGCTGAACGCAAAAAAATACCACTGCTGGATCAGAGAAGCCATCGAGATCTGCAAACGAGGTCCATTGAGCGTAAATCGAGACGAGGGAGCATACACCTTATCACACACCCGGGGATGCAGTCCTGGAGAAAGCGTCTGACAGTAGGGGGCGTAAACTTTCCCTACTGACAAAACCAAGTAAAGCAGCCTACGAAACACGAAACTACACCATCACGTGACGCTTGTGAGGACGATACAGGAAGTGAAACGTGTAAATCAGGTGAACAAACGCTTCTGTCTGTCGAAAAGAATCATTAATCCCCAGAAATAAAACTGAAGACAGAATGAACCAATGAATTTACCAAAGATTAACATCCCGTTTCATGACTCAAATGACCCTTTCTTCCCAGCGAACCAACTTTGACGAAAGTATAGCACGTTTTTCTCTCTTTATTAAACCGTTTCACTCTTCAGCGCACTATAGCGGTTGACATTCTTGCCTCGGATAAACCCTGCTTTCCATACATAGACATTAGACACAGACGAGCGTTAGGAGATATTTGGAGACGAGAAGAGGTTTTTTTGAGTTATTCTTCCATCCCAGACAAACATGTGACTAAGTTTTATCTCCCCTCCCTTCATCTCCTCCTCCTCCTCCTCCCTCCCCCACCCACATCTCGGTAAAAAGTGCATTCTGTCCACACAACTGTCGTGACGTCCTCATTGAGTGTGTGACATGAATCACAGGTGCAGAGTGCTCCTAAAACCTCGCACGAACCCCAAATATGAAAAACATCTGTCTGCCTGAAACCTGAGTCTCCCTGTAGCAGTTGCTGTATATACACTCCTGCTTTAAACTGCTCTAACCAAGACTTAATGTGGGATTAGTTTAACAAAAAGCCTTTCAGAGCCATAACGAAAGCAGGAAATGAGGAATTACGCGCAGATGCATTAGCGGTGTGGTAAGGCTGGATATAGTGAGCGTCTGGCATATGGTCAGGGTCGGCCATTGTCTCAGCTGGAGGGGCGGATGCCATCGGAACAACAGGTGCGATTTGTCCGACTTACGTTTTTGACGATATGTTGACGAAAAATTGGTTTATCTGCCTCACTTAGCAGCACGGAAATGACTTACTTTAGACGGAGCTTGTGACTAAAGGTTTGCATTGTATCGTCAAAGCTGTAAATGTCAGTAATATATAGAGCATTACCAATCAGTTTTGCAGAGTTACTAAATGTACTTTCATAACGAGAAGAATCTGACTGTAAATCTATGAACATTTCTACAAATCTATCAATTAACGTTAAAGGTTCAGTTTTTTTCTCGACCTGCTTGTCTCCGTGGAGATATCTGCGCTTTACCTGGATGTTACTTGTGGCGACAGGAGCTCAGTTGGTGCTATTGTCGAGCGTGAGCGTTTGTCCACTGATTCGAAGGTTGTTGGTTCGAATCCCGCTCTTTTCCAGCTCCCACAGATGAACACTGCTGTTGTCGTGTCCTTGGGCAAGACACTCACGCCTCCCCCCTCAGTGTCTTTGTACGCTGGTGTATGAATGTGCGAGTGGATTGTCCAATACCGTGAAATGAAACCGATCCATTTCACTTCGAGTATTTTTGTTGCCCAAAAAAAACGTGGATTCTTACTGTGAGCGGCGTCGCCTCTACACAGATCTGACCTGTAACTTGACCTGGTGGATCGGTTTGTTCGTCTACACGGAGATGGATGTTTAATGTCGTACTGTGAAATTTTCCAGAGTAATAACATCTCCATGGAGACAAGCAGGTGGCACCACAAAAGTTACGCAATGTTGCACTTTTATAAGTTGTGAATAGAAGTACTAGTATTAAAATTATTTCATATTTTACATATACTAATAAACCCTCATAGTATGTCGATGGACAATTATATTGACCAAAACCGCCTGGATTGAGCCTTGACTTTTTTCATTCACTTTTTCGGTCTGTGTTTTGGAGGCTTCTGCGCTGACAGATGGATTAAAACATTTGTCAGCGAGTGGAAGTTATGCAACGTTGTTAAAAAAAAATTAAAAATTAAAAAAAGTGAAAAGTCTACCCATCTGTTTCTGCTTCCTGCTTCAAGCTGACTAGACCGTCCACAAATCACACTCAGAGTCTCAATCAAGAGTCTCCTTCCTGTGGTGAAGTGACACGTCAGCCATATTGGGAAGGTAGAGTGCGAGATTCTGGAGACACAGGACGAGGAATGGGTATGTTTCACAGTATAGCATTAATCTTATCCATGTTGCATTTTTTTTTCATTACAGGTGTTTTTATTCTTTAAAAAAAAACCAAAAAGTACATTCATACCGTTAACTGGGCCACTAGAAGGAACGTTCTTGTCAATATAGTCTCTAAAACAGTAACATCTCATTAACCAAAAGAAAAGGTTTGAAATCACAATTTAAGAGCCAAAAATATAGATTAATATTGGTAGGACTATAGCAGTAGAAAACACTTTAAAAAATCAATTTGCTTTTCAGTTTCAGAACAGAGGTCAGCCATATTGGGAACGTATAGAGTGAGAGATGTTCCACTGTACAGCATTAAACGTATCCATGTTGCAGGTGTTTGATTAATTGATAATGTCAGAGCCAGAATTCTAAAATTAGGGTTAGTCGTAGTTAACTGTAACACTTTATCTTTTTAAAAATCGTCATCCATTATCTAGGTCATTACCTTTTTCTCGGCGCAGAGGTCGGCCATATTGGGAAGGTAGAGAGCGCGAGATACCGGATACACGGGAGGAATGGGTGGAGCATGTGTTTTTGTGCGTGACCAATGTAGCTCTGACTCCTGGAGCTGAAAGAAACATTGCTCTTATTTTACTGTCACTGGATTCAGTTTCAACCCGGAAAATGTCAAGTCATGAACACCCGGGTCACACGCAGCCGGGTCAGAAAGGTGAGGCCAGGAGAGCAGTGACCCGTGGGATGACTGGAAGTTTTAGTCAGTAATAGTTAAATGTGTCCTAACTTTTCCGGTAGAGTTAATCACAATTTAAATCGCAATATTCATCTAAAGTTACTTAATAAAAGAAACAGGTCCGCTGACTTGCACCTTAGAAAAGTACGGTTCCCGGGAGCTGACGTCGTCGTAAACGTCACCACGACAAACGGCCATTAACCCGTCAGTGCCTCTGATGGATCGCTGCACATCACACCTGCCAGTCGCGGGTCTTTTTTCATTTGTACCAAAATGACTACGCCGTGCTGCCAAACGCCGCCCGTATCACCCATTAAGGAAATAAAACTGGAGAACAAAGTAAGTACAGAGCAGTGGGCGTGTACCTCATGTAAATCACTGCAAATACAACTTCAAGAGGGTGAAGGAGGAAGAAACGACTGTAACATGGGCACAAGGTCCGAGAAGTCGATTTTACAGATAGAAAGAAAGAAGGATGGATGGAAAGAAAGATAGATAGATAGAAAGACAGATAGAAATAAACAAGGATGGATGGAAAAAAAAAGAGATAGATAGAAAGACGAAAGAAAGACGAATGGATGGAAGATAAGAAAGATAGATGGATAGAAGATAGATAGATAAAAGAAGAAAGAAGGAAGAAAAAAAGATACGAAGGATGGAAAGATAAGATAGATATAGATAGAAAGATAAATAGACAGAAAGAAAGAAAGAAGAAAGAAAGATGGATGGATGGATGATGGACGGATTGATGGAAAAGGAAAGAAAGAAAAGAAAGAAAAAAAAAAAGAAAGAAAGAACAGGATGGATGGAAAGAAAGAAAGAAAGATAGATAGAAAGAAACAAGGATGGATGGATGGAAAGAAAGATAGATAGATAAATAGACAGAAAGAAAGAAAGAAAGAAGGATGGATGGAAGGATGGATGGACGGATGGAAGGAAAGAAAGAAAGAAAAAAAGAAAGAAAGAAACAAGGATGGATGGAAAGAAAGAAAGATAGATAGAAAGAAACAAGGATGGATGGATGGAAGGAAAGAAAGATAGATAGAAAGAAAGATACATAGAAAGAAAGAAAGAAAGAAGGATGATGGAAAGAAAGAGAAGGATGGATGGATGGATGAAAAAAAAGAAAGAAAGAAAAAGAAAGATAGCTAGATAGCTAGATAGCTAGCTAGCTAGATAGATAGATAGATAGATAGATAGATAGATAGATAGATAGATAGATAGATAGATAGACATGTTTAATGCCATTGTGGAATATTCCAGGCACTAACATCTCCATGGAGACAAAGTTACATAGTGCAGCTTAGAAATGGTTGACTATCTGTTTGCATTTACGTATATACTCATTATAGGGAAACTTACACTAAAACAGTGGAAACAATTGATTCTAGTTCAAGAAAATCTCATTTAGTGCAGGTTCCTGGAGCTGCAGTTCCCTCACCACATGCACCGCCACCGTGTCAGCGAGCCAGCTGGTTGGTGTTGTTCAGGGAGAGGGTTAGGTAGGTGCTGACGTAGCAGACACTGATTATATAAAAGATGATTTATTACAAACTTTATAATTTTAGTTTTATTAATTTATTATAAACTGCAAACATGCCATGACTTCTAATGCTTCTAACTCTGACAGTAAAAGTATTAGAGCGACACACTGCTATTATCGTATATGTCACCGCTTTATATGAGCTACTCCATTTACTTTTATAACCGCTGCACTTTACACCCACTTACCCACGAGATCCAAATCACTCTCGTTTCAAAATAATCCTTTCCCCGACGAGTTACTGTCCGAAGGTGAATGCGGTCGCTTGACATTTTCATAACTTTGTAAATGTTTTCCCTGTCCATTTGCGTTCCCAGGCCTGACCCGTGTTAGCGTCACTCTCGTAAAAAAAAAAAACCCTCCTGCTTCCTCCCGGTTCAAAAACACATTTAACATAATGTACAGTTAATGTTAGAAAGTCCAGCTCAGCATTTGACACCTTATTACTGGCCGTCCAGCTGCACACCCTGGCTCTGGTTTTGCTATTCATTCACATGGCACAGTTGTTATTACTGTCATTAACCTATAGCTTTGGAAAACAACTTCAGTCCCTCTGTAGCAGCCGTGGCGTAACCAGGGCAACTGCCAAACAATTTTCCAATTACTGTTTCAAAGGTTGGAAAATATTGAAAATAAAAATCCGTAATTGCCGTAATAGTTTTGGGCATCGGATTAGATTTTGTGTTGTAGGTTCACATGATGGGTAGGTGATGTAACTTGGCTTGTGCTGCGTTGAGACGTTTTCAGCCGATCAAAGCTTCAAAATGTTCCTCAATAAATGTCCTAAAATGAAGAATCATGTTGTCACCTTGTTAACTACCATTTTATGTTCGGTTTAACCAGGCGTGGAGCTGGAAGGTGTACAGACATTTTTCTTTTGGGTTTTATTTCATTTTTGCCGATGCTGTGTGCAGTGTGAGGGCTACTGCAGTACAGTAATACATTTATTTGAATGTTGGTAGTATTCTCGCTAGACATCAATTCACCTCATTCGGGAAGTTGCCACAGATGTTTCCATTATCGGACCGTTTTTCCCGTTGGGTTTGCACGGTGCTGTGGATCTCGACGGCAGGTCTACAGTAGTAGTTATACTTACAGACATAAAGCCATTTCTAAACGCTCAGAGAAAGGGCGCACTGTTGGCTTGTTGGTGAACATGAACGTCTACTGTGTTTTAGTAGCGAGATGTTTCTCTTCTCCGGTGAAAAGACAGTGAGGGTGAGTAGCAGTCAGAAGTATAGTTATAGCAGAGTGAAACAAGGTGACTGGTTTAGTATTAATAACACTAAGATATAACAAATCTTATGCAGACAGTAGAAAATGACCGTAGCAAAATAAAACAGTGGTTTGATATCAATAAACTTTCAATGAATCTAAATAAAACTAAATATATTATCTTTAGGAATAGAAACAAATTTACTGCTCAACAAATATAAAATTAAATGATATGGAAATTGAACGAATGACAAATTCTTGGGTATTCATATTGATAAAAAAGTTAATTGGAAAGTGCACATTAGTATTCTTCAAACAACGAAAAGAGTAAACAGAGTAAAAAATTTTTGCTGAGTCAAGTTTCACTTAATTATGTACAATAGTCTTTTCCTACCAGATTTGAATTATTGTGTAGAAATTTGGGGTAATACTTATACATTTACGGAGATGTATATCTATCTATCTATCTATCTATCTATCTATCTATCTGTCTATCTCTATATCTATATCTATATCTATATATATCTATATCTATATATATATATATCTATATCTATATATCTATATATATATATATATATTATATAGATATATATATATATATAATATATTAGAGTTTTATTTTTAAGTCTATTTATTAAATTATTTCTAGATATTTATCTATTATCTTGTTTTATTGCATGTACCATTTTCCCTTCTGTTCTTAAACTGTGCGGTGCAATATTGGAATTTCCCCACTGTGGACTAATAAAGGCATATCTTATCTTGTCTTAAATCTAACATAAAATAAATGTTTCTTCATTTGAATAGTTTACCAAGCAGACTATCTCATACCAACAAATCCTATTTTTGTTAAGTTAAAACTAGTAAAATTGTGTGATTTTGTTGATTTGAGCCGTAAATGATGTACAAGGCGTATAATTATAATCTCCTCCCTTGTTTACAGATGTTATTCAAACAGAGAGAGAGTCAATATCATCTTAGAACACGTGTCAAATGCAAGGCCCATGGGCCAAATGAGGCCCGCCACATCATTTTATGTGGCCCGCGACAAGGTAAATGAAAAGGTATGACTGTATCAGTTAATCAGGAGATACACAGGTACACATTTTTACATCTCTGCAAATGCATATGCAACATTTGTAACTTGAAAAAGTAATAAATACAAAACAGTTAAACAACAAGTTTAAAAAGTAGTTATGTTTATTTTACATTACATTTGGTTGCATTCAGGGACATTTTTACTGTCTGTCTTGCAGTTACATCTGGCCCTTTGAGGGAAACCATTTTGCTGATGTGACCCTCTGTGAAAATGAGTTTGACGACCCTGTCTTAGAAGAACAGGTTTATTCAAAAAAGTAAGACTAGAACCAGTAAAAAACGTCATTGTGTTTCTGTTCGAGGGATTAGTTTGTGGAACAGCCTTGATAAATTTAAAAGCTCCTACACAATAGAAGGATTTAAAAAGAGGTATAAATTACAGGACTCAGGAATGATTCATGTGAACTGCTGCGGTTTGTAGTTTTTCTTTTGTTTAAATATTGAACTGATTCTTGTAATTCTTGTGCGTTATTATTAAACAGGGTTAGGCTTTTTAAGTCATTTTTACTTCAGCCTAAACCCTTTCGGTCATGATAGAAATGTTATGTACAACCTTATACAAATTGAATAATGTTTGATTTTGAATGTAATGACCGAATAAAATACTGCTACTACTGATATATTTTCTTATCCCACTACTCCACCCTCGTTATACCCATCCCTCGATGCCTCCTGCCGGCAGTCAGGATCGAGGATTGGTCTTCAGCGCAGATTCACAGGGAGAATTAAACCCATCTTGACCACTCTCAAGAACAAGCCAACTTCATCATGGATCCACAGAACTGGATAAAAGAGCCTTCTGTCCTGATGTGAGCCCCCTACGTCCTGCACCTGCTGAGCCCACAGAGAATCCTCCCATAGAACACAATGCAATTCTGTGAAATCAAACTGCCCGTGTACAGTTGACGGGGCATTGACATCTTTATCTCTTTTCACAACATGAACTTTTTTAAAATGCTCAAAGAGTTAGCTTTGTCAAATGTAGTCTTGCCTCACTCGGATGGTATGCTAGCTCCACTTTGATTGGCCAGAACTGATCACACGGTGCACGTTTCAGTCGTCACACAGTAGGAGGCGCTAGGCAAGTATTAGTCATGCTGAAGGAAACCTAACTTTTTGGCATCGTCATTTGGCCAAAGAGCATAGGCCAATAAAACCAATATGACACAATCTTTGGTTCATCTTCCAGATTTTACTTCCATGGACTCCACACAGAAATGTCCTATCATTAGATCTTCTGATGAGTGTTTGAAACAGGTTAAACATTGTCATTATAATCATACGGTCTAGACTACATTGTGTTTGGGGTTTAGTGGACCATTAAACACTTAAGTCATACAGCTGGGCCATGAATTAGGGGGAAAAGAAGAGGCAGCTGGATATTTGACAGTAGAAAACCAGTCCACCCTGAGGACTCGGTGTCTGTGGACAGTGAGACAAAGACGTATTGAGAGGAGAAAGATGTCACGCGTAACTCACATTAGCCAAGAAGGTGGATAACTTTTAAACAGAGAGGGTGGACAATATATCATTATGGAGAAGTACTCAGTGTGTCTACTACTGTGATGATTTTACCGTCTTAAAATGTGAAAAACAGAACTAGTTCATTTTAAATCATTTGCAGCGGTCCAAAGGTATTCCTCATTTACCCTGTGCTTTCCAAGAATCCTAATTATTCACAGTGATGAGTTTGGTTGTCATCAAAAAAGCTAAAACACTTTATAATTTGATGCAGACTCCAAGCAGCCGACATATTTTGATCTCAAGAGCTGGCCAGGGCAGGTATATATACTGTAAATTTCGGACTATTGAGTGCACCTGAATATAGGCCGCACCGGCAAAATTTGAAAAGAAAATACATTTTGTACATATAAAAGCCACACTCGAATATAGGCCACATGTTACAAATATGTAGTAGCATGAGATATTTAAACAGAAAGACTGTACACGGAGTTTTTTATTTTTATTTTATAAGAAAAGTTTCTTTTTAAAACTGTCCCTGAAAATCGGCAGTACAGCACCAACACGCCATCAACACGGGATGAACATACCTGCATGTTTAGAAAATAAAACAGCACCAACACAGGCAATCTGCTTTTATTTTATTCTGGTCGCTAGCCAGTAAAAATCTAAATTAAATTAGCTGTACCGTTGCATAGGCCGCAGGGTTCAAAGCCTGGTAGATATATATATATATATATATATATATGTGTGTGTGTGTGTGTGTGTGTGTATGTGTGGGTATGTGCTCCCGCTAGCGTTAGCAACAGGTTTGATTGACAGCATTGCTAAGCGCCTAGTCCATGCTAAACCACTAAACGGAAAGAGGCATAATCTTCAACAGCCTCGCTCCTGATTGGCTCTTTGGTTGCTATGATACTCCTAACATGAAAACTTGGTTCCAGATTGGCCCCTATACCTGCTCTAGCCTCGATGAACTTCATTTGACTAGAGCTGAACGCTGTGGGTGATGTACAGTCTGTGGTATTAACCCACCACATCACCTCCTCCCTTCAAAGTGCGATATTTATTCAACACAATAGTTTTGGATGTTATGTAAAAGAGCAGTAACTCGCTAACATTCCTCCAGCTCTGTCCAGGTCAGTCTGCTTCCATCCCACAGTGAGTCCATACACAGGTTATGTTTTCTTTACTGATTGCAGCAGTTGAAGTGGTTCGCCTGATTTAGCCTTACAAAGAAGAGGAAGAACGGTCAATCTCACCTCCCTTCACTGGATCCTGGACACGCAGATCGCACACAAGTTGGTACACGTCATTGCACAGTTAAATTACATCCTCAAGTCTGCGTCGAGGTTTACTTTGGCCAAGAACTGAGTCAACAAAAACCTGTAGAGCAGCTCATTCACATACAAACATGGCCGCCAATTACTTCCGAAGAAAAGTAGTTTGGAAATGGACCGTGCCCTCTCTGGTTTCGGCGGATTGGTGCATAGCGGAGACTCCTAATTGCGTTTTCAGAGCTGTGTTTACTTAGCAGTGACACAAGCAGCCCCAAAACCTGTTTGTGTTTTGACTTTGCACGACTTTAGCGGCGGAGAATAAATCATAAAACTGCTCAGAAGAAATGTCAAGTTAAAAGCGACCTGGATTGTGTGGAAAAGTAGAGCCTCTCTCACCTCTTTCTGCAGCGGTGCTTTGAAGAGGGAGAGATTAGCCCTTTTTGCTAGCCCTTATAGCGCCTAATTGTTTTGGTTGTTTCCAGTGAATGTAACATATCGACATACTATGCACTGACACTTGACACGCATACTATATTTGCAAATGATAATTGAGTGTCTTCTGTGCCATGTTTTTCCTCTGGGCAAAGTGTTTTTGTTATTCCATGCGTGGGTTTGTACATGAATTCTGTACGATTTGTTTGTTCTTAATTTTGACATGCACCGGTTGCCATTTTGTGCCACAAAAATCTGTTAAAAGATAATAATTAAATTGCAATCAAAAATGTACAAATAAATCATGCGTTAATGGCAACGACCTCATGAAATTACAATAAACGTGTGGAGAAAAGTATATCATATAAAATCACATTAAATACAATCAATTATATCAATTAAAATTAAAGGTGCAGTATGTAATTTTCTGGAGGCAGTATGTCACCTGCATGATTACATGAAAACAGAAGGTTAAAGCCAGACTTAAAACGTTCTCCATTAAGAAAAAAAAGGTTTTATGCAATATTGAGAAAGATTATAGCCCAAATAACAACATTTCCATGGAAACAAGCCAATGGAGACCCTCCTCCAGGACAAATAAGAGTCAGGTTTATGGAGATGCAAGTCTGCTCACAATAATGATACTGTTTTTCAGTATAAAGAATTACTTTGTGTGCGAATTGTGCAATACAAATAAACTTGCCTTACTTTGCCTATAATAAACACAACAAAAAAGACAAAAAACAATTAAAAAACATGTTTTTTTTAATATATTTTTGTTTTGGTTACAAAGTTACATACTATGGCTTTAAAGTATTACGCTAAATCAACTTATCAGAGCTTTTATCTATGTTACAGTTGTTAGCCCCCTCAACATTACCCACCTGAAGTTGTTTCTGGAGTGATTTGTGTATGTTTGAGCAATATTTAATCACTTACTTTCAAGACGCCATATTCCCGATCAGCGTCGCATCGTCCTTTTGGTACAAATACCCAAAAAAACCTGTCGCTTGCTAATGTGATGTGCAGCTTTTTCACGACTCTTTGTTGTGATAATGTTTACGGTGACGTCAGCTTTTTTCAGGTCAATTTAGATGAATATTGCGATTTAAAATGTGCAAATTATAACATCCACGAGTGTCGTAGATAATACTTACATAGCAGACACATGCACGAAACGTCTTCTTTAATGAAAATAAAATGAAAGTAAGCATTTTCTATAAATATGAAGCAAAAATAAATATTAGCGTCATTGTCTCTGTGGAGGAAATAAGCCTGGAGAATAAATCGCGTGATAGGCTCTCCCATAGTTACTCTCTCCACTATGTAAATGATAAATTCACTCTTGATCCTAATGGGCAAATTAACATCGGTGTTTTTCCCATTGTCCCACATATCCATATGCATTGTGAACACTGGTATATTTAAAATGCTAATTGAGTCCATTAAATCCTCCACTTATCAGCTCATTATACCAGTTAAACCTTATGATGGGCCATTATGGAGAGCAGGCCTGCAGACTGCTCTTAAATACAGCTATATCAAGTCCTGTGTGTCCTACAGAGGAGCACCCAAGGGATACAGTGCGGTGTGAAGTGCTCCCAAGGGTGCTAGGGATCGCCGAGAGGGGGAAGTAATAAGTGAAGGAGAGAGAGGCGGTGCCAATTACGTTCAGAGCAGTGGAGAGGATCTGAGGTGCTGGGGATGGTTTGTGGTTTGTCCCGGGGGGGAGGCATATGAGAGATACACTGTGAGGGAGTGGATTCAAAATGCTACTCATCACAACACCCAAGCCAGCTCAAATCTATTTGGTTTTTCACTGCAAAATAGTAGAGAAATAACATATTTGAAAAGCATAGCGACTATATTACAGTAATAGTCAGAACCAAAGCATTAGAAAGTAATACCATATTTGTGAAGATTAAAAATCCCGCTCTCATCAAAAATATCGTTGGTAGAGCGGTCAGATCCACTGGCCTACAGATTCGCAGTGCGATTCGAGCTCCCGCAAAATAATTACATTGTTGTGTCCTTGGGCAAAGACACTTAACCCCCATCTCCTTCAGTGTCTGTGTGCACTGGTGTATGAATGTGTGCGTGAATGGGTGAGTGGTTCCTTGATCTAAAACACTTTGTGCGACCATTTAGCATTTTAATTCAATCGTAATGTCTGGGGGGGGGATCAAAGATACAGACCCGAGGTGAAAGTTTGACAGAGTTTATTATAAATGTGAATGTTGGTTGATGGAGCAGGTGGTAGGGAGCGTAGGCTGATGTCGTAGAACCGGTTGTAGGAAGCTGGATTGGAAGGTGAGATGTTCGTACTAGTTGTAGAAAGATGGTTCAGAGGATGAGACGTTCGTACCGGTCGTAGGAAGATGGGTCGAAGGTGGAGGTGTTCGTACTAGTCGTGGAGAGCTGGGTCGAAGGTGGAGGTGTTCGTACTGGTCGTGGAGAGCTGGGTCGATGGTGGCGGTGTTCGTACTGGTCGTGGAGAGCTGGGTCGATGGTGGCGGTGTTCGTACTGGTCGTGGAGAGCTGGGTCGAAAGCTGAGATGCAGGATAGGTCCAAGTGATCTGGCAAAAAACGAGAAAAAACAGCTGAGTACTGAGACCATAATTGCAAAAAAACTAGACTGGACCAAGCGGAACTGTACCACGGCGCATACACAAGTGATCTGGCGGAGTTTGTAGGATCCTCAGTCCCTTTATACTCCAAAGGTGCAGGCTCGGTCGCTCTTGAGCTGCAGGTGTGTAGTGGGTGGTGCCAGAGTCTCCGCCCAGCTCCAGACAAGAACACCAAAGGGACGGGGAAAGACAGCACAGAAACACAGGTACAGACGGGGATCTTGACAGTTTTGTGCATTTGAAATCAGGTTAGCAGTTGCAAGTTGTGCAAAATCTTGAGTTTTTGCACAAAATATGTCACTATAAGCTCTATGCTGGGCTGTACTACACGCATGGACGTCCCCTCGCTGGGTCTGCTGTCTTATCCATGTTTGGTTTGTCTTCAGTTATTTCTTCTAAAAACACAAATGCAATAACCCAGAGGCTCCACATTCTTTCTCAGAGCAGATAAGCAGTTTTGTTATGTTATCTTTTTATGTAAATATATCACAGTAATTAAAAGTAGAGTTATATGATTCATTCTGAGCAGGAAAAACATCAGTTCTGTTGATGAATATAGTGAAACAGTAGGTTCTATGTGACTTCAGCATCGACCCTCACATAAATAACATTATGAGCAAGTCACAAGTTACTTACATGATCTTAACGGTACAAAACGCCACTGTCAGCAGAGGCCCAACCGGAATGTAAGGTCAAAGGTCATTAACGCAACTTCCAGCTATTGAACGGCATTGAACAACACGACTATTTAAAAACGAATATGGTGTCTCCCATGAGGTCACTGTAAGTTGAATAATATGAAAAATGTGTAGCCCAAAGGCAGCTGGCACAAAGACACAGTGTAGAGCATGAAATTCAAGATTACATCATAAACTGAGCTGACAGGAGGAATGCCAGATATTAGCCTGAGATGGAGCAATAAGATATTTTATGTGGAATTCAGAGCGCGATTTAAAAGTACTTGGTTTACAATACACTCAGCATGTGTTACTGCAGCCTTTGTAGCAGAGCCCGTAGACTGGGACTAAGGGAGCGCGACGTCACCCATTTGCCTTTATCACAAACGAACATATAGTTAGGATTGGGCGTGTTAAAGGTGCTCCGTGTAACATTCCTTGAAGCAGCTCCGGCTCCTGTTTGTCTCTATAGATGTTACTGTTTGCCTGAAAAGTTTTGCCTCAGTATGACGTTAAGGAGACGTATACATTTAAGGAAATACTGTGAAACGTTCGCGAAATTCGGACAAAGCAATAACATCCTCGTGGAGACAAGCTAAACTGGAATCATATCCAATTGCTCTTCAAATAATCGAAATTTGTTTGAAGGACATAAAAACGAGAAACGAGCACTCCTGAAGATTAAATGGTCTATTAGGTGTTTAAACCCAACAGACTAACCTCTTTTTAAGCTGAAACTGTCCATGTAGCGCTTTTGCATGTGTTTTGGGGACGTACCCTGCTGCTTACACAGTATTGGTTGGAGTCAGGATATCCTGTCTTTGGACCACAACAGCAGATTCAACACAAACTAAAATGACACGGGATGAGACCTGGACCTTGAACTGAAGGCCTCACGTCTCCGCAGCTTTTCCTGATTGAGGTCAAACTTCAGTCACTGTACGATTTGGCAATACAGTTGGATAAGATGGGGAATATTTAGGAAGAAGCGCCAACTTAAGAGATCATATCATCTGTTATTACCAATATGTCAGCCATTAAAAGTAGCCACACTATTTTGTACAGTAAATACACTGCCTGGGCAAAGAAAAGTCGCCACCTGGATTTAACTAAGCAAATAGGTCCGAGCCTCCTGCAGTTGGTCGGGTCTAGCGACTTTTTTTTTTTTTTTTTTAGCCAGGCAGTGTATTTAGGTAATTAAAGGTCTTATATTACACAAAACGGACTATTTTGAGCTTTAAACCATGTTATAATGTCATTACCTCCTCAAAAACATACCTGGAGTTGTGTTTTGTTTCATTTACACATTTTTAAGCAACTCTGCATTATTAGACTGTATATATCTCCAAGCTCAAAATGCTATGTTCCACCCTGTGATGTCATTCAGTGGTAGTTTTCATGTTAGCAGCTACCTTTAACCTTTTGTTCAGTAGAGATGGGCAATTCCAGAGCTGAAATCATCCACATGATGCTAGCGAAGGTGAATTTGAGCTTCTGCGGCGCCTCAAAATGGTGAAGCTTCCAAACTTACAGTCTCAGCTTTAAATTTTCAAACGAATGTGTCTGACTTAGGTTCATATACAACTTGAATACCTCGTTGTAGACTATAACTCACTTCCTATAGAACTTTTCATAAAAACGCAAGTAAAACTTCTCGCAGTAAGATAAGACACCAGCAAGTTTAAACCAACCGTCACCGTTCATTACTGCGTCAATGGACAAAGCCGTGCCTATTAAACCGAGCTATCTCCAAACCGCTCCCTCTCTCGCGTCTAATTAAGTCTTCCTCAGTCCTGGAGTAAACAAGACCCTAATCGGGACCTGGGCCTGCTCTCCACCATTTTAATAAATCAATGCGCTAATCATGGGACGTGCTCCTGATGCCCTACCCTCCCTGCCCGTCCTGTCCTCTTTGAGCTTAATTTAATTAGGTTCCCGCTCTGAAAGCCCCAAACTGACAGCACAAATGCAAGGTAAATAGATTTTTCGCCCTCTCCGCCTCATGTTTCCTGCTCCGACATGACAAAGAAGAGGGATTTTAATGACAAACTGTTGAAAAAGCCCCTGGTTCATTTGGTTTGTGAGGGAGTTTAGCTGGTGATATGGTCCAGGTCTTATAAAAGGAGATTAATCCTGGACAAATAGGACATGTCTTTTGTGGGATTGTATTGTTGGGAAGAGTCTAATTATGGAAATGCAGAGTTGGGGTTCAGACAAGTGTAACGTCGTTTCTGAACCAAAATGAGGAAATGTAAATCTTTCTGATGCTTCTGCTGTCCACCCACAAGATCAGTTATGTGGAAGTATATAATAACGTTTTGGACCGGTCTGTACAATTATTTCTCAAAGCTTTCGAGGCAAATGATTCACTTTCTGCACTGGTCCCATGTCTGTAAAATGGGTGTTGCTATGGATATTAGCTGTATGTATTGAAAAAAAAGCCATATTAAGGTAACAGTGGCACAGCCGTTAGGTGTTTGCCCACCAACCAGAGGCTCACCACATTCACATAGTTTTTATTGTGGCTAAAGACGTGTAACAACTGAATACTGACCTATGTTAATGTGTTGTTATATTACACAAAATGGACTCTTGTGAGCTTTAAGCCGTGTTATAACTTACTCGTTACAATGTCGCATCAAAAACAGACCTGGAGTTGTGTTTTGTTTCATTCACACATGTTTGAGTAGCTTTATTATTAGTCTGTCTGCATCTCCAAAGCTCCAAATGCTCTGTTCCACCTTGTGATGTCATGCAGTGGCAGTTTTCAAGTTACCTTTTTACCTTATGTACATGTCGTAATGTCTGGAGGGACCAAAGATACAGACTCGGGTTCAACGGAGTTTATTAACAATACGAAATGTGAAAGGTGGTTGTTGGAACAAGTGGTGGAGGGCTGGGTCGGCGGTGGGCTGGGTCGGAGGTGGAGGTGCACGAATAGTCCGAGGAGCAAACTCACGAGGATACACTGACGAATAAACTGGAACATGACATGAAGGATGACTTGTGGAAACATCGAAGACGACAAGACGATCTGGCCTCGAGAGTCAGGTCCTCCGTCCTTTTATCCTCACAGGTGCAGCTTGATGAGAGTGGATGAGTTGCAGGTTTGTGTGGGAGGAGCCAAAATCTCCACCCAGCTCCAGGCTCAAACGCAGAAGGCATCGGAAAAACAGTACAGAACACACAAAAAATCAAAATCCTGGCAGTTCAGTGGAGATTGACAATTTCAGGGCTAAAATTATTCTTATAATTCTCGTTTAAGAAACACAGTGGAGCACTTCCTGTATTTCCACATGACATCACAAGGTGGAACAGAGTGTTTTTAGCTAGAACTCAGCCTCAAAATGCGAGGATTGTGTGAATGAAACAACTCCAGATATGTTTGGAATGAGGAAGCAACATTATAACAGAGATCGGAAAAATAGCGTGACACGGGCTCTTTTAAAAGTGAAAGTGAAACTGAAAAGTGAAGCTAAAAGAGTCATATAGTTACACAACTGCAGGTAATAAAAATACACTGAAAAACAAGCCTCCTGACGGTGAACGGTATCACCTTTCCACAGACTTAACCCGTAACTTGGTCTAATGGCGTCACCCGCTGTGTCCACGGAGCTTTCCAGTCTCGTACTTCACTATATTTTTGATAAAACGCAACAGAGATATTTGATTATAGCCCGATTCAACTTTGGCCGCATGGATAACGGAGCAGTCCCGACTTCTCCCATATCTGTTTGTCTCATCTGGACAAATCCCTCAACGATCTGGAACGTACCATGCCGTAACTTCCTCGGTCCTCCATCATCACTAAGGAAACAGGAAATCCACTGGGTTATATCGCATATTTGTATTTCTCTTGACGTTCATTATCTTTATACAAACATTCGCTTTCAATTTTCATCTAAAAGACAGGTAAATGCGGATATGGTCTCGTAATGGTTTTTGTTCCCTCCAAAATAAGGGCGATATTTTAGAAAGTCTGGTTTTGAAGTGTTTTGAACCTGTCAACAAAAACTATTTAGGGTGAGCCGTTTTCCTCCCCAGTGGATAAAAGGTTGTGTCTCATTAGCCCCTCTGCACCTCGAGCTGGAGTCTCTCTTTGGGCTTTTAAAGTGAATATGGCCCTGACAGTCCCATGAAAAACCACATACTGTTTGTTCTCCTAAAATACAGAAGGGTTTGAAACTGCATCCCCGATTTTTTAGGCTTTAGTTATAGTAGATTAGTTATACAATCAAAGCTAATGGTAAATGGTCATGTTTATATAGCATCAAGGAACCACTCACCCATTCATACATTCATGCACCAGTGTACGCAGACACTAGAGGAGAAGTGTCTTGCCCAAGGACACAGCAACAGCATTTATCTGCGGGACCTGGAATCGCACCGTCAACTTTCAGATCACTGGACAAACCAACTGAGCTACTATCGCCCCTCAAAATTGTGAAAACCTTTAAGTTTTCCCCCTGTGGGTCAGTAGATTATTTGACCTTTGTACCAATGATGCTTATGTCAAGAGAGTGGGATTCGAACTGCCAACCTTCGGATCAGTGGACACTCTACCAACTGAGCCACTGTCGCCCCTAATGGTCAGAATATGATAATGTCATATTCCCAGATGGGTGAATAAAGTCCCAGAGTCAGTTTTCCCTGTTGTTAACGCTGCACTTAGCCGTGAAATATCCAAAAGGTAAATTCACAGATGTTGATTCAAATTATTTTTGTTAGTGGCTACAACAAAATCTGCATTTTAATTATATTAATTTTAGCTGGTCCCCATCTGTGTTAGATATTATTGGCCTATAATGTTGTGACATCATCTGAAACCCAGCAATATATGTATGTATTTATGTATGTATGTATGTATGTATGTATGAATATATGAATGTATGTTTGTATGTATGTGTGAATGTATGTATGTATGTATGTATGTGTGTATGTATGTATGTATGAATGTATGTATGTATGTATGTATGAATGTATGTATGTATGTGTGTATGTATGTATGTATGAATATATGTTTGTATGTATGAATTAATGTTTGTATTAATATATGAATTGTTACGGCCCCATGCCCCCAGCTCCTCCTCCCTGGACCTCTCCTGGTTTGCTCCAGCTGGTGGCTGATTGACAGCAGAGTCCTGCGTCTGATTGGACCAACAATCAAGAGGCCTGGCCAATCAAGACCTTCCACCTGTGGCAACAACACTTTAAAAGGACCCGCCCCCTGCCCCTCCAGACTCTTGACTGTCTTGACTGTGTGCCACTTTGGAACTGTGGAACTTTGGAACTTTGGAACTTTGGAACTTTGAAAACTTGGAAACTTAGATTTTTGTGCAATTGGACTTTGAAATTTTGACCCTTGCAAACCTTTGGTTAACTCTGAGACTTGTTTGTTTTTGTGTTCTTGCAATTTAAGTACTTTTGTTTTGTTAGCTGAATTTTAAGTTACACATTGAAATTTACTCAGTTCAGAGCCTCTTTTTGTTAGTTTTTGCTTAAACATTCCTTTTAAATAAATTATAACTTTAGTTTTACATTTTACATCTGGTTTTGTTACTTCCCCTTTTCCCTAGCTGAGCTGGGTCGTAACAAATTGGGGGCTCATCCGGGATCGTTTTAACCCTATCCCACTAAAGTTGTAACATATATAATTGGACTGTTATAGGCAAGTCTTTTAATTTTGATTGGGTCTACCATGGACAGGGTGGTGGAATGCAATTTCCTTGGTGTTGAGAGGTCTAATGTGCGTGTGGACCGTGAGCCTGTTACTCCTGAGGGTGCTGTGGAGGTTGCTGTGCGGACCAACCCTCCGCCCTTTCTTCCTCTGCATCAGCCCTCTCTCATCCTCCTGTTCTCCCAGAGACGGAGCTCGGCTCAAAGAGCGCTTGGCTCGTCTCAAAATGGAGTCCGAGGCCAAGGAGAGAGAGAGCGCAAGGCTCAGCTTGAACTTCAAATTCGAAAACTTGAGATTGAGGCTGAGACGGCCATTAAGCTCAAACAGCTCGAGCTTGAGTCTCGGGCCCACATGTTGTCCAGCCCTGGTTCTATGGCTGCCACTAACCTGCCTTCCACCTTCCAGTCTACTGCACCTTTTGACGTGAGTACCAACATCTCACTCGTTCCCACATTTGGAGAATGTGATGTTGATTCATATTTTACAGTCTTTGAGCGCATCGCAACAGCCTTAAGATGGCCCTGCGATGTGTGGTCCATTTTGTTGCTGTCCAAACTCTGTGGTAAAGCTCAAGAAATTGTGGCTGCTTTACCATTTGAAGAAAGTTTAAATTACGACACTGTTAAAACTGTAATTTTGAATGCCTATCAATTGGCACCTGAGGCCTACCGGCAAAATTTCAGACATCACTCCAAAGTTCCAAGTCACTCCTATACCCAGTTTGCTAGAGAGAAGGGGAAAACTCTTAGATAAATGGTGCACTTCTGCTAAAGTGTCTGATTTCAGTGCCTTCCGAGAGCTTATTTTGCTGGAGACTTTAAACACTGTTTGCCTAAACGTGTTGTTTTGTATTTAAATGGGAAAAAGGTCCAAACCCTTTCTGAAGCTGCTGCCATGTTGGCTGATGAGTTCATGTTAATTCACAAAAGAAACTTCTCTGTAACTCCACCCAAATGTTCCTCACCTATTCCTGTTTCTTTATCACGCAAAGTGAAAAGGCCAAGAACCCCAAAGAAAATGTTTCTACTGTCATAAATCTGCACACCTCATTGCCAACTGCCCTGCCCTGAAACGAAAAGAACGCTCTCTACCCAAACCAGTAGGTGTCAGTTCGTTTCAGTCTGATTCAACCACCCTAGTCACTGACACTACCCAAAAGCCTGACTCTGATTCCGAGTCTTGGATTTCAAATGGTTTAGTGGGTCCCCCTCCTGGCAAAGCCTGTCATCAGCACTTTTCTGATCATCCAGAAAACCCCATGATTCCCAAGCCTCTTGGGGCAAGGTCCCTAGCCTGTCCTCAGAGCCCAGAGTATGACAAAATCTCATCTTCATATGGCAGAGATAAACTGTGTATGGAAGTTGACCACCACCATCCATCCACCAAGCCTCCTTGTCATCTGATTTGGTCCATACCTCCTCATAACCAGAGCTGTAGTCAGCTCAGAGGACTCCCGTCTGCTTTAGCCACTGTCATCAACATTTCTCAAAAATAACAAGGTTTGTAGACTTTTAGCGCCTGGCTAAAATCTATATTTAAGTGTGTCCAGACTCTCCCTCATTAAATTGGTAAAATGTTAATTTGTTTTTTTTTCTGCTTGTGTCCGTTTTCTTAATGTATTTTTTTTCTTCAGAAAAGCTGATGGTGTGAGTTGCTAGTTTGTTTAGGATTGTGTGTCATAAGTGCAATGATTTGCTAGAATGCAAGTACGGCTTATGTTTTTTGTATTACAAATGGTTTGTAATTTAAGGGGGAGAGTGTTACGGCCCCATGCCCCCAGCTCCTCCTCCCTGGACCTCTCCTGGTTTGCTCCAGCTGGTGGCTGATTGACAGCAGAGTCCTGCGTCTGATTGGACCAACAATCAAGAGGCCTGGCCAATCAAGACCTTCCACCTGTGGCAACAACACTTTAAAAGGACCCGCCCCCTGCCCCTCCAGACTCTTGACTGTCTTGACTGTGTGCCACTTTGGAACTGTGGAACTTTGGAACTTTGGAACTTTGGAACTTTGAAAACTTGGAAACTTAGATTTTTGTGCAATTGGACTTTGAAATTTTGACCCTTGCAAACCTTTGGTTAACTCTGAGACTTGTTTGTTTTTGTGTTCTTGCAATTTAAGTACTTTTGTTTTGTTAGCTGAATTTTAAGTTACACATTGAAATTTACTCAGTTCAGAGCCTCTTTTTGTTAGTTTTTGCTTAAACATTCCTTTTAAATAAATTATAACTTTAGTTTTACCATTTTACATCTGGTTTTGTTACTTCCCCTTTTCCCTAGCTGAGCTGGGTCGTAACAGAATGTATGTATGTACGTATGAATATATGAATGTATGTATGAATGTTTGTATGTATGAATATATATATGTATGTATGTCTTTGACAGCTTTATTTCTCTTTCACTTATTGATCTCAAGTATATATAGTTTGCCATCAATATAAATTAAAGGCAGGTTTGTTTGTTTTTTATAAATGAAGAAAGTAATTCAAAGATGCTGACTATCCTTTCTGTTGGGACCTGCTTCGTGCTTGTCCCCATAGAGATGTTATTTTTGTTGAATGTTCCGCAGTAAGGCATTAAACTTCCTGTATCTTTCTTGCATATTCAGGTACAAGCATTTTTGTATCTTGAAAAACACATCTCATTTACAGTGAGAAGGGTTGATTTTAAATCATCTTGGCCTGATGGTGTCACCTACTTGTCTCCATGGATATGATTAAGTTAATGCCATACAGTGGAATATTTTAGGCAAATCTCCATCTCAAACATCTCGAGCAGGTGATGATCCTCCAGTTTGCTTAAATTTTAAGTATTTTGACCAGAAGCTCCAAAAATATTCCCTTTCGTAGCAATTTCATCAATTTGTCTTCCATATTTTAAAATCGCATTTGCAGCTGTCAATACCCTGCAGTATTTTTTTTTTAACCATAACATAGACTATCTCGATTTGCCTGGAGTTCACATTTGCCTTTCCTCACTGACAATTCCCCCTTGGTCCTGCGGGGGTCACTCTCACATCCGAGGGTCAGGGGTTGAGCGTATTTATGACAGAATCCTCTCCGAACCGTTTCATTCATCATTTATTCAGAACGTGTTGTTTTCGCTTGTCAAGTTTTGGCCTTGCTCCTAGTGCCAGCCCTGCCAGTGTCCGCAGTTTAGCATCTCACAAGGCTAACCTGTATTAATATTTCAAATGAGGAAAGCAACACGCCCCAATACTCGGTTTGATTGGCGGCCAAGTGGAGAAATATTTGATTCATTGTAATCGCCAAAATGGCAAAATTTGGACAAGAAAATAAACAGTTTTGAGCAGTTGTCCATCAATTTTGTTGGGTTTAATTAAATGTCTCGTATTGGGGCTGTGCAGCTGCAGGCAGAGTGAGTGGCACACATGTGTAATGAATAATACATAGTTGACAAAATTTGAACATTTGCACGAGGATTAGTCCTGTTTTGGAGACGTCAAATATGGAAGTGTTGGTTTAATATGTGCACTCTGTCAAACAAGATGTAAATGAGTTGATAAAAGCGTTTAATTAAAAATCTATTTTTGACAAAGAAATGGTTTACTCGTGCATAACCGAGCTGTGTTGTAATCGCGCTGAAATAAATTATTCACAAAATCCACCGTCTCTCATCAGTGTAAAGACAGATTACAAATACATTGACTACTATTGGATTAAAAAGACGTTTTTTTTAGTTGTTGGAGCTTTTGTTCATGCCCCAAACCCTGGTGTACACTTAGAGTTGCGTCTAGAGATACGCCGATATATCTGATTCCGAACTAGTCCGAACTGATTAAGTAAAACAGAAGAGGAAACTATTTTTTCGGCCCATGCGCCAATGAGCACGAGCCATCGACAACAGCATGACGCCATCTTGGGTTCACCTTCCCGATATGATTATACTCCCACGATCAAGACCCTCCGCTGTAATTTTCATATCTATTTGACTAATTTTGTCCCCGGGAAGGCTACCGTAGATCCTCACCAAATAGTCCACATCATTTAAAGCAACACTGAGGCGGCATGTCACCTGTAAAACATGGAAATAGAACGTTAAAACCAGACTTTGCAACATTTTCTTTAGACGTAGATATGTTTCATGTCATACTGTGGGATATTATACTGAAAGACTGAGCAACATTTCCATGGAGACAAGCAGGAGAAGGTATTCAGCTATTCCACAACAGTTTTACATGAATATGAAGAGATTGCTGCACAAAACGAGGCAACATATCTTGCTTATAATGGGGGAGTTGGGGGTGTTTGTAGTAAATTTAAATGACTTAATTCGGGGAAAAACGATCCAAATCAGCTCTAAATATCAGCTCAAAATATTGGCCCATCGCTTCCTCTGGATTCTGAACGATCGGCATCACCATCAGCCATGAAAAAACCCGTATCGGTCGATCTCTAGTTGCATCAATACCATATGTACGATCTGTGCGGACTGCTTGTTGCCATGGAAATGCCATTGTTTTATTGAGATGTCTGGAATGTTCCACAGTACTGCACTGAACTCTTAACTTCAGTCGCTTTCAATGCTAAACAAATACCTTGAAAAACTTTGAAAAGAGCGGGCTTGCCTCTCCACAGATCTAACTAAGATAAGGTAAACTCTATTGTCCTACAAGGGAGAATTTATCTTGGGTGCGAACTGCAAAGGTGCATAGACAAGTAGATACATTAAGACAACTACAGAAAACACTAGGTACTGCGTCTGGTACTAGGTCTGACTCTTTGGCTTGTTGGTGTCACCTGCTTGTCTCCATGGCTACAGATAAATGTAATTCCTCACTGTGTAGCTTTCCCAGTGCTGGAAGAAGTACTCAATTGTGTTACTTAGTAAAAGTAAAAGTAAAAGTAAAAGTACAGATACCGCAGCAAAAAATACTCAAGTGAAAGTACAGCATGAAAAAGTACAATTTGAGAACATCTAAAAAGTAAAAGTATCTGTTTAGAAATGTACCTCAAGAGCAAAAAGTAAAAGTATTAAAGTATCTGTTTAGAAATGTACTTCAAGAGTAAAAAGTAAAAGTATTTTGAAGTCTAATAAGGCTTCAAATGTAGTGATTTTGATACAGATTGTGCAGTTTTGTTCAACTGAAACATCTGAACAATCTGAACAATTTTTTTGCCTATCTGTATTTTTTTTTTAAATTTGCGCAGATTATGAAATTGATTAAAAAAAAAAAAAAAAAAAAAAAAAACCCTGCAGCCTTTTCAGCCGGTCTCAGACAGAAACAAACAATACTTTTACTTTTCAGTCCTGTTCAAAAACCTAGTGGAGATAACACTGTCTCAAACGTAATGAAGTATCCACTTAAAAATGTACAGATACCTAAAATTTGTAGTTCTTTACTACTTTTACCTCATTATATTCCACCACTGAACCTTCAACCAAAAAGTTACATAGTGCAGCTTTAACAATAACAGCATATCCCTTCATAATAGACGTTGACAAATGGAAATAACCAAACCCAAAATGGCATCGCACGGCGCTCTTAGTGACAGCGGAAGAATCCCACATACCTGCCCCTACTCGCCTCCTCTCCCCCGTGTACCCCCCCCCCCCGTCCAGCCTGCGACGGCTCTTATCGGGCCGCAGCCGTCTGAATGGAGCACTTACGAGACTGAGAGCTGTCGCCGAGCTGCCTTGGTGGTCCCCCCCCCGGTGTAACGCAGTTTGTATATTGTGTTTTGAAGCGGTCCATGAGAAACGGCATCCATGTGAACGCTCTGGAGAGTGTGTTAGGTCTGTGATGAGTGAGTCTGTTCACGCCGCGCACTAAAACTCAAAGGAAAATAATCAGACCATTTCTTTTGGTCTGGACTTAAAACTAGACACTGAGTCATGTCGGAACCCACTGAGCTCTGTGTGTTAATGTGCACGTTAACGTCTTAAATAGTGCTACACCTGACTGCAAGTTGTGGTAGCGAGTGGTAATATTATGTTGATTTTTTATACTGTAAGACTTCAATTTCATCCAGATACATAGATCTTCTACCTATCATCTTTATAGGGTTTGCCCATAGCCAAGTTAACAAAAGTTTGAGGAGGTATAAATGGTAAATGGTCACATTTTTATAGCGCTTTTCTACCTTTCAAGGCACTCAAAACGCTTTACAACAAGGAACCAGTCACCCATCCACACACACATTCATACACCAGTGTACGCAGACACTAGGGGCGAAGTAGATTAAGTGTCTTGCCCAAGGACACAACGACAGCATTCATCTGTGAGGGTTGGAACTGCACCGCCAACCTTCAAGTCAGTGGCTCTAACCACTCAACCAATGATGTTTATGTAGAGAGCGGGATTTGAACCGCCAACCTTCGGATCAGTGGAAAAACACTCAACCTACTGAGCTACTGTCGCCCATATAGCGTTGTCACCAGCCTAACATTCCAACATATATTTCGAAAACTAAGGAAAAGACTTGATACTGAAAACTGATAGTTTCGTAGTTCTTTAAATCTCTGTTTTAATGTCGTTTCCTCATCACAAACAGACCTGGAGTTATGTTTTGTTTCATTCACACAAGTTTAACGCACAAACCCTGTAGATTTACTTGAGTTGTTCTCTCAGATAGAAAACACTCTGTTCCACCTTGTGATGTCATCATGTGGTAATACAGGAAATGCTCCACTGTGGTTTTAAACTCCATTCAACTTCACTAGAATCATTTGGTTAATTTCAGCTCTGGAACTGTCAATCTGTACTGAACTAAAGGCAAAAGGAGATGTTAGCGTGAAAATGATTTCGTAATGACATCACAAGGTGGAACAGAGCTTTTTGAGCTTTGGCAGACTAATAATAAAGAGTTACTTAAACACGTGTGAATGAAACAAAACACAACTCCAGATCTGTTTTTGAGGAAGTACCAATATTATAACATGGTTTAAAGATCACAAGAGTCAATTCTGTCTCGTTTTCAGTATCAATACTTGTGCAAATGAGTATTTAATGTTGATACTAGTTTCAGACTACTTTTAGAATTAGTACTTGGATCAAAGTCTGCATGCACAAAAGTCAACATTGTAATAAATATAATATATATAATGAATCAGAACGCAGTCTACTTCAATTATTTTAAAATAGTCTTACATTTTTTGACTCATACATGTATCCAAATGGGACCCATGACTCTTGGACATGCCTCTAGCTAGCGCAATGAGGGTCACGGGTTCCTCTCAAGATGTTCACTGCCGATACAAATATTCAGTAGGCCTATTTAATTATCCAGAACAGAATTGCTTTCTTTGACAGGTTGAACTTAACTCTTTTCTCGAAAAAGCAACCTACTAACATTGACTATCTATGGAGATTGTATCTTGGTCAAACTCTGCAGAGTAAGGTAAATCTGTCATTATTTGGGTGCAATTTTAAAACTAGCAGCACACGAGCCCCCGGCAATCACTGCAAATCACCGTGTTTACAATTTCCTCAAACTGCTCCTAAATTTATTTGAACAATTACGGGGCGGGGGTCCTCAGCGCTGGCTCTAGTCATTTAGCTGTCAGAGACGGATGGGGTTGACGTGGCCTGGAGTGAACCCGCTAATGCTGTGTGTGGCCTGACTAATGAGGGTCAACAGGGGTCAAAGGGCAGGGGGCGGGACTTAGAATGTCACAATTTGCACGTTGCAATGGCATTATGGGAAATCTATCAATCTAAACAAGTACAAATGGATACGGTCGTTTGTGGAATGGGAAGTGATTCAAGGGGAAGAGAGTGAGAACGATCTGGGATACAATGCTCACTTTAATATGCATGAGATGTGGAGAATTATAATGTAAACTCGGATAGTCATCTTAAAAATGTGTTCTTGGTGAGACGCGACATCGCTCTTTACGATTAAGAATGCCTCAAAAAGACTTAACGATTCAGTGGTTTATCCAGAAATACAACCTCCAGCCACAAGGGGCCAGTAGAGAAACAAAAGTTGAGAGAACCTGAGGAAAACTTTGACTTATATGTATAAAGACCATGCATCTATAATAAGAACTGGATAAGACACTCCCCCTTCTGGGTGAGAGCGACTAGTGGCCGCTCCAGGTACTGCAGCTCCCAAGAAAGAATTCACCCATATAGCACAGTGCATTTTTTTGGGAATTTAAACTGCTTGAGTTTGGCTGACAGCGCATCTACAGGTTTGAGAAAGGTAGGATTTCACAACAGGAACATTTTCAAAAAAGCACCTAAAAGTTAGCTTTGTAAGATTTAGCCTAGCCCACTCAAGGCCACTCAAGATGTCGCTCTGATTGGTTAAAACTGACCCCACGGTGCTCGTTTCTGATGTCACATGGTGGGAGGCGCTAGTCTGAACTGATTAAGTAAAACAGAAGAGGAAACTATCATTTTCATATCTCTTTGACTAATTTTGTCCCCGGGAAGGCTACCGTAGATCCTCACCAAATAGTCCACATCATTTAAAGCAACACTGAGGCGGCATGTCACCTGTAAACATGGAAATAGAATGTTAAAACCAGACTTCGGAACATTTTCTTCAGACGTAGATAAGTTTCATGTCATGCTGTGGGATATTATACTGAAAGGAGCAACATTTCCATGGAGACAAGCAGGAGAAGGCACTTTCGCAAACCAAATAAGAGCCAGGTTTGTGGAGATGCAAGCTCCATAATAGTAAGAATAAGTCCAAAAAAATACACAAAAAAATAGCCAAACAGGAAAAAAACATTCTTTTTCTAGCTAAAAAGTTACACCGTGGGGCTTTAAACATCACCATTGTTTCAGTTAGAAGGTAAAACTGAACTTGTATGAGAAAACTGGTGCAAGAAAGCTGTCATAATAAAACTGCTTCAGAAATATGCAACAGACAAATTAAAGTGTCATTATCTTCTTGCTTCACGTAATTGTGTTTTTGAACTTGAACTTATTCAAATGGCATCCTGTTGAGTCATACAACCCTGAGCTCATTCCCAATTAGTCCCAGAAATACTTGTATCTCTGCTTTTTTAATGTGTGAATGGTGCCTCCAATTGCCTTTCCTCTTGGTGAAAATGTCCCCCTTCATGTTCACATCAGGAGGTCTGGCTAGCTAACGCGACTAACACAACGCCAGCTTGTTTTTCCATTTCCTAAGATGACAATGATAAGGGTGAGAGAGTGGCATTTGAAAAAAAACACGTTGAATTAGCGTCTCCGCGGCAGCCGCCAGTCTTCCCAGTGTGCAGTCTTTATAAGGGTGATGTTTACATTCATTAGCACTTGTCTGAAATGTGTCGCCCTGCCCCGCACGTCACACTAACAGGCTAACACGCTAACACGCTAGCAGTGCAAACAGATGCTATCAAGCAAAGAAAATGTTTTGTCTGACTTCCATTAGCGAGCGCCCGAGTTTGGTCAAGACTTTACTTGTCAGATTGTGGCATAAGCTGCAGCAGACACTGGTATGTACAGACATTAATCTTAAAGGGAAAGTTTGGATACACATTTTACATTGTGTTACCTGTTACATTTTTGCATTCTTTTCATAAAATAATAACCCTGACCAAACAGATCTGGTAATCTCTCGCGTGGTTGAACCTTAAGAATTACAGGATGTGCAGATTACTCGATAGTAGGTGACTACAGTTTCTTTTCCACTGTCGCAGCTGATCAAAGTTTTATTTGAATTATACAGTATGTCATTATAAGGCAGATTTCCGCACTTCACAAAAAGGCGTTTAGTTTGTGGCGCTCTGAGACGAGGCTAAAGCTAGCATAAAAACGATACACTACTTCTTGTCCCTCATCAGCTTTTGCTGCGTTTGTTTCACGTCTAAAGTCGTCATAACTGGAAATTTGGCGTCACGTGAGCATTTGGTGAGATTTTATTTTATGTTTACAGTGGTCGCTTGTTTATCGCGGGGGTTACGATGTAAAAATAACCCACAATATACAAAATTCGAAAGGCTATAGAACCCCTCACCACACACTTTATACACTTTTCTCACACAGAACGTTTCATCGACATTGTGGGTTTTGTCGGAGAGAAAACTTGCAAACATACAGCACTTAAGAGTCACACTGCGATCCAACATTTATGTAAATTTGTCTGAACACATTCTGTACTGTACAGGAGACACGGAGGAGACTGATGGACAATGGTCTACAGTCCCTCAGCCAATCAGGACGCAGAACACAATGCACGATCATACGCTGTAAAAAAAAAGCATGAAAAATTAGACGAAAAAAATCTGCGAAACAGCGAGACCACGAAAGGTGAACCGCGATATTGGCTTGAGTCTACGTTTTCTCTTGTCCAATCATCTGGTTTCTTTTGTATTTGCGCCTTAGCTAACGTGACCTGTACCACGCTGGCCCTCTGTAGGAGCTTTTATTTAATATTCTCTTGCTAATTTCTAAGTCAAAAGATAAAGCATAACCTATAGTTTCTTAAGTTGCTAAGTTATGTATTGTAATGTGTAAGATTGTGAGTGATTTCCATTGTGGATGAAAAACGATTCCGTCTAATTCTTAGTTAGCAGCAGCAGCAAGAAGCAGAGTCAGTGCACAATCTCCAGTGATGTGTAACACTTTAATAACTATTTAATTAACCTTAATATACTTTATTCATAATGAACAAATACAGCATTAAGGATGTTTCGCAATGCTATTTACCTTTTAATAATGATAATGGTTGATATTAACTGAGTAATAAGTTGATTCTCTCAGCAAAATTATAATCTATTCTCAACAAATTGCACAATACCGGTACATAGACTGTTCATGTTATGCAGTAGCGGCACTTACACCCTCCCGGGACCCTTGCTCTGCCCAAAAACCCCAGCTCCATTCCTCGCATTCCAGTGCCGTCCTGTGTATATGATGGGACAGGTCCAGTCATTAAGCCTATCTGACACGAGCTGTGCCCTGTGCGATTATAGTCCCGTTTGCACCAATCCAGACCCCCGATCCTGCCCCTCCGCGACGGCTCTCGCTGCGGCCGCCCGGTGCCGAGGAGGAGGGGGCGAAGCATGGACCCCGGTCACCCCACGCCAAGCCCGGTTAGTCCCCTATTAGCCTAATACAATGTGTCGGGACAAGCATTGAAGTTTGGCGGTGCTCCTGGTGGGTTTTCTGCTTGGGTGGAGATGATCAAACCTGTTCTGAGCGGCCCACTGCGATGGATTGTGTCATTCCATTAAACAGCAAGTATCAGAGACTTCACGCCGCGTTAAGGAGGAGACAGGCAAAGCTAACTTGACCTTGGGCGGGTGCGGGCTCCTCCTTAGATCTACCAACCAACAAAGTCATCAGCCGACTCCCAAGATGAGGTGCGCTTGAAGTAAATAGACGTATAGTTAATGAAGAAGCATGCGGGGCAGAATCAAATTAATGTAATCCTGGAAAGAGTTTTTTGATGTTATCGGAGGCTACAATATAATGTCATGTTTAATTAGGTGAATTATGCAACAGACCTGGATGCTGGCTACATGCATGTAAATATCCTTCCTCTAGAAATACAGGGTGGGTGTCCATTATTTTAAGATTTAATTACAAAGGCAAGTGATAAGATACATCACCTCAAGCAAACATTTCCAGACTGTTCGCGAGTTCCTCAGTTGAACATTTGGAAGGGATATCACACCTTTGACTTTCTTTCTATGGAGCTATGTTGAAAAATATTGTGTATCTAACAAAGACACGGAACATTACTGAACTAAAGCAAAAGATAACAAATGCGATTGCCACCATCGATGAGGAAAAGTTAGTACTGTCGATGTGCTTTGTGCAACGAACGCTAACCCATATAGAGGTGTAATAAATGAGTTTGTAAACCACTGAGTACAATAGAACAAGTCTGATTAAAATATCTTATCAATTGCTTTTGTAATACATATTTTAAATTGTAAAGAGACTTCATGGACGCCCTGTATAATGGGCAGATCGATGCAAGCAACTCCAGACAACATATCGTTCTGCTTTGGGTGGATGGACCAGGGGTGTAGCACTAAATTTTGGGCCCTGGGTACAAATCATCTTGGCGGCCCACACTACATGTTGTCTAATGTTAAATGCCCATTATAGACTTTGTAAAGGGCCCCTCCCTGCACTGGGCCCTGGGTAAACAGTACTTATAGTTTTATTTGAGCCTGTTTTATGTGAGACCTGGTTAGTTCTAAACTGAAAAACCACTGGGAATAGCTGCTTATACTGTAGCTCTTCTGTTGTTGTATCGTTAGGCAAGACATTTTCGCCAATTTCCTTAATTTTGATGGTGATGGTTAGCGTGAAGGGCTAGCGACACCAATAGGTAGTCTCGCTTCCGTCAGTCTACCCCAGGGCAGATATGCAAGCTAGACAAGCACTATGTAAGACTACTTATTAACATGTTACACTCAATAAACTGTGTATTTAACCTTTGCATTGTCCTTCCACACTTCATCCTTTCTCTTGTCAGTCTTTCCATCGCTCTTTAATGGAGTTTTCCTTACCTTGTGAACTCTCCACCCCAACTGCAGCCAAAAGAGAGAGGCAGAGAGTTCCATGAAAATAATAAAAAGTTCATTTATAAGTAAAATAATCCATTGGCGGTGGATCTTGGGGAGAAATATATTTGCTTTTGGAGCTGTGTATTTAAACTGCAGGATTCGGGGATCAGATAGCAGACAGTGTATGTGATCCCAGTGTCCCTTTGCCCCCTCTCACAAGCAGGACCTCATGTGTGTACTATGTTAATATGGGCTGGCGCTTTCACGTGGGATGTATAGAAGTAATGGCGGGTTCATGTATTTGTATTGGCGATTGTCTCTTTTGGATGGGATAAGGGAATTGTAAGTACTTGTGAAACTGTAGCGCAAAGCCAAATGGATCCTATCAGCAGTTCACCATGTACTTTCTTTTGTGTTCTGTTATCTTTAGAGTTGAGTTATTCATTCAGCAATGTTTTTGTCTGTTTTTTGAGGTCGAAACTGGCAACCGAGCACCACATCGATTTGATCATTTATTTTATTTAATATATTTGAGTGATTTAACAATTCACAACAGTTTATTTAAAACCACAGTATGTAATTTTGTGTCCAGAAATAGACTAAAAGCGTGCACTATAGTAGCCAAGATGTTAGCTCTACACATGAGGGCGGAGCCAGCAGATGGAGCGGATCCATGGGAGAGTGTTGGTCTGAAGGGGCTGGATAGTGAACGGGTGGGTCGGCATTGGATCCGCAGCTGCAGACCTCCCTCCTGCCCATCTATAAAAGGGAAAGGGGGGGATCACAGCACCCCAAACCATCCCATCACTGGGACAGTTGAGTGGTGGGGTTCTAGGGACACAGCACCCAAAACCAGGGGTGGAGGAAAAGCTTAGGGGTGGTGGGTCTAGGGACACAGCACCTAAAAACTGTCCCACCACTGGAAAGATTGAGGGGTGGTGGTCTAGGGACACAGAAACCATAACCATCCTACCACTGGAATAGATGAGGCGTAGGGTTCTAGGGACACAGCACCCAAAACCATTCCACCACTGGGGCGGTTGAGGCGTGGGGTTCTAGGGACACAGCACCTAAAACCATCCCACCACTAGAAGGGTTCAGGGGTGGGGGCCTAAGGATCACATCACCCAAAACCAGGGGTGGAAGAAGAGAGCTGAGCACCTAAAATCATCCCTAATGAAAGGATTGAGGGGTGGAGGTCTAGGGACACAGCACCCAAAACTATCCTACCACTGGAAGAGTTCAGGGGTGGGAGTCTAGGGACACAGCACCCAAAACTATCCTACCACTGGAAGAGTTCAGGGGTGGGGGTCTAGGGACACAGCACCCAAAACCATCCCAGCATTGGAATAGTTGAGGGATGGAGGTCTAGGGACACAGCACCCAAAACTATCCTACCACTGGAAGAGTTCAGGGGTGGGGGGTCTAGGGACACGGCAGCCAAAACCACGGAGCCACAGCTGAGGGGCCTCTCCCTACCTTAGGAGGAAGTGAAGGGGCCAAGGACCGGAGTGGATTTGTTTGCCTGTTGAGGAGGGAGATTGAAGTGGGAACGAAGGACAGTTGAAACGATTCCACTTGCATCTGCTCGCTCTGTGTTACAAACAGTATAGGTTACCCCATTTGTAATCCCATTTTGTCATATTCTCCACACACTAAACCAATGACCTTTTATGAAAACAATTTAAGAACGAGTAAGTGATGAGATGAAGTTGATCCGAAGTCAAATTTCATAAAACGAACAAAAAAATGTTGCTAGATCTATGCTTGTACATTTGTATTTCTACGGCGCAGGCTTTGGGGACGGTTGAGATTTCGTGCATGTATTTCTTTATCCAATAGAGAGCAGACAGCACATCTCCTCCACAATATTGATTCAGTTCAGACCCGTGGAGCTGTGGATCGATAATGTCCTCATATTTAGACACTAAGTAAACAGTAATGGTCCACAATGGGACAAAGCAACAGTAACAACATCAGATAGTGTGAAATAGTGATCGACTCACACCTGGACCTTGGACTCTCTGATTCACACCTTAAACTGCATGAGACACATTACAGGACGTTTTCAGTATATTTAAAGCGCCAATATTACGCTGTTTTCTGATCCATGTTATAATCTTGTTTTCTCATCAAAAACAGACCTGGAGTTGTGTTTTGTTTCATTCACATGTTTAATGCACAAACCCTGCATATTTAGGCTGAGCTCTTCTCTCAAACAGAAAACACTCTGTTCCACCTTGTGATGTCATCATGTGGTAATACAGAAAGTGCTCCACTGTGTTTTTTAAACTCTACACACCTTCACTAGAAACATTTAGATAATTTCTGCCCTGGAATTGCTAAAATCTACTGAACTAAACGTAAAAGGAGCTGTTAACTTGAAAACTACCACTTCTTGACATCACAAGGTGGAACAGAGCGTTTTGAGCTTTGGAGATGTAACCAGACTGATAATAAAGTGTTACTCAAACACGTGTGAATGTGTGAACAAAACACAACTCCAGGTCTGTTTTTGAGGAGGGAACAGTGTTATAACATGACTTAAAACTCACAGGAGTTAATTTTGTATAATATAAGACCATTAAGTAGTAAAATAAAATAATAAAATAAAAAAACAAATAAATAACAAAATAAAAACACAAATTTTGTCAATAAAAAAAAAAATAAAAAAATGTAATTCTTCTTGGCTGGACATGGGCAGCGGACATGACATACATAGAGGTATTTCCAGTTCTGTTACCTAGCAACAATAATGGCCAAAGCATGTCTAAATTACACAATAGTTATGATTAGACAAATAAAAATAGATGACCACTGTTACAAGTTCTTTTCATTGTTTGTACCTGAATCTGTCCCTTTCCCCATGAAATCCTGGCTGTGTGAGCGCTTTGTGACGTTTGGAGGACTGTTTCTGAGCCTGACCAATCATGTGTCTCACCTACAGCTGCGTCCCACACTTAAGGAGTCAGGAGAGGCCAGTATGCCATGTAGTATGTGTATTGTGTCTCTTTTGTTACATCGCCAGTGTGAAAGTGACTTGGTTTTGAGAAGCTCGACTGTCAGTACTGACCGTGTTTGTCAAGATTTTGTTATGTATTTGTAAAATTAGTTTTAGTTCATCTTTACCTTTGCTACTTTTTGTTTAAACCCGTGCACATTACTTTTTGTTTGAATATAATAATATAATAGATCCCTTTTGTTTAGTTTACATTTTATGTTTCTGTTCATTAAATTACTTCTTACTTTACCATTTTTCAATTCTGTTTTTATTAATTTTTTTTTTTTTTTGGGTTATTTTTTTCCTGACCCTACATGAGCTGGGTCTTAAAAAACACACATTTATTTTATTGAATCTATGTATAATCTGTCAGGAAAATATGCCTTCCTTGTGCGTAAACTGTTCCTCTATTTTGATGGAATTGGCTTCACCACTTCCTGTGATTTTGTACTTTTCATCTCAACTTTTTTCTCCACAAACTGCCACTGAACTGATATAAAACTATGATTTCACCAAACCAAGTCATAATTAGACAACACGAAAAGCTGTCATATGCACTTTAAGTAAACATAATAGTCCGCAGTGAGAGGGAGCAGTGGCCCATCATAGTGTAAAATACTGATCATATTTGCAGCAGTGGAGGAGTGCATATACCGAGTCTCCAGTATCAGACTCATGTGCACATTCCCCTGAGCGGCCCAAACGTTAACGACTCCACCGCTGCTCAAAGTGGGCCAAAGAAACAGGAGCACGATCACTTTCACTGACACTAGTGCCAGTCCAGGCCATGGCCCACCCCACCAGCCAATCAGAAGGTTCTATAAGTCCACTTCAAGAAGGTTAGAGGAGGAAAGACAAAAGGGAGTTCAGTGAGAAAAATTAAACTTCATTTATTATTGAGCACCAGTGTTTGAGGAGGAGTGTCTAAAACCGTAAAGGGGCTGTACACAGACTGTATAAAGAAGTGACTAAGTGAGTGTGACGTCACCCAATCTAGAGCGAGGCTGTTGAAGGTAATGATCCTCCCCCCCGCACCCCTGGTTTAGCAGGGAGAAGGCGCTTAGCAACACTGTCAATCAAACCTGTTGCTAACGTTAGCGGGAGATAGAATTTTTTTTTTTACAATCCATCCAGCAGGAAATAATGCTGGTGCGGTTCATTGTCAAAAGTAATTATTAGTTATGCAGCCCGTCATTCAAAATTATAAAGTTTTACCTAACAAGTTGCAGGCAAAGTATTTGGCACATTTGAATACTATGCGATACGTCCCCAGTATTTTCCTTGAATGTGGACTGCAGATTCTATCTTGATCGAAATGAAAGGAAGCAGCTCGTTGGGCTGATCTCTGGTTTTGAAATCACACGGAGCAGGAGGAAGTTGGAATTCAGAAACTTAAGATGCTTTTTGTAAAGAATCCGAGCAGCGTGCTTCACATAGCGGTCCAGGGAACGCTGCGGGGATGCGCTGTACAAACATGTGTGGACATTCTGACACTGTTTACACGTGTTAACACCAGATCAATCACAGACATGTATTCATACTTCAACATGGTCATGTTTGGATCTTTATGACTCACCTGCCAATCCTCAAACATCCATCTGTCAAACCAGATCAAACTATCAGAGGATTTTAACGACATGTTGGATCTGGGCATATTTATATAACCAGCAGCTAGTAAATGTTAAACTCCTACTACTATTACTATCACTACTACTGCCACTTTTACTACTTCTACTACTACTCTTACTGTCATTACTACTACTCACTACTACTACTACTACTACTACTACTACTACTACTACTACTACTACTACTACTCCTACTACTACAATTACTACCTCCTACCACTACTACTACAACAACTACCACTACTACCTCTTCCACTACTACTACAACTACCACTATTACTACAACTACTACTACTGCTACTACTTCTACTATTTCTTTATATGCTACTATTTCTACTATTATACTACTACTACTTATTACTACGAGTATTACTAGTACCACTACTACTACTGGTACTATTACTGTTACTACTACAACTACGACTACTACTGCTAATATTATTACTACAGGTACAACTACGACTTATATCTGTGCAGTAGCTAAAGATCTTAAGTTCACACTGTGCAAATTCAACATAACAAATGTTTAACTGCTACTGGAACCAAATATTTCACATTGAGGATATTTTCCACTTGTACATTATTAAGTTACACATCCAAACACCTGATTTCACTTTGAGCAGCAGGACTTAAAACACAATAACCTGGAGGTTGGTGGTCCTATCCCCTGTACTGGCAGTGCCCTTGAGCAAACACCAGCTGTGTTGCAGGTTCTGTCTGGATGCGAAGGTGGATTGGCAACTGCTCCTTGACATAAAAACTTGACAGCGTTATCAATTAATTTAGACCTGTAGTTTACATTTCATTATTAAAGGGCTAATATGAAACCTTTTTAGATGAGGGTCCACCACCTGCTTGTCTCCATGGAGATGTTATTGCTAACTCCTAAAATACCTGCACTGGAGACAAGTAGGTTAGATCATGGAGAGGAAACCACGCTCACAATAAGTATGCAGGTTTTAAAAGTAGAAAAAGACACTTTGAATTGAATACATGCAAGAACATTTAACTCCATAACGTCAGATGCTATCGCCGCTAATAGAGTTGTGGTTGCGGACTTTCCATTACCGTAACTCCGCATATAGCTCGCCTAGACTTTTTTTTTTAGCCATAAAAATCATGTTATAGGCACAATTAGCATGTACTTTTGCCTTTGTTCACACAACTTCCTCTATTTTACACATCTATCCATCCTTATTTTTCCTTTGATGCTTCAAATAACTGACTGGGAGAATCCCGACGGCTCCTGCGCTCTGATTGGTCGTCTTCGAGGAACGACGTAAGCAGATTACCGTAATGACAGTAACATATTTAAAGAGCCTCGTGCCTCTGCTTTGAGACGCCGTTTGAATTTACATGAAGCACAATCGGTTGTTGAGTTACGGTGATGGAAAGTCCACGACAGCGAGTCTGTCGGCGGCGATAGCATCCGACGCTATAGGGTTAATGCCATACTGCAGAACAAAGACAAAGCAATCACATCTGGTGGTGGATTCTCCTCACCAGAAAAGTTACATAATGCACCTTTAACCTGAAACATACACACATCCGCTGCCATATGCCTTAAACATTTTGATGATAGAGAGGTTGCTAATGCTATCTGCTTTGGCTGGGCTCCTGTAACTGAAGCGTGGACACATGTTTTTGCTGAGGAGTTGAAAGATGGCACTCCGCTGCTTCCTCCAGCCCGTACGGAGACATTACGCTGATTTAGACTCCCCTCTCTCCCCTCCATCACACTCGGCCTGTTTTACGCATAAACCAGCGGAGTAGCCCGGGTTAAAATGGGCCTTGGAGAGCCGTGTTGTTTATTTTCCCAGAGCATTCCAGGAGCTATTCCCCGGTCTGCCGCTCCATCTCATTCTGTCATTTTCCAGACTCCAGACGCACAAGTGAACTCCCACAAAGCTGAAGAATGAGCCGGGTTCGCACTTCTACACAGGAGAGGGGCACAACCTAAAACCATTGTGGAATTAAGTTGTGTTGGATTTCACAGTGAATCGAGCATAAAACAGTGGATTTATAATAGGTGTGAGGTACAAGAGTGGAACATTGAGCAGATGCACACAATAGAAATGGAAATTATGGGACTACAGTTGTCCCTCGCTGTATCGCAGTTCACCTTGCGTCCTGATTGGCTGAGGGACTGTAGACCATTGTCCATCAGTCTCCTCCGGACCGCAGTGTGACTCTTAAGTGCTGTATGTTTGCAAGTTTCCCCCCGACAAAACCCGCAATGTCGAGGAAACGTTCTCCACCGACAAATTTCAGAAACGCTTTTGAGTTAAAAGTGTTTCTGTGCACGGAGAGGCGCCTCTGTGGATATAGAAACATGCGTGAACAACAAATTGACTTAGCTAAGAGATCATTGAGGAAGAGGGAGAAAATATACGAAGGTTTGAACTTTGACAGTGTTTAAACAAGAGAGAAATGTGAGAAAATGTTAATGCCTGTGTGAGAAAAGTGTATAAAGTGTGTGGTGAGGGGTTTTACAGCCTTAAAACATATAGAATAATTGTAAAAAAAAGCTGACACTTCGCAGATTTCGTCTATTGCGGGTTATTTTTAGAACGTCACCCCCACGATAAACGAGGGACCTCTGTACAGTTATAGTTGAAGCAGTAGCATTAAGTTCAAATGGGAAGATGACAGAAGATATTGTATTTAGAAGCTATTTAGATTTCACTGCAAAGATAAATTATTGAAAATATCCAAAAGTACCACTCACATATTAAAGGTGCACTGTGTCTCCATGGGGATATCGCTGGTTTACCTGGAATGTTCTGCAGTATAGCTTTAAACTTATTATCATCTTCATTAAATCAGACCTATTCTGCAAAATTGACTTTTCAGATCTTTTAACCATGTTATAGAGGTTTCCTTCTCATTTATCCTCTGATGTTGTATTTGGAGTGATTCGTGCATGTTTGAGCGATATCGCTAATTTTCAAGACGCCATTTTGCCGATCAACCCTGGTTTTCACCACCACGACATACGCTTACTTTGTTCTCCAATTTTATTTTCTTAGGATTTGGCAGTGTTGTGTTGTCATTTTGGGACAATTTGAAAAAAAAAAAAATCTGCTACTCGCTAGTGTGCAGGTATCCAAAGGAGACGCCGATGACTTCACAAGTCTTTGTTGGGATGACGTTAATGGCGACGTCACCTCTCGTTGGGCGCCGCAGTTTTCTACCAGCGGATTTGTCTTTCTTATTAAGTAATTTTAGATGAATTTGCGATTTAAAATGCGCAAATTGCACATAATGATCCACGGATGGCACAGTAGACTTAAGCAGGTAACAGGTTAGCTTGCTCACAGTTCTTTTGCGCAAAGCATTAACATCTCCATGGAGACAAGCAGGTGGCCGACCGAAAGTTAAAAAGTTACATAGTGCAAAAATTTCAAAATGGTGGCTCCGATTTGTTGGTAAAATGTTTTAGACATACTACATATTTCAGGAAGTGAAAGCTCCTACAGTAGCACCACCACCACCACCACCTCCACCATTTGAAGCGGAGGAAACCCAATCTGTGTCTTTAGCTTGGCCTGCGCACAGATCTATATTTGACGCGTTCATGCTATCCGCTGCCCACGTGGCCGCGGAGGGTCGTAGGATCACACACAAATGTCACAGTAACTCGAGCGCAGCCCCCGGGTCCTGCTCCACCTGCTTTAAGGACCTGTAAGAGATCTCCACGGTGACCCCAGAAAATGGACCAGAATTAGCCCCATATTCTGAGCGCGCCTTCTACTGTTGCAGGAAGGAGTTTCACAAGCTTCAAATGGTCCTCGTGTGTGACCACTCACCCAGATCGTCATGGGGTTTGAGTCTCGTGTCCAGGGTTTAGAGCCGAAATGTGACCGGAATTGGTTGGAATAAATACGTTTATAATGAAACTGCATGGATTTGTTTGCCAATGTAATGTAGACCTGTGTATAGCATTAGCATTATACATCATACAGGAATACATCTAAATATTTGTCATGACTTCTACATTCTTTGGTGTTTTAAAGGTGCACTGGCTGAGGGTATACCAGCTATTTGTCTCCATGGAGATGTTGCTTTGCCTGGAATGTTCCATATTATGCCATTAAACTTGTCTATCTCCAAGTTACAGCTCAGATCTGTAGAGAGCCAACCCTGCTCACACTAACGAATCTTTTTCAAAGTAATTTATCAGTAAATAAATCCTAGATTGAAACATTTAATGCAATATTGTGGAATGTTCCAGGCAAAGGAACAACATCTCCACCACCAGAAAAGATGGTAGAGGAGCTTTTACGATTTTTTTTACGCAAAGTTGACTCTTGTGAGTTTTATGCCGTGTTATAATGTTTCCTCCTCAAAAACAGACCTGGGGTTGTGTTTTGTTTCATTATGTTTTGTTTGAGTAACTCTTCATTATTAGTCTGTCACATCTCCAAAGCTCAAAATGCTCTGTTCCACCTTGTGATGTCATGAAATGGTAGTTTTCAATTTAACAGCTCCTTTTACCTTTTGTTCAGTAGAGAATGATAATGCCAGGTCTGAAATCATCCAAATGATTCTAGTGAAGGTTGTGTGTGTGAAAACACAGTGGAGCACTTCCTGTATCACCACGTGATGGCATCACAAGGTGGAACAGAGTGTTTTCAGTTTGAGAGAAGAACGCAGCCTAAATAAGCAGGTTTGTGTGTTAAACATGTGAATGAAACTCCAGGTCTGTTTGAGATGATGAAACATAACAGAGATGAGAAAATAGCGTAAAACGGGCCCTTTAAGTATTGGAGTAATCGAGAGAGTCGGTTATCGCATTATCATCTTAAAGCATTTTCTAAAACGTGGCAACACAAAACTGATCCACTTCTTTCATAGGCTCCTCGTTATTACCATAAGCAAGACAGACAAGCAAATCGATTCTGTAATTAAAGCTAGTGTCTACCAGCTCAGGAGCTTAAGTAAAGTAAAGGCTTCAGAACCTTCAGCCAGTGACTTTGAGCGACTTATTCATATTGTGTCATATCAGGTGATCAGGTTTTCAAAATTCTAAACTGGGACACACCCGAGTTTGGATGGTTAGTACAAATAAAACTGTGAAAAAGGAGTGTGACATGGTCCATTCTTGACTCACTTTTGTCAGGCATAATGAGGGACTTTGAGGGACTTTTCAGGTGGTGGACGGTAATGAAGTAAAAGTAGTAAAGTGCTGTACTTAAGTAGAATTTTTCAGTATCTATACTTGAAGTCATTTTTACAGTGGACACTTTTAACTCTAACGTCTCTACATTTGAGAGCAGTATCTGTACTTTCTACTCCATTATATTTTTGAACTGAACTGAAAAGTAAAAAGTACTTTTCATACTGAGGAGTTATTATTACTATGTTCGTGGAAACATCCTGACTAAAGTTTTCTAGTTCAATCTTCAGCTTTGAGCAAACAGAAATAAATACACAAAATTTAGAAAAAATAAGAAATTGATTTGTATTATTATTGTGACCAAAATATGTGTCATTTTAATCAATATCATTACATTTAACACTTATTTCACAAATACTGTTACTTCTTACTCTTTAGGTACATTTTTAAACGTGAGCTTAATACTTTTATTTAAGTGTGATACTCTTACTTCTATTTGAGCAACTTTTTACTTGTGTATCTGTACTTTTACTGAACTGACACAATTGAGTACTTCATCCACTACGGGACTTTTCTGTATTTTTTGTGAATCAAATGACAATATATTAAATTCTTTACAGTTGGAGGGTATTAAATGGGTCAAAAACAGGGACACCCGGGACATTTCTTGTATAAAACTTGGACAAATTGAGTGTTTTTGGATAAATCCGCTGGGACAGGGGACACAGGGCTCAAAAGTGGGACTGTCCCGGGTGAATAGGGAGTAGGTTAGGCTTCAGGAATGATTTTAAGATTCTGTTGGTGCTTTTTTTTACTGTCTCCATGGGTTGTGCCTTCCCTCTCTCTCTCTGAGCTTCTTTCTGGACATGTTCCCAGTAGAACTTTGGGATCAGTAGACCAGATGATTTTGGATTTTCCAAGGTCTCAGCTAAAAAGTCGAGGGGACCGGGCTTCTGCTGTAGCTGGTCCCAAACTATGGAACAATCTTTTTCTGTGTGTATTAAAAGCCCAGTCTTAGATGATCTTTGTTGAAACTCATTTATTTGCACTGGGTTTTAACACAAGCCGACCCGGACTCTTGTATTGTGTTGATTTACCATGTTTTATGTTTTAGTTTGATAAAATTGCACTTTATATCACCTTAGTACAGCACTTTGAGCTGCAGATGCTGTTGTTAAATGTGTTTTATGAATAAACTTGACTTGACTTAGACTATTGTAACTGGCTGTACTGTGGGCCAGACCAATCCTTTCTAAACTGCCTACAGCAGGTTCAAAATGCCACTGCAAGAAAGCCAGAGCACATTACCCCTGCGCTGGCGTCCCTCCATTGGCTCCCCGTCACATTTAGGATTGATTTTAAGATTCTGATGTTTATTCTTTAATGTTTGAAATGGCTTGGACCCTGAATACCTGACTGAAGGCACTCAAAGCACTTTACATCAAGAAACCACTCGCACATTCACTCACCAGTGTACACAGACTGGGGGTGAGGCGGGGTCTTAAGTGTCGTGCCCAAGGACACAGCGGCAGGATTCATCTGTGAGAGCTGGAATCTTACCGCCAACTGTGGATCTGGTCACTCTACCAATGAAATCACCACATCACATTTGACCCAGCGAGATCAGTGAGGTCAGAAAAACGGCTTTTATTAAATGTGCCCAGATCTGGATTGAGAACTCGAGGTAATAGGACCTTTGCTGTGGTTGTCCCCAAACTGTGGAACAGTTTACATCACACACAGACCTGCTTCCTCTCTAGAGTCTTTTAAATCTGCACATTTCTACCTCTGCCTTTGGTTTGGCTTCTGATATGAAGTACGCGAAGTAGTGAGCTTTATTTTTTACAATTATTCTATATGTTTCTTGGCTGTAAAACCCCTCACCACACACTTTATACACTTTTCTCACACAGGCATTAACATTTTCTCACATTTCTCTCTTGTTTAAAACAAAAGTTCAGGTATACTCCCTCCCTCGATGATCTTCATCAGTCCGGAGGAGACTGAGGACACTACAGTCCCTCAGCAATCAGGACGCAGACAATGTCCCTCAGTCCCTCAGCCATCAGGACGCAGAACACAATGGTCTACAGTCCCTCAGCCAATCAGGACGCAGAACACAATGGTCTACAGTCCCTCAGCCAATCAGGACGCAGAACACAACACACAATGCACAATGTAAAAATGCAACATGCAAAATTGCACAAATCAGCCAAGCTCCGAAAAGTGAACCGCGATATAGCGAGGGACCACTGTATATGTACTTATCTTACTGTATGTTCTGATGGGGACCTGCTCTAATACTGACATTCACTTTGACATACGCAGTACAACACTTTGAGAAACAGGAGCTTCTGTTTACCATTGTTCCTTCCATGGACCACTTGATATATAACTCTGAACACATTTGGAGTTATACATATAGTTATACATCTAACCATCACAGCTTAGCCCTTGAGCTAACTTTCAAATTTTCCTCGCTGCCAACACATCAACTTTGCTGTCAGCTGATTTCTACACAATTTAAAAGCATTCTCAACTACTTCGACTCAAAAACAGTGCTCTCCCCAGTCTCCAAACTCTTGTCTAAAATGTTGAGTTCTACTTTGCATATAATTAAGGTCACTTGAAAATCCCAGCTCCTCAGGTTAAACTGCTAACGACGGGCTTCCTTCCTGATACAAGTGGAAAATACATTGCTCGGGGCTTGCATGATTAGTTGCAAGATGGAGGGAAAAAAAGTGTTATTTTCTGATTTTTTTCCTTGAATTTTTAAATAAATCTTCCAATTTAAAGTTAGTTGTCAGGCACTTTAAGGTGAGTTGGCTGTGCGAGTAGCGGGCTAAGTAATGATGCAAGGATGACGCAAGTTGGAAACCGTTACAGGCTTTAGTTGTGTAGTCCGTCTTAGAAAGTTACTGTTAGCCTGGGTCAATAGTTAACCCCCCGCTCCCTGTAGAGTTAGCATCTCGGTTCCTCCCTCATCCCCTGAATCACAATGAGTTATACTGCAAAAAAAACATGAACTTTCACCTCTACTATGTCATGTGTATAGGTTGAAGTACATTTGACAGGATGTTTTACTACTTGGTTTGGTGGGGTAGTACGTGTGGTAAATATTTAACGTAGTTTTACATCAGTTAAGTGGGAGTTAAAAAAGTTGAAGGTACTGAAATACTTAATGCTTAAAGAGACGGTATTATGCAAAATCATCATTCTGGAGCTTTCTACCATGTTATAACCTTGTTCCCTCGTCAAAAACATGTCTGAAGAGGTTTTATATGTCATCCATGAGTGTCTGAGTAATCTAGCGATCTCTCCCTGTTCGAGTTCTCCCCTTGTTTAGCAGTTCGAGCCTGTACAGGACCCACAAGCCTACGTCACCCATTCATAAATATTCAAAAGCAGGATACAAAACAGTACTCTACAGCTTCACGAACCTGATGCGCTGTGCAGTAGTTTCATGAAGCGCTCTGAAGTTGGAGTGACGTAGCATAGAGAGTAAATGAAAGTGAAACTTATTAAGCATTTTAATATGTTGTAAAAGGCGAAGTTAAATCTGTCAACTGGACAAAAAGTTGTAGGAGTGAGGATGGAAAGGTACTGAAATACTAAAGAAACGGTATTTTGGAGCTTTCTACCATGTTATAACGTTTCCTCATCAAAAACAGGACTGAAGAGGTTTTATATGTCCTCCATGACGTTTTTGCTGCTTCTTTAGTTCTGAAGTTCTCTGGGTCAGACCTGGACGACTGAGGGATCACACAGACATTTGAATATGTTGTTTTGACATAGATGATAAAAGGTGACATGGTTATCTAAATATGACCCTTGTTAACTTCCTGATTTTTATGCAACGATTTTGGATTTACCTCTATGTTTGTTACATCTCCGGCCATTTCCAACATTTTTGGACACTGTGGACTGTTTCTCCACGGTTCAAATCTCACTCTTAATATAAAAATCATTGGTTGAGCGATCAGAGCCACCGACCCACAGGTTTGACGGTGTGATTCCTGCTGTTGATGAATGCTGTTGTTGTGTCCTTGGGCAAGACACTTCCCAGCCTCACCTCCAGTGTCTGTGTACACTGTTGTATGAATGGGTGAGTGGTTCCTTGATGTAAAGCCTTGAAGATGGAAAAGCGCTATATAAACACGTGAGTATTTAGTGAAATGAGTTCCCTAACCTCTCATCTGCACTTTAACTAGAGTCTATATCTGGGTTCCTCCCTTTTTCTTTGAATCACAGTGAGTTACAATGCAAAAAAAAACACGAACCTTGACCTCTAGTTTGTCATGTGAACAGGTTTGACCACAGTGCATGTAAATATATGTTTCAGTTTAAGTCCATTACAGCTACCATCTGGAAACTCGAAGTTGTGTTTTAGAGATTTACAATCCCTGTCGACAAGATGGCTGTTCGCATCTCCGAGTACGGAAAAGGCACATAATCAATGGGCTATTAAAGCGTGTAGTGCCAACAGGAGGTGTCCAGGAAAAACAGGCCGGTCTGGAGCAAAGCTGGTTGGGAATGTTTGCTTTGACCAGCCCCCCCAGTGGTTAAAAAAATAAAGGCGTAGAGAGAAAGTGAGTTGTTGAAAAGCTTGGATAAGTTTGCTTGGCCCCAGGTGCGCACAGGCTCCTGCTGACTGCTATTCAGAAACACTTTGTTGGTTTGTCGACTTGAAGGCCGAGCGGACAGAGAACTGGACCGCTGCCTGGACTCCGGGACAGCTCCTTGGAGGGGTTGAAGTTAGTCCCGCGACACGTTTTTTCCCTCATTGAAATACATGAGTTGCAAAGTACCAAGACAGTCTAAAATGCTGAAGTTTCACTGTTATGGCAACTTTTCTGGCCGGATGGTCCATTACCTACTTGTCTCTATAGATATGTTACAGCTTTGCCTGGAATGTTCCACAGTATGGCATTAAACAGATTTATCTAATCAGTTACAAGCAACTTTATAGCTAAAAATATGTTTAGAAAAGCATGCTTTCTTACTCTGAGCAGGCTTACTGTTCCTATTGTCCCTATAGAGATAGAGAAATATAATGCCATACTGTGGAAAATTCAAGGCAAATCTCCATGGAGACCAGCACTGACCCTCCATCAAAAACATTACAAAGTCCACCTTTATATTTTTGAGTTTTTAATCGTGTTAAGTTGCGGCATTCTTATCAAATGTTTGAGTAATCTTGCATATTTTGGCCTCCATAAACTCAAAACGCTCTACTCCACCTCGTGATGTCATCAGGTGGTAATCCAGTCATGCTTAAAAATCAGAACTAATTTATTTGTACATGATTTTTCTTGTCCGTATGTATGCGATATCCAAAAGTAGCACAAATAGCCCAAATAGACATGTACCCGCAAGCACCGAAACGCACTTTTTATCGGTAATATAGTTAGAAATTACGTCACATAGTCTAATTTTGTAGTGTTTTTCACAGTGTACACATGATCTAGTTTAGTCAGATGTGGACATTGTGGTACAAGTTTGAGGGCACAGGTTCGTCTGGCCCTCCTTCATGGCCGCAGTCCCGCAAACTGGCACACAAACCCACCCTGGCACACACATTTCATTCTTGGCTTTTATGAAAGACCCTCTCTCCATGCGCCCTGTTCCTTATTGTGGGGACGTCCTGTACCCTGGTGGGGGACTTCCACTCTCTCCCCCTCACAACCCAGTGGACCCCCAGCTGCTCCCGCTGCACCTCTCCTGGCATTTTCCTGTACTGTTTTGGAAACTAATTGTTGCATATAATTAACAATATTTACTGTTCAGATCAGCAGGGGTACAGTGCTAAGCTGAGCCTGTCTATCAGATCTCATTTAAGGCTTTTAGAGACTCGGTGCCTTTGAGAGCTCCACTTGGTTCATTTGCTAATAATAGTGTAATTAGTTTATATCAATTATGCAGGGCCCTACAGGGACATGTTTTATTCTTCAGTTTAACAGATTTGTGCTAATGCTGGATGTAGGCAGTCACATTTGAGTCTCCATTTTGATTTTGAAAAAAGTACTTTTTTTTTTTTTTTTTTACATTAAGCAATCTCATACTGTCTCAAAATCAGAAATAGGTTGCAGTGGCTCCCTGTTTATCGTGGTGATTATGTTCTAAAAATAATCCGCAATAGCCGAAATCTGCGAAGTATCAGCTTTATTTTTTACAATTATTCTATATGTTTCTTGGCTGTAAAACCCCTCACCACACACTTTATACACTTTTCTCATACAGACATTAAAATTTTCTCACATTTCTCTTGTTGAAACTCTCTCAAAGTTCAAACCTTCATCGGTGCCTTTGTCGGTGCAGAACCTTACATCGACATTGTGGGTTTTGTCGGGGAGAAAACTCGCAAACATACAGCACTTAAGAGTCACACTGCAATCGAACATTTATGTAAATTTGTCTGACACATTCTGTACTGTACAGGAGACACGGAGGAGACTGATGGACAATGGTCTACAGTCCCTCAGCCAATCAGGACGAAGAACACAATGGTCTACAGCCCCTCAGCCAATCAGGACGCAGAACACAATGGTCTACAGTCCCTCAGCCAATCAGGAAGCAGAACACAATGGTCTACAGTCCCTCAGCCAATCAGGACGCAGAACACAATGCACGATCTTACACACACACACAAAAAAAAAGCAAAACAGCAAGACCACAAAAGGTGAAGAGCGATATAGCGAGGGACAACTGTACATACATTTCAAATATTTCAACTTATGAATACAAGTAGTGAGCAGTGGAATTTCATTTGTGTTTTAAAAATAGAATGAAACACTTTTGAACCCATGCATGTATGACCCATAGACTGTATCTATAAATGGACATAGCTAACCTGCTAGCTGCCGTGTTCCAAATAGGAAGAGATCACGGGCGCGCTTCTGGCTCCAATTCACTTTGCATTGAGAAACTGCAGTCCCTCTCTGTGTAACTGCTGTAGTCAGACTCGTCATTTAGGTCTTAAAAATGTTTATATTAACCCGCTCTACATGATCCTGGTGTTTTTATTTCACTATTGTGTCCATGAATCGAGATATGAACATTGATAACAAACCAATCAGACGCCTTCTTTCCTCAAGTCGGCTCCCACTAGCGTCAAAGTGGGGATTTGAGCGGGAAGGGGCGTTACCTTCATCAGTCTTGCTTCGGATTGGCTCTTTGGTTGCTATGATACTCGTGAAAACCACATAAAACCGCTTAAAGTCACATAAAAGCTGATGTCTGATTTACATAACAAACTGGATCAGACAGATGCAGCTTTTACCTCGTATTTAATATCACCTCGTCAGCTATTCCTGAAGTGACTGCATTTCTCCCAAACTCACAATAATGTAATAAAGGTTTTCATTTTCATTGCTTAAATGACATTAGTGTTCTGCTGACTGAAGTTCTATCACTCATTTTCCACTTCCCCCCGCGGCCAGTTTGCTGTCATAATGTGTCTTTGTTCTCAGTTTATAGCATTAGTCAAACTTGTCCTGCAAATCCCCAGTAATAGATATGGATTATATTGCTGTGCATACGCCAATCTCCCACACTGTAAATCCATTTTCCTTAAGCACCTGAAGGCAACAGAACAGTAAGAACTTCCTCTAAAAACAAAAGCTGATACATACATGGTACTGTTTTGTAATTATTTCAAACTGCAGTTTCTTAAAGGCGCAAGACCTGATTTTTACCGTCTTAAAAACGTGCGAAACAGAATTAGTTCATCTTAAACAGTTTGGAGTCGTTCTAAGTTATTCCTCACTTACCTCATGCACTCAGAACATCCTGATTATTCACCATGATGAGTTTATAAGCGCTTTTGACAACTTTCAGAGATTCGTGCAGTTTTGTCAATACGGTAATGCTAACAACCACTAGCATGCTAACCGTATTTTCGGACAACAAAAAGCTTTATGCTGTGGTCCCTCGTTTATCGTGGGGGTTATGTTCTAAAAATAACCCGCAATAGGCGAAATCTGCGAAGTATCAGCTTTATTTTTTACAATTATTATATATGTTTTGCGGCTATAAAACCCCTCACCACACACTTTATACACTTTTTCTCACACAGTCATTAACATTTTCTCACATTTCTCTCTTGTTTAGACTCTCTCAAAGTTCAAACCTTCTTATATTATCTCCCTCTTCTTTATCTTCTTTATCTATTATCTCCACACTTTCGAGTCAAAAGCGTTTCTGAAATTTGTCGGTGCAGAACGTCGTTGACATTGACATTGTGGGTTTTATCGGGGAGAAAACTTGCAAACATACAGCACTTAAGAGTCACACTGCGATCCAAAATGTGTGTAAATTTGTCCGAACACATTCTGTACTGTACAGGAGACACGGAGGAGACTGATGGACAATGGTGTACAGTCCCTCAGCCAATCAGGACGCAGAACACAATGGTCTACAGTCCCTCAGCCAATCAGGACACAGAACACACAACGGTCTACAGTCCCTCAGCCAATCAGGACACAGAAAAACAATGGTCTATAGTCCCTCAGCCAATCAGGACGCTGAACACAATGCACGATCATATCATGTAAAAAAAAAAAGCATGCAAAACTGGACAGAAAAAATATCTGCGAAACAGCGAGACCACGAAAGCTAAACCATAATATAGCGAGGTAGCGACTGTAATTGGATGCAGACAGTACAGCTGGTTTTACAATAATACCTTTAATGTGTTTAATGTGAGCAAATATTAAATAATAGAGTGTTTAGTTTACATTTTGCTAAGGCATGTAAGTAGAATAATATATGGTAGAAAAAAATATCTGTCTTTACTTTCAAAAATAAATACATCAAACTAAATATACAACAAAATACAAATAAAAGTTGCGTTGGTGCCTCGTCTGTATCCACTGACACCATCCACGTGTCAATAAACGCCATATTCCGCATGTTTTGGCCTGTACCATAAATGTTTGACACGACGGCCTTATTAACACAGCGCTGTTATTTTCACTTCCCCCTGTACAATGTCTGTCACTGTCCCTTCAATAAATAATGCCACTTCCCATCATGCATTGCGCCTCATGACATAAATATGAGCACCTTTGACTTGACGTGGTTTAATGAGGTTTTTGACAGCTCTGACAGGTTGAAGCTGACTGTGCTGCAGCCTATAGTTTGGTGAAAATTTGCTTTGCAATCAAAATTTGGAGTGTATCTCCCCCAATCAAAACTTCTGCCATAACAGTCTGTGCACCAGCAGTGACTTATGGAGCAGATCCTCCACACAGGACCTGGTACATTTGTGTTTTATGACCTTTTATATGCAACTTAAAGTATGTAAGGTAACTTTTTTGCTTTCTTTTTCTTTTGCCTGGAATGTTCCACAGTATGGCATTAAACTGATCTTCCAAGAATATATTCACTTACACAGGTGTTTTTATCCATTCAACTGAAGGAATTTGTTTAGTTTTTTTTAGCCATTCAAACAAAATAATACTTTGATTTAAATTGTGTTTTTTGAACACGTCTTTGGGGAGGTGTTCTGGGCATGTCCCAACGGAAAGGGGCCCCGGAGAAGGCCCAGGACACACTGGAGGGACTATGTCTCTCGACTGGCCTGGGAACACCTCGGGGTCCCACCGGAGGAGCTGGAGGACGTGTCTGGGGTGAGGGAAGTCTGGTAGTCCCTGTTTAGACCGCTGCCCCCACGACCCGGTTCCAGATAAGCAGAAGAAAATGGATGGATGTGTTTTTTTTGTTGCTATGACAACAAAGGACTGTTGCTATGCCAAATCCTTCAAATCAAAAATCAGTCCTTACGCCTGAAGCCCATTAATAGCCAAATTATACTGAAAAAGGTGCAGTCTTCCTGTGTCGTCCCGTAGATCTGACCTGTAACTTGGGCGTCTCTTTATAGAAATAAGTACATTCATCCACATTGAGAGAAACAGAAATGTTACATAAAGCAGCTTTAATTTCAGTCAGATTGCAAACAGGGATTAAAACTGTCTCTGTGTATAATTCTATGTTGAAACTGTTCTTGTCGATATTGGGAGGTGGATGTGGTTAATTCTCGTGTCCTGGAGAGTCTGTGCACAGACGTATGAACCAGAGCCACGAGCCAACGCCGCAGTAATGAATCTAATTGGGCTGTTTCTCCTGCAGGACTCAGGACGGGGCACGACACGAGTCTGTGAAGCCCCTGAGCCCCATATGGTACACAGAGGAGCACATCTGCGCCCACTGCCCCCAACGACATGTCCCACCACGCTCAAACACACTGAGAGAGAGAGAGGAGAGGAGAGGAGAGGAGAGGAGAGAGGGAACGAGAGAGGGAGAGGAGAGAGGGAACGAGAGAGGAGAGAGGGAACGAGAGAGGGAGAGAGGGAACGAGAGAGGGAGAGGAGAGAGGGAACGACAGAGGAGCACATCTGCGCCCACTGCCCCCAACGACATGTCCCACCACGCTCAAACACACTGAGAGAGAGAGAGAGGAGAGGAGAGGAGAGAGAGAGGGAAGAGAGAGAGGGAGAGGAGAGAGGGAACGAGAGAGGAGAGAGGAACGAGAGAGGGAGAGAGAGAGGGAACGAGAGAGGGAGAGGAGAGAGGGAGGGAACGACAGAGGAGCACATCTGCGCCCACTGCCCCCAACGACATGTCCCACCACGCTCAAACACACTGAGAAAGAGAGGAGAGGAGAGAGGGAACGAGAGAGGGAGAGGAGAGAGGGAACGAGAGAGGGAGAGGAGAGAGGGAACGACAGAGGAGCACATCTGCGCCCACTGCCCCCAACGACATGTCCCACCACGCTCAAACACACTGAGAGAGAGAGAGGAGAGGAGAGAGGGAGAGGAAGAGGAGGAGGAGAAGGAAGGAGAGAGGGAGAGGAGAGAGGAAACAAGAGAGGAAGAGGAGAGAGAGGGAACAAGAGAGGAAGAGGAGAGAACGACAGAGGAGCACATCTGCGCCCACTGCCCCAACGACATGTCCCACCACGCTCAAACACACTGATAGAGAGAGGAGAGGAGAGAGGAAGAGGAGGAGGAGAGGGAAGGAGAGAGGGAGAGAGGAGAGAGGAAACGAGAGATGGAGAGGAGAGAACGACAGAGGAGCACATCTGCGCCCACTCCCCCCAACGACATGTCCCACCACAGGCTCAAACACACGGAGAGAGAGAGAGAGGAGAGAGAGAGAAGAGGAGGAGGAGAGGAAGGAGAGAGGGAGAGGAGAGAGGAAACGGGAGAGGAAGAGGAGAGAAACAACAGAGGAGCACATCTGCGCCCACTGCCCCCAACGACATGTCCCACCACGCTCAAACACACTGAGAGAGCGAGAGAGGAGAGGAGAGAGGAAGAGGAGGAGGAGAGGGAACGAGAGAGGGAGAGGAGAGAGGAAACGGGGAGAGGAGAGGAGAGAACAACAGAGGAGCACATCTGCGCCCACTGCCCCCAACGACATGTCCCACCACGCTCAAACACACTGAGAGAGAGAGAGGAGAGGGGAAGAGGAAGAGGAGGAGGAGAGGGAAGGAGAGAGGGAGAGGATAGAGGAAACGAGAGAGGGAGAGGAAGAGGAGAGAGGGAACAAGAGAGGAAGAGGAGAGAACAACAGAGGAGAACATCTGCGCCCACTGCCCCCAACGACATGTCCCACCACGCTCAAACACACTGAGAGAGAGAGAGAGGAGAGGGGAAGAGGAAGAGGAGGAGGAGAGGGAAGGAGGAGAGGGAGAGGATAGAGGAAACGAGAGAGGGAAAGGAGAGAGGGGAACGAGAGAGGAAGAGGAGAGAGAGACGACAGAGGAGCACATCTGCGCCCACTGCCCCCAACGACATGTCCCACCACAGGGTCAAAAACACTGTGAGAGAGAGGGAGGAGAGAGGAGAGGAGAAGTGGGAACGACAGAGGGAGAGGAGAGAAGGAGAGAGGGAACAAGAGAGGAGGAGGAGAAACTGAGGACAGAGGGCATGAGAAAGGAAGAGAAGAGACTGAGAGAGGGAACATGGAGAGAGAGAGAGAGGAAGGAGAGAGAAAGAGGAAAAAAGGAGAAGAGGGGGTGTATGCTGAGAGAGAGGGAGGGAGGAGAGTAGGAAAGATGGAGAGAGAGAAAACAAAATGGAAAGAAAAAGAGGAATTAAAGCTGAACAGAAGGAAGAGAGAGGTGAAAGTAAAATAGCGAGAGAGGAAAGGAAGAGAGAGACCGAGAGAAAGATGAACAAGGGAGTGAGGGAGGAGAGAAGAGACAGTGAGAGAGTATGAAAAGGGGAGAGAAAGACTGTGTGGTAGAGAGAAGAGAGGGATGGGCAGAGAGAGAGAGAGGGGGGGGGTGAAGGAAAGTGAGAGAGAGGAAAGAAACTGGAAAGAGACAGAGGAATTAAAGTTGGTGAGAGGGAAGAGAGAGAGGTGAAAGAAAGAAAAGAAAGGTGGTGGAAAGAGAGAGAGACTATACCAGAATAATAACACCAGCCTGCAACAAATATCATGCTAATTACTTCACAATTGTATTAAACCGGTCGTTATGTAGCAATTAAGAGATGCAGCTCCAGCTCAGGTTTAAGTGAGACTCATTAAAAACACGAGGACCCCAGGCTCCGGCGTTCCCTCGTCTCCCGGAGGACTGACTGTCACTCACAGGCACGTTAAACACGGACCATAACCAGGCTCCGGGTACGATCTGGAGCAGTGGATGTCTTTAAAGATGCACTACGGAACTTTTTCCTGGATGTCCTTTACATTAGCAAGCCTTGTTTTAAAATAAATGTTTCACAGGGTGGGATTGAAATACCTAACTATATGTGTTTTAAGTAGTTTTGGGAAGTAAAAGTACAGATACTAGCGCAAAAAACATTCAAGTAAAAGTAAAAGTATCATATGAAAAAATCTACTTAAGTAAAAGTATTAAAGAACAGTTTAAAAATGTATTTAAAGAGTAAAAAGTGTAAATATTTGGGGCATATTTTGAGGTCTTATAAAGCTTCAAATGTCGTGATTTTGATAAAGATTTGTGCTGGATTTTGTTCAACAGAAACAATTAAATCAATCTTTTTTTTTTTTTTTGCTGTTTTTATTATTAATATATTTCTGTTTTCTCAAATTATGAAATTAAAAATCTTAAAAATAAACCCTCTTTTCAGCAGGTCTTGGACTATAATAAAAAAATACTTTTACTTTTCAGCCCTGTTCAAAAATGTAGTGGTGTCGAAAGTTCAGATACTGCTCTGTAAGTCTGTAGTGACTTAAAAGTAGAAGTACAGATACCTAAAATTAATGCTTAAGTACAGTACTTTACTACTTCTGTCCTGGTGATGTTACCTGCTTGTCTCCACAGAGCGAGACGAGCTAATGCTAAATCCTGGGATATTCTGGGCAAGTCGATGTCATCTCCATGGAAACAAGTAAGTTACAAGTTACATTTTTAGAGTACAGTATTTGCAGGTAGATGAATACTTCCTGCCATTATAGTAAAATTAGTTTCTGTAATACTTGATAAATTCATAGACTGTGAGTGTGACGTCGGGAGGAGCCAATTTCCATATTTGGAGTTCTGACTACGAGTATCATAGCAACCAAAGAACCAATCCGGAGCAAGACTATCGAAGGTTCAACCTTTCGAGCTCAAATCGCTGGTTTAGCAGGGAGCAGGCGCTTAGCAACGCTGTCAATCAAACCTGTTGCTAACGCTATACCGATTAGGAGCGACCTCATGGAAAGAAAGCGCTTAATTCATCTGTTCATATCTTGATTTACGGACACAATAGCGAAATAAAAACACCAGGATCATGTAGAGTGGGTTAATACGAACATTTTCCGACCAAAATGACGACTCTGACAGCAGCAGTTACAGAGCGAGCGGCGACAGTTTTCCGAGCTAGCACGTTAGCTATGTCCATTTATATATACAGTCTGTGGTTAAATAACGAGTAGGGAGCTGGTGGATTATTCTGCCGCATGTTTTAACACTACAAACACATTGTCCCACTTACAGGTCTAATCATTCCAAAGTGTCCAACAGAAAGACGCCATTGTCCCCAACACGGCGCCCTTTGACCTTTTAAAGTTACAGGAAGTGTGTAATGACAGCATACATATTCATCCACATATTTGAGCACTTAGGCTGGTCCAGAGCGGGTCTAATGCGGTGTTTATGGTCCCATCTGCAGCGGCTTTTAATGAAGGTCCATCCAGTCAGTTTTGGCCCAGGTCCAAAGAGGCTGGAGCTGTTTTGGGCTTTGGGTCGGAGGAGGTGAGAGGAAAAACCAATCCATGTGCACACCGCCCTAATGTGCACACCGCCCTAATGTGCACACCGCCCTAATGCGCCATGAAATGAAGAGGGAATTAATTAGACCTCAGTTAAGACAAGATTAGCAGAGATGGATTACTGTTTTGGAAAGATTTGAAATTATTTTTTGTCCCAGGATTTGCATAAACAGCTCGTACAATTAGAGCTTCAACATATACAGCGAGCTCCCAGCGTTCTACGAAAGCAGGAAGTAAATGTTTGCTAACACGTCTGTAGTAACAGATGGTAGATACATTTACATTTTGGAATATTTATGATCTAATACAGTCTGGGGCAGAGTTGTGGTTGGTTTTGGGCAGGCAAAACACAACACGAGCTTATTTCAGGCAAAGCAGTAACATCTCCATGGAGACGACGCACACTTGGCCAAACTCTCCACAAAAGGTACATAGTGCAGCTTTAGTGTAACTCTATAAGGGCATCTTTTTGATCGATTTCTATCAATTAATGACTAAAGAACAAGAAAAAAGTCTATAATCAATCAATTTTAACTAGCATGCTAACATCACACTTCCTGCTTCACGGACTATAAAAATGCTTGTAATTAAATGCAGACTGCACACAGCGGTCTCATTTTGACCCTAAGACCTGCTTTTACGATATATCTGTTCATGGGGAAAAACTACAGTGACTTTATTGCATGAAAAAAGGCTCCGTTTAACCTTCAGTCCTAAATGTCTCCGTGTCGTTCTGCAGAGGTCAGTCCTTCTCTGCGGTATCCGGTGTTGTGCCTCAGCAGCTGCTCTCGCTCGGCTCTGTTTGGTTCCTGACCTTTAATGAAACACTTCCTGCCTCAGTCCCTGCGCTGACAGACGGCCACATGCTCCAGACACTGCTCCCTACAAACACAAGGCTCTGCGCAGCACAGGAGGGACAGTGCCAGGCCTGGGATAATGTGGACAGCCCAGTTCACATTACTGTAGGGTTGTCACGATAAGGAAATTATTGAAAAAAAAAAAAAAAAGGCTTAAAATTCTACTCGATGATAAAAAAAACAAAAAAAAAAAAAAAAAAACACAATATTTTATACACACACACCAACAGTTTACTTAATATTATTATGTGGTGTTATTTTATTGGCCATTGTAAAACTATTCGAAGAAAGTATTTATGTATTTATTTTAATGTATATATTCATTATTATTATTATGATTATTATTACAATTATATTATTATTATTATTATTATTATTATATTATTATTATATATTATTATTATTATTATTATATTATTATATTAGTATTAGTAGTAGTAGTAGTAGTAGTAGTAGTAGTAGTAGTAGTAGTAGTATTTTATTTTATTATTATGTTTTGTATTAATTGATTCTATTTGAATATTATTCTCTGGGTGTTGGACAACAGCAGTCATCATAGAAAGGTTAAATTGTATTTATTATTATTTATTTATTCATTTTTTTAGTATTAATTTATTTTATTTGAACATTAGTCTCTGGGTGTTGATATGTGGACAACACTAACAAAAGTCATTATCTTATTATTGGTCTTTTCTGTCTTACCATCATGTTGAATTCCTCTACACTTTTAAAATCTATGTTAAAGATACACTGAGGGACTTTTCTGCAAGAGGCTCCACCACTCGCTTGTTTCCTTAGAAATTGTATTTTTGCCAGGAACGATCCCACAGTAGGGCTTTAAACGTCTCCATAAAGACAAGAAGGTGACACCAAATGGTTAGAAACTTTCAGTATTAATGCATCTTTTAGTTTTTTTCATAGCAATTAAAACATTTGAAACTATATTACAGTGGTTCCTCATTTATCGTGGGGGTTATGTTCTAAAAATAACCAGCAATAGGTGAAATCCATGAAGTATTAGCTTTATTTTTTACAATTATTATATTTTTTGTGGCTGTAAAACCCCTCACCACACACTTTATACACTTTTCTCACACAGACATTAACATTTTCCCACATTTCTCTTTTGTTTATTGAATTAATCGTGACTCAAGTGTATTTCACAGTCCCTCTGATCGCGCCTCTTCGTCCTGGGGTCGGTGGGTTGAGTGTCTTGCCCAACGACACAACCACAGTATCCATCTGTGGGAGCTGGAGTCGCACCGCCAACCTGTGGATCTGACCGACCGCGCAATGATGTTAATGTCGAGAACGGGATTCAAACCGCCAACCTTCAGATCAGTGGACAAACGCTCTACCGGCTGAGCTGCTGTCGCCTCAAAATGGAGACAGACAGGTAGAGGAACCCCACCAGAAAAGTTACGTATTGCAACTTTAAGCAGTAGGATGATAAATTCTCATTTTGAAGTGGGTCACCTATTAAGCAGCTTGGTTGTGTCCATTGATAGTAAGTTTAATGCCGCACTGCGAAACATTAACACAGTAATAACATCTCTAAGAAAGTTGTCTACTGTCCACCATAAAAGTTACACAGTGTGCCTTTAATGTGTCCCCTTGAATACGGCTCTTTATACTGTTTAGAATTAGCGTTTAACTTATTTTTTTGAGATTCTTAATGGAAAAAAACGCACAAGATCACATGGTTATCTGTCATTTGTGTTTCCGTCGAGAGCGGGATTCGAACCGCCAACCTTCAGATCCGTGGACGAACTCTCTAAAATAGTAATATATTGCAACTTTAGGCCACAGCACTAATCTGCCTCACAAAACTGTCATTATAAACCATTGAGTCTGCGCACGTCTCTGCCACAGAACGACATGAACCATTACGTCTCATTATAACGCAGTCAAACGGTTTCCTCTCCCCGTGGTCCCCGAGCGCGTCCTCCTCCTTATGACTAAGTTTGTTTTTTGAGAGATATGTGAAAAATGTCCCGTAATCTTCAGAAAAACACAGCTCCTGCCCCTGCCTGGGCCGAGTGACAGCGACACGGAGCCCCAGTCGGAAAGAATTTGCGAAAGACAAACGGACGTCAATCACACGACATGTAAAAGACAACACGGTGGGAGAGAAAGAGCGAAGGAAACTGGCAACTTCATTCACGATGTATTAACTATATGGAACACTTCAGCTTTAAAGGGCCCATAACACGCTATGTTCTGATCTGTTCTAATGTCGTTTCCTCATCACAAACAGACCTGCAGTTGTGTTTTGTTTCATTCACGCAAGTTTAACGCACAAAAACTGCAGATTTAGGCTGTGTTCTTCTCTCAAACTGAAAACGCTCTGTTCCACCTTGTGATGTCATCATGTGGTAATACAGGAAGTGCACCACTGTGTTTTTAAACTTCACACACCTTCACTAGAATCATTTAGATGATTTGGATTCAGCCGTGGAATTGCCAATTTCTACTGAAAAAAAGGTAAAAAAAAAAAAAAAGTAGCTGTAAACTTGCAAAATATAGTGCCTGGCCAAAAAAAAAAGTTGCTACCAAAAAAAACCCAACACCACACACAATAATATTTCGTTGGATCGTCTTTAGCTTTGATTATGCCGCTCATTCGCTGTGGCATTGTTTCGATTTCGCTTCTACAATGTCACAAGATTTATTTCCATCCAGTGTTGCATTCATTTTTCATCAAGATGTTGCATTGATGATGGTCGAGTCTGATGCTGCACAAAGCTTCTCCAGAACATCCCAAAGATTCTCACTGGGGTTAAGGTCTGGACTCTGTGGAGGCTCCATGTGTGAAAATGATTCTCATGCTCCTGAATCACTCTGTCACTATTTGAGCCTCATGAATCCTGCATTGTCATGTTGGAATATGCTCGTGCATCAGGGAAGAAAAAATCCACTGATGGAATAACCTGGTCATTCAGTTTATTCAGGTGTCAGCTGACCTCAGTCTTTGAGCTCAAACTGTTGCTGAACCTCGACCTGAACAACTGCAGGAGGCTCGGACCTGTTTGCTTAGTTAAATCCAGGTGCCGACTTTTTTTTTTTTTTTTTGCCAGGCAGTGTACCTCTTCATGACATCACAAGGTGGAACAGAGTATTTTGAGCTTTGGAGATGTACAGACTAATAATAAAGAGTTACTTAAACACAGCAAAACACAACTCCAGGTCTGTTTTTGAGGAACAGCTTTATAAGCTTGCTTTAAAGCTCACAAAAATGTCTATTTGTGTAATATAGGAGCTTTAAATGTTCCACAGTACGGCATTACATTTCCCACGTTGCATTTATTTCATTACAGGAGTTTTTATTGCTCAGAAATACCTAATAAATGTGAATCCTAATTGTGAACCGGATCACCTGTTGAGCAGCGTGTTTGTCTCCATAGAGATAAATACATTTAACGCCACACTGTGAAATATTCCATGCGCTCCAAGGAGGTTACGCAGTTTACCTTTACTATAATATCTTCTATTCACTTCATTTCTTGAGATTCTTGAGTCTTTTGTGTCAGGGTCTAACGCTCAGAGTTAGAAATGCCAGAAATTGGGTGAATGAATCGATATAAAGAATAAAAGATTGTGTCAAGTTAGTCTTTCTAAAATATCCATGGGCTCCAGAGCGATGAAAATCTACCGTCGTTGCCATAGCAATTAACAATTCAGACCTCAGTATTCTATCTTCTCGATCCTCAGATGGTTGCCTATAAACAGTAAAGTGAAACGCACAAACAGTATCAGTCTAATCTAAACAGGAGGTGATACACGTGTGAAGTAAAGCGACTGATTGATCCCTGTTTGTCCCGACTGGTGTGAAAGCCGATCCCGGGGTTCGGAAGTGTTCTGGAGGATCCGGCTCTCGTTCTCAGACTTCCTCAAAGAGACGATTGTGCCTCCGCTGCTGCACGGCTCATGTCAGAACAGGAAACTCACTCAGGGCTCGACCTCTCACTTATGAAGACTGATGATGGACACGAGTTTGGGAAGTGGGTTTAACCTGTTTGTGTTCAGGTCCCTGCCAGGGCTTCACATGTAAAAAAAAAAAAAAAAAAAAAAGAGAAAAAAAGTACAGTATTTCATTTCACTTCAGTTCAAGTTTATTACTATAGCGCATTTAAAACAACTTCACATGGCAACTTTATCAGTTTAACGAGGACAGAGCAGAGCTGAGACAATTTCGTCCAGTGCAGACCCATTTATTTTCCAACACCAAAAATAAAATCGAGCGGACTGAGGTTGGTTCCTTGTATAGAGCACCTCCCTAATTGGTTGAGCCCACTCTGCAGCACAGGTAAGTTTGCACACATCCAATAATAATGTTTAAAATTCGCTCTGACAAAACATTATTCAATCAAAAAAAAATTTATTTATTTATTTATTTTTTGGGTTGCTAAAAATAGATCTCTACATTATAAATTTTCCATCGGGCTGGGGTTGGGTTAACACGAATTAGATAATTGCACACAAAACCTTCGCGAAACCACTCATTTGACGTCCTTATTAGCACACAGTTGCCCCGGAACATTTCTTAAGACGCTGTGGTTCCCCCAAAGAGAACTCATTTGACCAGAACACCTAAGGCAGACAGCATGCGTAAGGTGAAATTCAGCGATTCAATTACAAGCAATTAGCTGAAACACTTTCATCAGTAAAACATTTTAAACTTCTTTGTGTATTGTCCTTTTTTCTTGTTCGCTTCAAGGCAAATGGCCCAGCTACATTACAACGACACATAGGAAAATAACTCTGTCTATAGTGTTAAATACCAGGGAGAAGAAGACTGAGAGGATCTGTTCTATAGTCTGGACCCATAGAGCGCACACATTTAAACACAATCAGTAACATTTTGAATTGCGCTCGATATGAAATCTGCGTTTTTGCACCTGTGGCGTACAAGGAAATGTTCACAGTCTCGTCCTATTATGTCATTTAAAGCCAACAGAGCCGTATGTAACTGCTTCAAATGAGGAACTGATAAACCCTGATTGCAAATAAAAGCAGCTGAATTAAGACTAACTTTAGTGTCGGAGTTTGGTATCGAGGGACGCGAAGCTGACATAAAATTACATAGTTTCCAATGCAACTAAATGTATTCATGTCAATTCCTGGGTTTACTCTGAGCACTCCGCTTTCCCCCATCAACCCAAGACACAGGCACATTATGTCAGAATCCTCCAGCTAAGGCAGTCCTGACCAAGAACTAGACCAAGACCAAGACTCTCACGACGGGTCAGTAAAGTGTAACATATTTTGGGTAACTTGGGAGACAAACTAATTTTATGTCCTTCCGCTGCCGTTGTAAAGTTAACTCATAGCTCACTTTCAGTTTGGATCTCTTCCCGTCTCTCACATCGATCTGACTGAACCCAGTAGCAGCAGCAGGAGCAGAAGCAGCGTCCTTGTTTTTCCTTTCCACCCTTATATTTTTGCTATTGATCGCCCCTCACCTTGTACATTATGCATTCAGGAGCCGGGTTCTGCGAGGGTCCCGGGTGGGTTTGTCAAAGGCAGCAGACACATGTAGTCAGGGCGGTACCATGGGGATCCTCACTAATCCATACAGGTCAAAACCATGTCGCCAATCAGGTCTAATCATGAGAGCGGAGCCGGAGCTGTGACAGGCTAACGCCGTGTAGCTCCCCCGACGCCACGGCGTAACTCAATACAAGTGAACGGCAGGCGGAGGGACTCATTATCACCGTGATGAGATACAGGTAGAGTAGCCAGAGTTAGGCGCTGGAATCAAAACCTTGTCAAACCAATTACACTGGTCCCTCGTTTATCGCGGGGGTTACTTTATAAAAATAACCCGCAATAGGCGAAATCCGCGAAGTATCAGCTTTATGTTTTGCAGCTGTAAAAACTCCTCACCACACACTTTATACATTTATTTATCTCATTTAAACACTCAAAGTTCAAACCTTCGTATATTACAACCCCAACTCTGATGAAGTGTGTGTAAATGATGTGTAAAAACTTAAAAAATACAGAATACAGTGATTTGCAAATCCTTTTCAACCTATATTGAACTGAATAAACTACAAAGACATGATATTTAATGTTCAAACTGATAAACTTTATTGTTTTATGCAAATATTCACCCATTTTGATGTCTTCCTGTTCCAATAAAGCTGGGACAGGGGCATGTTTACCACTGTGTTACATCACCTTTCCTTTTAACAACAATCAATAAGCGTTTGAGAACTGAGGACACTAACTTTTGAAAAACAATAAAGTTCAGTTCAATATAGGTTTTCATCAGTTAAGTAGCAGCAGAAGAAATATACAAAGTTGCAAAATACAGGAAGTAGCAGGAAGTTTTGCCTAAGTCTTCAACTTTCATCAGTTCTATCCAAAATGCAGAGACAATAAAAGCACAAGCGCATTTTTCTGACAGTTTAAAGAGCTCGTATTACTCTATGCTCTGATCTATGTTACAATGTTTCCTCGTCACAAACAGACCTGGAGTTGTGTTTTGTTTCATTCACATGTTTAACACACAAACCCTGCAGATTTAGACTGAGTACATCTCTCAAACTGTAAACACTCTGTTCCACCTTGTGATGTCATCATGTGGTAATACAGGAAGTGCTCCTTTGTGTTTTTAAACTCACCTTCACTAGAATCATTTGGATAATTTCAGCCCTGGAATTGCCAATCTCGACTGAACTAAAGGTAAAAGGAGCTGTTCACTTGGAAACTATCACTTCATGACATCACAAAGTGGAACAGAGCATTTTGAGCTTTGGAGATGTACAGACTAATAATAAGACTAAAAGTGTTACTCAAACGTGTGTGAGTGAAACAAAACACAACTCCAGGTCTGTTTTTGATGAAGTAACAACATTATAACATGTTAAAACTCACAAGAATCAATTTTGCGTAATAAATAGGACCTTTAAATATCGATTTATTGTCATTTCTTTGTATTTGTCTCATCATAAATAATGTATAGACAATTTTTAGACAAGTTTTTAGAACATTATGGTTTTGGCTCCTGTACAGTGTTCATCTACCAACCAGGAAGTAAAATTATAACTTGAACCAAAGTAGAACGATCTATAAATCTATAAATCTTAAATCAAATGATGTTCACTATGTCTTTGTTCGTGTTTTATTAGGACTAACTAAAGTGTTATATATATATGCGTGTATGTAAGTGTTGCCAGCTGCTGTATAAATATGGATTATAATCTTAGGGGCCAAACCAGGTTTAAATCCAAGATAGTCAGACTAAACTTTAACTTTAATCTAAGACATAAATAACCATTGACATTGTCGTCACCCAAACTAAATCAGGACTTTCCCAGAACTAAACCTGGACTAGCGAAGGTCTAAATAAAGGATAGGGACTTAAATGGGGTCAAAGTGAACACATCCAAAATGTGCACAAAACCGGGATTGATATTTAACAAAAAAACGATCTAAACAAGCAAAGATATTATAACGAAATATAACAAAAAGCCAGTGAACCTCCAAAAAGCTGGTCTCAAACTAAACCTGGCTTAAACTATCCCATCTTGCACTGCTAAAGAAAGTGCCGGACGAGCCCGAACCTGCTCCGTGCACTCAGATACCACAATGCAAACTGGGATGGATGGTTTTATCTGAGCTGTCATCGCTGCACAGAGTTTAAACAGTGTCTTTGAGATTCATTATACTGTGGTCTGCTTCAGTGGCACTAAAGGAAAGACTGACACAAATTTGGTCCAGACAAGTTTCAGAAGAGCCGTGAAACCGAGACGAGTCACCAAAGCGTAAGAGGAAACGGCTTCTGCGTTTGACAGGGATCACCCACTCAGGAAATAAAGACAGGAACATCTTTATGACCTGGGAGACAGTGGGTTTTTTCAGTCACAATAGTACAGGATGTATGTATATATGTGTGTATGTTGCATTTTGGATGTTATAGCATTCCTGAAAAGTCCCCAAAAGTCAAAAGGTTAGTTTACTCAACCTTTGTGCTTGAGTTTGGGGATTTCCACAGCAAGGACAAGCGATATTAAAATCTACCAAGAAGATCTGAAAGTCTGGGTTAAATGGACAAATCAAAATGGCTGCCACGAGTTTTCATATTGTCCTTGTGTCTCTGAAGGTTTCATCTAGGTCCGGTTCCCATCAACTTAAACAGTTATTCTTAATCAAAATCGCTAGAGAGAGTCTGGCTGCGGACATCCACCCACAGGACCCTACCCCTACGATGCAGACCTCCACCAGGATGCACCTCCACCCACATCTCCCTCACTATTTTCCATTAGTTTTCTTTATAAATGAGTTAATTACACGTTCTATCAGCTGTTGCCTTAGTCCATTGTCAGCTACAGGTCACTAAAGCTCATTTCGAAGCCTTTTAATCACCAATAGATATGATTTCTAGTTTGAAATTAACCAGCTTTGGGTTGTCCCTGCTCTCCTCTGCTTGCATAAGTTTAAAACAGCAGAAAAAACAGCACAAAAAACGAATATTTAACTGTCAACATAGGCCTACATATACAAGGGCGAACATATTATAGGTGTATTAGATGTAGTTTGTCCGTGAATGTGTTGCCGTAGGCCCTGTGTCTGGTTAAGATTAGGAACAAATCTGTAATGGTTCAGCATTTGTCTCGAGTGTAAAACAATGTTAACTTTTGTAGCGGGCAGGAAACAGTGGACTTGGAGGTCTGTTGGCTCGGGTCGGTTCCTCTGGGTGGAGGTCTGCAGCCAGATCCCTCTCCAAAACCATGTATCATGTATTTTAATCACGTACAAAGGAGTGAAGAAGGGTCCCTCGTCACCTACTCGCTTGCTTCTCGATATGTTTTTGCTTTGCCTGGAATGTTCCACAGTATGGTATTACACTTATCCATCTTACATTTATTCTGACTAATAATTTATGGTCTAGTGGCATGACTTGTTTTTTTCTGTATAGGTGAATAGATGCATTCGGATTTATTGCCAAACTGTGAAACATTCCAGGCAAAGGAAAAAGCATCTCCTTGGAGACAGGCAGGTGGCAAAGCTAGCAAAGTTACATAGTGCGTCTTTAATCTATGCATACTTTTACAATGACTTTATTAATGACGTAGTTTTATTTTAAATTAGACCTCAGTCAATGACTTAATCATGAAGCAGCTTCAACATAAATATGCCGGAGTTGGCACAATAGCTATTTTAGTTGTCATATTTTACTCATACAGTCGTCTGTCACTATATCACAGTTCACCTTTCGTGGTCTCACTGTTTCGCGGATTTTTTTGTGTGCAATTTTGCATGTTTTTTTTTACAGTGTATGAAGGCACATTCTCTTCTGCGTCCTGATTGGCTGAGGGACTGAAGACCATTGTGTTCTGCGTCCTGATTGGCTGAGGGACTGAAGACCATTGTGTTCTGCGTCCTGATTGGCTGAGGGACTGTAGACCATTGTGTTCTGCGTCCTGATTGGCTGAGGGACTGTAGACCATTGTGTTCTGCGTCCTGATTGGCTGAGGGACTGTAGACCATTGTGTGTTCTGCGTCCTGATTGGCTGAGGGACTGTAGACCATTGTGTTCTGCGTCCTGATGGCTGAGGGACTGTAGACCATTGTGTTCTGCGTCCTGATTGGCTGAGGGACTGTAGATCATTGTGTTCTGCGTCCTGATTGGCTGAGGGACTGTAGACCATTGTGTTCTGCGTCCTGATTGGCTGAGGGACTGTAGACCATTGTGTTCTGCGTCCTGATTGGCTGAGGGACTGTAGATCATTGTGTTCTGCGTCCTGATTGGCTGAGGGACTGTAGACCATTGTGTTCTGCGTCCTGATTGGCTGAGGGACTTTAGACCATTGTGTTCTGCGTCCTGATTGGCTGAGGGACTGTAGACCATTGTCCATCAGTCTCCTCCGTGTCTCCTGTACAGTACAGAATGTGTCAGACAAATTTACATAAATGTTCGATCACAGTGTGACTCTTAAGTGCTGTATGTTTGCAAGTTTTTTCCCCGACAAAACCCACAATGTCGATGAAACATTCTGCACCGACAAAGACACCTGTGGTCGCGTAAATCACTATTAATAATTTATGTGTCTAACCTTGTAGGCTGATCGTTAAAATTAAATTTGTTACAGTATTTCTAAAAAGTGTCATTTTTATTTACAGTAGAGGAAAACTTTTTTTTTTTTTTTTTTCTCAAACAAATGTTTGGGCCTGAAAACAGGTCTTTGGTTTCATTCTATAATACTGTAGTTATATATATACTTTTTTTTAAATATACGAAGGTTTGAACTTTAAGAGAGTTTAAACAAGAGAGAAATGTCAGAAAATGTTAATGCCTGTGTGAGAAAAGTGTATAAAGTGTGTGGTGAGGGGTTTTACAGCCAAGAAACATATATAATTGTATAAAATAAAGCTGACTTCTTTGCGGATTTTGCCTATTGCGGGTTATTTTTAGAGCATAACCCCCGCGATAAACGAGGAACCACTGTAATATACATTTTGATTAATAATTCATATATTATTTTATTTATATCATATTTTACATGTATCCAGAGTTTATAGATTTGCCGTTAACAACACAATTATTGTAGATATTACATTAATTCCCAGGGAGATAATAAGAAAACTATAGCTTAGTTCATTAATGTGATCGTCATACAAAGTCCAGACTCTTTCCGGTTGCTTATGAACAAATGACTTGCTTTTAACAATGTAATCTATCGAAGCCTATAGCATCTCATGTTTCTCTGGTATCTTCCCACGACAGGTAGACCACAGTGCCTTTGACAGGGTCAGTCAGGGAGCTATCTCAAAGTTAAAGCGTTCAGAACAGAACAGGGTCAGGGGAGCAGGTCCGGCCTCTGCTCTGCTCTCCGCTGGCCCTCCTTTGTCACATTCGTGGAGCCCTCGGTGTGATTTTCCAGACGGTGCCAGTGAAAAGAGGCTTGGCTTTCACAGAGCAGCTGACCCGCTAACAGCAGGTGTGTCGCGGATTGAGTTACCGCCTTTTCTCCGGGTCCTGTGCACTTCCCAGATGACGATCCCAGCACTCCCAGCCTTATCTGTGTCTCTACGGAAACAATCAGAAGCAGCAAAGTGTAGAGTTACAACTGAAGTAAGAAGTTCAAATATTAAGTGAAAGTGACCAAAGTACTGATAAGACACATGGTTCTGTCTTATTTAAGGTTTATTATAGTCAGTTATAACAGGGATCAAACTAGCGAAATCCTTTAACTTTAGGTAAATACTAAAACTGCACTGGCATGTTCTGCAATGTGGCATTAAACATACCTATATTGCATTTATTGAAGTTGTTTCTATGGGTCAAAAATACAGTAAAAAACCTGCATTCTTGTCTCTCATGCAACTGTAACATAACCTGGTGGCATAACTTTGTCTCCATGGTGATAGATACGTTTAATGCCATGCTGTGGAACATTCCAAAGCAGAGGACTCTCCACCTTTGACGCTGCTTCCCAAACCTTTCCCGATAACGTTCCCATCACTTGTTGAAAGCCCTGCACCGAGCCGTCTGTCACTTATCTGTTCCGTTGGATGTAACAACAACAGAAAGACCCGGCTCCTGTTTCCACCTTGGGCTTTCCGGGGAAGTACACGCTCCGATCCTGTAAGTGAATCCCAGCCGAGGAAGCGACCATTTTGTGAGTCTTTTGTCAGGTTTAAATGAGCTTTGAGCCCCGAGGTGTTTTGGATGTTAAAAAAAAGGTAAATATCTGTGAACCGGAAATCCACACTTCTTTGTCGCTGGTCTGAATGATTTGTTTGTGTTTTCTCCATGGGCTAAACTACGTAGATGTTCGCGGATAGTTTTGAAGGCAGATAGCATAACGCTGGACATGTCCCAGTTTGGGATGGACGATATCCGCAGATCTGAAGTTATTTCTTTGGAGTAATACAATAAGAAGAATATATTTTGGCGATGCATTATTCAAGCTTTAAGTGTTAGGCAAATTTCACATTATACATTTATTCCATTATTACTTTTAATCAGCTCTTTATGTTGCTTTTTTCAATCCTAAACAATATACTTGATATTCAGTTCCTACTTTGCTTCGTGTGAAAATATAATCGATGCATTTAGCAAAATAAAAGTACATCATTTAAGATCCTGGTAGTAATATAGTAGGAGTACTAGTAGTAGCGGAGTAGTAGGTTGACTTCTTCTTCGTCCTCTGATCTGTTCAAATCCCGCTCTCAGCATAGAAAACATTGTTAAAGTCGTCAGATCCATTGACCCACAGGTTGGTGGTGCAATTCCAGGTCCAACAGCTGTTTTTGCGTCGTCGGCCAAGACAATTAACCCACCTCGCACCCCAATATTTGCGTATATACTGGTGGATGAATGGGTGAGTGGGTGGTTCCTTGATGTAAAGTGCCTTGAAGGAAAAGCCCTATATAAATAACATTTTACCAATTTAGTAGAAGTGGTAGTAAGAACGTATTTGTAGTAGTTGTAAGAATGTAGTAGAAATTGTTTTAAGAATGTAGTGGCTGCTGAGGCTGGTCTTAGTAGGAAGTAACCCTTATTTTCCTCCCAATAAATGCCTCCTCAAATACCCGGAGATTACCACTTGAACATTTGACTGGAGATCCGTGTGAGTTTGGCGCACACATCCACACTTCGTCATCATATCCTCTCTGTTTGGACGAGAAATAAGCAAAACAAATCTGGGAAACTGCCAGAGCCACAACATCCTCCCGCACTCCCTGCCTGTCCGAACATTCACAACCACTCAAAATAAACCGGCGCGCGCTCCCCAAAGAATGGACCAAATGTTTGTCCAGACTCAACCTTTATTTCCGCGCTGTGTCTTTCTTATCTGCAGTTTTTACGTTTCCGTTTGGACTGGTTTGTTCAGGAAAGCTCACCTCCCAAATGCCTCAGTGCCGTGGAGACAGATTGTTGTTTTAACCTGTAGCAAAGTCTAAAGAATGAGCAGAGAAATGTAACATAATGGGCCAAGTTCCACAATGGATTTTAGACAGAAAAATTCATTTAGCTTATTCCAGTTCCACACACACTTACTCCATCTTTTCCAGGGGGCATCCCGAGGCACAGAGGTATACCCAGGCCAGCCAAGAAACATAGTCCCTCCAGTGTGTCCTGGGTCTTTCCTGGGGCCTGTTCTCAGTGGCTGGAACACCTTCCCAGTGAGGTGTCCAGGAGGCAAATGGAACAGATGCCCAAGCCACCACCGCTGTCCCGTCTCCATGTGGAGGAGCAGTGGCTCTACTCTACTCCATGACTGAGCTCCTCCTCTAAGGCAGCGGTGTCAAACTCCTTTTCACAGAGGGCCACATCAACAAAACGGTTGCTCTCAAAGGGCCAGGTGTAATTGTAAGATACACCTAACTACTTTTTAAATCTTGTTAATTAACCGTTTCTATATTTCTTACTTATTCAAGTTTTAAATATTGCATATGGATCTGCATAGGTATAAAAAAAATGCTGTGTAACTGTGTATCTCCTGATAAACTGATATTTTTAGACAGTCATACCTTTTAATTTACTTTGTTGCGGGCCACATAAAACTCATTAGGACGGCTTGTATCCGTGATCTTGTTCTTTCAGTCATTACCCAAAGCTCATGACTGTAGTCTGAACAGAGATCTAAACCAGGACTCAACCAGGACTCAACCAGGACTAAATCAGGACTAAATCAGGACTAAACTAGGACTCATCCCGGACTAAACCAGGACTCAACCAGGACTCAACCAGGACTCAACCAGGACTAAAGCAGGACTAAACCAGGACTCAATCAGGACTAAACCAGGACTCAACCAGGACTAAACCAGGACTAAACCAGGACTCAACCAGGACTCAACCAGGACTCAACCAGGACTAAACCAGGACTAAACCAGGACTCAACCAGGACTAAACCAGAACTCAATCAGGACTAAACCAGGACTAAACCAGGACTCAACCAGGACTAAAGCAGGACTAAACCAGGACTCAATCAGGACTAAACCAGGACTGAACCAGGACTCAATCAGGACTCAACCAGGACTCAATCAGGACTAAACCAGGACTGAACCAGGACTAAACCAGGACTCAACCAGGACTAAACCAGGACTCAATCAGGACTCATCCCGGACTAAACCAGGACTAAACCAGGGACCATATGTGAGAGTAGGAATCACTGTAGACATCTCATCCTTTCTTCAATCATGAAACAAAACCCAGAGATATTTAAAGGTCTCCACGGTTCATTTAAAATCGTTCATTTTAAACTCTTTGCAGTGGTACAAATGTATTCCTCACTTACCTTATACATTCCTAATAATTAAGCACAGTGGGTTATATAAGTGCTTTTCACAGCTTTCAGACGCCAGAGTAGAGTTTTTCTGTCATGCTAACAACAACTAGGATGCTACTGTTAGGATGCTAATAAATTCCTTATTTATTATCGGACAATAAAATGCTTTATAATTATATACACGACTAAGAAAAACAATATATTCCCAGTCAGACAAGTTGGGAACCGATGCATTTAAACATATGTGCCCTTTACAGAGTGTCCCAGTGGAGTCCACGTTGGGAGTTACCACCAATCAACTCCGGATAATATACACCGTGTGCTTACTTCACACTGGCCATGACCTGTCCGCTTGTTTTTATTCCCAGATTGTTCCCGCCTCTCTGTGAACACGAGTATAAATCCTCCCTGTGCTCTACGCTGGTACAGCTTTACTCCATTGAGTCTTTTGAGTAACATGTTGATTGTAGCTGTAATGTCTCTAGCACATGTCCACACAGTGATACACGCAGAGCTGCAGACGGCTATAAACAGGCCATGGTCTCTGCCGCTGCACAGAGCGTTATTGTATCCTTAAATACTTGTACTCAAATATGTCCTGCTTATGCCATGGATGTTGGATGTTTTTATGTTTTTGCATACATAAAAATGGCAGGAGAAGTATGTAATTACAGCTGACAATAATACAACAAGAAAGAGTAGACGTAGTAGGAGTAATAGTTGGAGTAGTACTTATAGTAGTAGTAGTTGTTGTAGGATCCTGATTATGACATGTATAGTAGATGTAGTAGCAGTAGTAACCTCATAGCACTGATGGGATATGCCTGGAACACCTCCCTAGGGAGGCGTCCAGGAGGCATCCTGAGCAGATGTCGAGCCACCTCAGCTGACTCCTCTCGACGTGGAGGAGCAGCGGCTCTACTTTGTCGTAGAATCAAAATTGTGGGATAAAACCCGTAACTAAACCTGGGCTGGACCAGGACTAGAAGAGGATCAAATTAAATCTCTATAAGGTCTAGACTGGGCTCAAACTACCAAGTAGACTGGGGTCTACTTGGTACCAGTACACAGTGTTTTCTTGTAGTTGCTGTTGTTGTAGCAACCTCAATATGTCATTAGAATAGTAGTAGTAGTAGTAGTAGTAGAGGTAGTAGCAGTAGTAGCAGTAGGAGTACTAGTAGCAGTTGCAGTACAACAGGGGCATGGAGTAGGAGTAGCAGAAGGTGTAGAAGGAGTAGCAGTACTAGAAGGAGTAGGTGTAGTAGAAGGAGTAGGAGTACTAGGAGTAGGAGTAGTATAAGGAGTAGCAGTACTAGAAGGAGTAGGAGTACTAGAAGGAGTAGGAGTAGTAGAAGGAGTAGCAGTACTAGAAGGAGTAGGAGTACTAGAAGGAGTAAGAGTAGTAGAAGGAGTAGGAGTACTAGGAGTAGGAGTACTAGAAGGAGTAGCAGTACTAGAAGGAGTAGGAGTACTAGAAGGAGTAGGAGTACTAGAAGGAGTAGGAGTAGTAGAAGGAGTAGGAGTACTAGGAGTAGGAGTAGTACAAGGAGTAGCAGTACTAGAAGGAGTAGGAGTACTAGAAGGAGTAGGAGTAGTAGAAGGAGTAGGAGTACTAGAAGGAGTAGGAGTAGTAGAAGAAGGAGTAGGAGTACTAGGAGTAGGAGTAGTATAAGGAGTAGCAGTACTAGAAGGAGTAGGAGTACTAGAAGGAGTAGGAGTAGTAGAAGGAGTAGCAGTACTAGAAGGAGTAGGAGTACTAGAAGGAGTAGGAGTACTAGGAGTAGGAGTAGCAGTACTAGAAGGAGTAGGAGTACTAGAAGGAGTAGGAGTACTAGGAGTAGGAGTAGCAGTACTAGAAGGAGTATGAGTACTAGAAGGAGTAGGAGTACTAGAAGGAATAGGAGTACTAGAAGGAATAGAAGTAGGAGTAGTAGTTGTAGGATCAAAATTGGAAGTAAACCATTGGGATAAATCCCGTAACTAAACCTGGGCTAAACCAGAACTAAACCAGGACTAGAAGAGGACCAAATCAAACCTACATATGGTCTAAACTGTGCTCAAACCAGTACCACACCACTACACATTATTTTCTTGTAGTAACTGTAGTTGTAGCAATCTCAGTATGGCATTAGTATAATAGTGGTAGTAGTAGTTTAAATAGTAATCATAGTAGTTTTTACATTGCATTTACATCTAGTTCTACTTCTACTTCAGTCCCAAATACAGCATCCGCCACCCAGAAAATCGCCTTCAGCCAAACCGGACTCTTCTAACTATACCATGTGTACTATTATATGTCTCATCAACTTAACTGACACCAACACATCAACACCACCCACACTCCTACACCCCAAACTACTGCATGTCCCAGGACAGTGAACCCCATGTTTAACCAATGCATTCACTGTATGACACTGTGGGATCCATGTAGGAGTCTATAGCGTATATAATAAACATATATATAGTTATAAGGACGTCCAAGAAAAATATGTCTGCGCAGGGCTGTAATCAAAACATACATTCAGACGGGTACATCCTGTGTGTGTTTAAAATGTTCCCTCTGTACACAAACACGAGGAGACAGCGGGAAACTGAAGCCAACTGCTCCAAGACAAAACATTATAACTGCGGTTTATGCTAAATGTGCTTTATGGGGACTCTGAGAGAAGCTAACAAATGCTATTTACGCAGCGCTGTTCTGCAAAATCGGCTTTTTTCAGATTATAGTTATAGCTGTTTCCTTCTCATTTACCTGAACTTGTATTTGGAGTGATTCGTGCAGGTTTGAACAATCTTTAATGGCGTATTTTTCCATATTGCACTCTTCTCTTGCACTTCTTCCCGTTGTCCGGGGCCGGGTCGCGGGGGCGGTAGCCTAAGCAGGGACTCCCGGACTTCCCTCATCCCAGACGCTTACTGTGTTCTTCATTTTTATTTTCTTAATCAGTAATACATGTAGGATTCAGCAGTGTTGCGTAGTCATAGTAGTACATGTGAAAAGTATCTACTACTTGCTAATGTGATGTGTAGCTTTGCAGTACGTCTTCTTTAAAGGATATTTATTGGGTATTTTCTTAGCAAACAAATTAAAACAATAGTTGGTAATATAGTGACAGTTCTGATGACCAAAATAGCCACTACACACACTGATAAACTGATTTTTTTTAATGCTAATATCAGTATTTATCCAGGCTTGGGGCTTAAAGACGTTCATTGATACATACTGTGCTGGGGAACAGAATGTATTTGATCTAAATATTGGCCAAAAATTAATAAATTCAAACTAAATTACAATAAAACATATCTTTATTACAGATATTCAATGGAGGAGGAGTACCGATCAACTGCATTAAAGAAAATATAAAAAGTGTAGGAAATATGATCATTTTTCTAGATAATAATAGTAACATGTTAAAAAAAAAAAAAAAAAAAGAAAAGTATAAGATGTATTTTATATTATGTTACAATGTCGTTCGCTCATCAAAAACAGGCCTGAATATGTTTCAGATGCATGTTTCAGTATTTTAGCGGTCTCTCCCGGGCCCTATATCTACACAGCACGATCCAAAACATACTACAACTTCACAAACCTGTATCGATGTGTAACACTTTGAAGGGGGAGTGACTTAGCACGAGGGGGGACACAGAGGGACAAAAAAACGAAAGTGAAACTTATTAAACATGTTAATACGTTGATTACAGAACAATAAAAGGTAACACGGTGAGTTATGTGTGAGCAGCTAATACGCCGCAGTAGTAAAATACCCCCTCTTTAAAGTATCCAAGAACAAATCTACTCGTATACACAGATTTGAACTCGTCTGTAGGGCTTTGGCAGCTTTTGTCCAGGCGTTTAACATATCCAAATACATTGTGAGTATAGTGGACACCTCGGTATTACATCAGACTGAGGTTGGCGCCCGCTGAAAGGGTGAAGTCATTAGTAATAACTGAGCTGTTTATATTGGCCGGCCTGGAGCAATACACAGAGAGGTGCCTCGAGTACTACCCAGGCTTATATACAGGTAAACAAACCTGGCCTGGCCTCAATTACTCTTTATTGAAGGTTCAGGTCTCGGGGTCTGGTCTGAGACATCGAGACGTGACAGATTCTTGTTCATTTGCTCGAGTGTAAACATCGCTATAGTTCAGGGAAGCCATGACGTCGTTGTTAGCTTTAGCACAAGTGTAGCGTGGATTAGAGGGAAAGTGAACATATTACGGGTTTTCTAAGTAGTGGTACAAAAGTACTGCTTGTGTGTACTGTGTAGAATGTTGCTCTCGACACTTGGCGCTGGTAGAGTGGAAATCATGGTTTGAGTTTTGCTGAAATACATCAAATTCATTAGTAGCAGCAGTAGTAGTAATAGTGGTAGTAGTGGTAGTAATACGAGTGGTAGATGTAGTAAGTAGTAAAAGTAGTAGTGGTAGTAGTGGTAGTAGTGGAAGAAGTAGTAGATAGTAGTAGTGGTAGTAGTAGTAGGTAGTAGTAGTAGTAGTAGTACTATTATTAGTATCAGTAGTAGTAGTAGTGGTAAAATAGTAGTAGTAGTAGTAGTAGTAGTAAAGGTAGTAGTAGTAGTAGTAGTAGTAATAGTAGTAGTAAAAGTAGTAGTAGAAGTAGTAGTAGTAAGGTAGTAGTAATGTCGTAGTAGTAGTAGTGGTAGAAGGTACTATAGTAGAAGTAGTAGTAGAAGTAGTGGTAAAGTAGTAGTAGTAGTAAAGGTAGGAGTAGTAGCAGTAGTAAAGGTAGTAGTAGTGGTAGAAGTAGTAGATAGTAAAAGTAGTAGTAGGTAGTAGTAGTAATGTAGAAGTAGTAGAAAGTAGAAGTAGTAGTAGTAGTAAAGTAGTAGTAGTAGTAGTAGTAATAGTAGTAGTAGTAGTAGAAGTAGTAGGTAGTAAAAGTAGTAGGAGGTAGTAGTAGATAGTAAAAGTAGTAGTAGTAGTAGAAGTAGTAGGTAGTAAAAGTAGTAGGAGGTAGTAGTAGATAGTAAAAGTAGTAGTACGTAGTAGTGGTAGTGGTAGAAGTAGTAGATAGTAGAAGTAGTAGTAGTAGTAGTGGTAAAGTAGTAGTAGTAGTAGGTAGTAGTAGTAGTAAAAGTCGTAGTAGTAGTAGTATTAGTAAAGGTAGTAGTAGTAGTAGTGATAGAAGTGGTAGGTAGTAAAAGTAGAAGTACGTAGTAGTAGTAGTGGTAGTGGTAGAAGTAGCAGATAGTAGAAGTTGTAGTAGGTAGTAGTAGTATTAGTAGTAGTTATAGTAGTAGTAGTAGTAATAGTAGTAGTAGTAGCATAGTGGGGGCAGGAGAATCATTTAATATTAATAGTTTTGCTAAAATCCACCATTTGATGTTTATAGTAGCAATATTTGTAAATGATTCAAAATTATAGTAATATGAAGAAGTACAGTAGTAGCAGCAGTACAACAGTAGTCCTATGTATGAACAAAATATTGCTTGGCAGAACCATGTGTATTGCTGGTAGAGATTGTTGCACTAGTAGTAGCAGTAGTAGTAGTAAAGTAGTAGTAGTAGTAGTAGTGTGGATATTATTGTCAAATTGTCACAGTCATTCTATATAAACGCTAGTCCCCATGGTTTAAGATGACAAAAAATAAAGATTGTAACCATAGCAACAACAAAATACTATGTCATTTGAATGGAGAAAAGTCCTCAGAATGTCACCTGTGAGAAGAAAACTATTAATCGATAGTAGTAGTCATGGTTTCATTATGTAATTCAAACAGTACTCTACTAGCCTAACTGAGTAGATACACTATATTTGACTTGACAAGTATTTACAGTACGAGACCGTTTTGGTTTTGTTGTTCTAATAAATCCTTTTTTTTTTTTTTTTCTTGGCATGGCTTCCTGGTGCAGAACAAGCCTCTCTCTATTACCGTCTTTAATAAGCGTCTCGTCTGTATCAGATCTCAGGCCTGTGCAGTAAAAGTAGCTACAATTTACAGCTTTCGCCCTAAAGGTTTTTCAGTTTTGGGGGATAGTCCCTTGTGTTCATGTTCTCCTGTAGGCTTGCCAGAAATCCGGCTCTGCACTCTTCAGTAGACCACTGGGAGCGAGGGGGAATTTAACAGTAAGGAGTTAAGACACAGTGTAATTGAAGTTATGCAGTGTCCTGGGGGTTTAGAGGCCTCCAAGCCAAAACACATAAGTCTCTGTTATATGGAAAGGATTCTGTTATAAAGGCGCACTGTGTAACTTTGCTAGTGAAGACCTGCTGCCTACTTGTCTCCATGGAGATGTTATTGCTTAGCTGGGAATGTTTCACAGTATGGTATTTACCTTCTGTATCTTCCATTTATTCAATTACAGTGGTCCCTCGTTATATCGCGGTTCACCTTTTGGGGTCTCGCTGTTTTCTGGATTTTTTTTGTGAATTTTGTTTTTTCAGTGTATGATCGTGCGTTGTGTTCTGTGTCCTGATTGGCTGAGGGACTGTAGACCATTGTGTTCTGCGAGCTGATTGGCTGAGGGACTGTAGACCATTGCGACCTGCGTCTTGATTGGTTAAGAGACTGTAGACCATTGTGTTCTGCGAGCTGATTGGCTGAGGGACTGTAGACCATTGTGTTCTGCGAGCTGATTGGCTGAGGGACTGTAGACCATTGTGTTCTGCGTCCTGATTGGCTGAGGGACTGTAGACCATTGTGTTCTGCGTCCTGATTGGCTGAGGGACTGTAGACCATTGTGTTCTGCGTCCTGATTGGCTGAGGGACTGTAGACCATTGTGTTCTGCGTCCTGATTGGCTGAGGGACTGTAGACCATTGTGTTACCAAAACCCACAATGTGATGAAACATTCTGCGTCCTGTTTGGCTGAGGGTGTGTAAACCATTGTTATTTATTATTACTGTCCATTAGATTAAAACATGATTATGGCTGAGGGGTAATGTCTTACCATTGTTTTCTGCGTCCTGATCATGGCTGAGGGACTGTAGACCATTGTGTTTTGGGTCCTGATTGGCTGAGTGAGAGAACACTCTTATGGCATAAATTACGATGGCATGTGACTCGCCAGTGCTGAGATTTGCAAGTTTGTTCTGACAATAACCCAATGTTGATGAAACATTCTGCACCGACGAAGGTTTTGCTTTGAGAGAGTTTTAAACAATATATTATTATTCTTGTTCATTAGTTAAAACATGATTATAACGACAGGTTATTAACCTTTTTCAAACAGGCATTTATTTTAAGAGTGCACTTTTCTCGTCTCTGGTGAGAGAAAACACTCTGGCATTAAGTTACATGTATGTATCGCCATGGATTATCTTTGCGCCTCTTCCATGCGTCGATGATCTCTTTTGTTGTTCACGTGCCTCTGCTCCAGCGAGACAAAATGCAAAATCACGCAACAAAAATCAGCAAAACCGCAAAAGGTGAACCGCGACATAGCGAGGGACCACTGTACATGCATGGTCAATAGTCCTCAAAATGGCGCCCATAACAGGAACGTGAGTAAGACCTATGAATACCAGTGAGTCGTTCTTTCCAGTGAGTTTTTTTCTTTTTTTCGTTTTTGCACTATTTTCAGTGGTGGACTCAGTTTGACATCCAGTCCTTGACCCCTTCGTGCTGTTTCACCATCTCCGCGTTAATCACACAGAGTCAGAATGTCGTGAATGGGATCCCTGCTCCCGTCTGGTGAGGTTTGTTAGCGTCGCTCCTGATGCAACCCGCCGTAAGCCCGCTCCGGCTGCCTACAGTGTGTAGTACAGTGAAGTGATGACGTCCGCGGTTTCCTCAGCTTGTGTTGACATGTAAACAAGACCGATGTCACGTCAAAACCGCAGCGGTGAAACAGCGAAATGAGCCAAAACAATTATGTCGCCAATAAAATGCTACTAAATCTTCCGCAGCTGACACTGGTTGAGTCATGGCCCCAGATAACACCATGAGAAGTATGCAGCCTGCAGTGGATTCTGGGAAAAATATAACTCAGAAAACAAAGTAGAGAGTAAGATATATGTCATTATTATTAGTAGTAGCAGTAGTAGTAGTATTAATATTAGTATTAGTATTATTACATCTATGTTATAAGTTGTGTTTTGTTTCATTCACATGTTTAACACACAAACCCTGCAGATTTAGACTGAGTTCTTCTCTCAAACAGAAAACACCCTGTTCCACCTTGTGATGTCATCATGTGGTAATACAGGAAGTGCTCCACTGTGTTTTTAAACTCACCTTCACTTGAATCATTTGGGTAATTGCAGACCTGGAATTTCCAATCTGAACTAAATAAAAGGTAAAAGGAGCTGTTGACTTGAAAACGACCACTTCATGACATCACAAGGTGGAACAGAGCGTTTTGAGCTTATTGGATGTAGACAGACTAATAATAAAGTGTTACTCAAATGTTTGAAAGAAACCAAACACAACTCCAGGTCTGTTTTTGATAAGATAGCAAAATTATGACATGGCTTAAAGCTCACAATAATACATTTTGTGTAATATAGGGGCTTTAATAAGATTTATACTTTTACATTTTTTTTTTTTATTTTTGTAAAACCATCTTTCTCAATCCACTGCACCACTGTTTCAAACTAAATAACTTCCTGACATCACTACATTAATTTCATTCATTTCCATGTATTGTTATTTGTACAGGGAGAGCCCAATGAGAAGCCAGACTCTTTTTTATGAGCTTTCTTTTAAAATACAGAACAATACAAACAAAAAACTAACAAAACAATTAACTAAGTCAATTTAAACCACTGTGAATTTCTGCTGTTAAACACTGAGCTAAAGGACAGGTGAAAAAAGGAGGAATTTATGGTTAATCACAGACTGAAGTGGACTAAGTGAGTGTGACGTCATCCATAGAGAAGGTAACGCCGTAACGCCCCTTCCCACCCGCACCACTGGTTTAGCACGGCGCAGACGCTTAGCAACGCTGTCAATCAAACCTGTTGCTAACGCTAGCGGGAAATAAAACCACCAGGATCGTGTAGAGAGGGTTAATATGAACGTTTTAAGACCAAAATGTTGAGGCTCACTCCAGCGGTTACACAGAGAGGGGCGACAGATTTCTAATGTAAAGTGAACTGGAGTCAATGGAGCCGGAATTGCGCCCATGAGCACTTCTTATTTGGAACGCAGCAGCTAGCAGGTTAGCTATGTCCATTTATATAAACAGTCTATGGCTTTAACTGTCAGATGTGTGGAGCCAAGCAGCAAAAGAATAGAGTTATTAAAAATATAATAAAGAACATTTAAATATTAAAGAATAGAAAAAAAGTACAATCCGTTTTTAGCTAATTGCGCAGCTAATTACCCCGGTGAGCTCAGAATGTGGAGCCAATCCCCGACAAATAACACGTCTTCAAGGTTTGTAATGTTCTAGTCGTATATTTCAGTGAATCTCTCATAGAGTTACACAGGCCCCTGTCGTACTTCTGAAATCATGATACCATCAAACTGTAGGACACGATATCGATGGGTTTCAGAATGATGAGAAATTAGAATCGCCATAGTAACTAACAATTAAAACAAAATATCCTGTCTACAAGTAAGAAGTCGTATGCTTCTTATGCTGCTTATAATAGGAAACCAAATAGTCTGGAATAGTACATGAACAGCTCAGCACTCAATCACAGTTTGATAAACCTTAGTATTTGCAGTAAAATGTGTCAACTGGACAAAAAGTTGCAGGAGTAAAGATGTTTCGCTGCTTCTTCGGTTGTGGTCAGATTGCGGGTGGACACTGCCTTATCTTATCTGTCTGAAGGGAGGAGCTAACTACACTAAAACTAGCACACATCTGTTTAGAGTTTGGGTTTAATGCGCTGGATTATATATAAGTGTCATATTTAGTATAACCATTCAGGCCCTTAATGGTTGCTCTCACACTTATTAGCAAACAGGCTATCACTCTTTTCTTCTTTGCATGGATATAGGTCTGAAAATGGAGTTATAAATATGTCTAAAGCCCCATTCCTGTTAAAAATGATTGTCTTTCCTATAAAAAAATCGCCTTGTTGTAGTATTTGTAGCGTTTTATATTTTCCCATCTTGCTGGTACGACTTAAACAGGCCACAACACGCTAAGGCGCAACTGACAACGAAACAAACAAATAATACATTTTAGCATTTCAGTTTGATATGCAAAACCTCTCCCTTTTATAGAATACAACCGTTCGAGCATGACTTTAAAGATATGAGTAAGCTGTCATATTAATTGGGCGGCGTTAACAGACGTGTTTGTATCTCAATATTTACAGGAAACACCTAGTAACAACACTCTTTTTTATTTTAAGGAGTAATTTGTGACTCCTTACGTCAGCAGGTGAAGCTGACAGCGCCATTATTCGTGCTAACTACCTCTGCGCAGTTTTCAAACCACAAACTTGGACATAAATTGGAGCTCTCCTTAAGTTTACCCAGCTGAACTTTTGCTTAGCGCTGAGAAATTTGAGTTCGGGGGCCAAATACGGGCTTACCATTCATCAAGTCTCTATCGTTAAATCACTACCCCCTCGCCGCCAATCAACCTGCGCGGCGCTCAGGCGGTTGCGAGGCTCAAAGGCACAGGGGCAGGATGTCGGCGCGCGCTTTCTTCTTCCGCACATTTGGTCAAACAAACCAGCCGTGTTTCCATTTCTGCACGAACACGGTTTCCCGGTTTCCGTCCTGGGACCTGTTAGGCTGAACCGAGTGACTTAAAGCTGCGGAACTTCAGCGCGGAACGGAACATATAAAATTCCACGATGATTCCATGAATGGGATCGGCTACAAAATGTGTGCGCTGTTAATTTAAAGTGTTTTTAGAAAAGAATTTACAAGGGTTTAGGGATTGCAGATGACAGATGCTGGCTTGTCTGCAGCTTCCTCTCATAAATGAATGGCTCAATTTAACCATCTGACTGTATGTGAACCAAAGACTACTGATACTTTGCAGTGACACCGCTCTGGGGGTGTTCTGCATGTATGTCTATGGCGGAATAGTAAACCGCAAATTCAAATCTGTCAACTGGACAAAAAGTTGTAGGAGTGAAGCCGTTTCGCTGCTCATCCAAGCCACTTCTTCTTCAGTTCTGGTCAGATTACAGATGGACAACGCCTTAAATCGACCTGAAGTTATTTAACACACCTAGCGCAGTTACCATGGTGACGCAACGCACACATTAGCAAACACAGCCAAAAATACAAAATGGATTTAAAAAAAAATTAAAAAATGCATTTTCAGGAGTCTGTGATCGATCCGAGCGTCCGTGGTCTGGTTTAGGCGTTAGATTTTCGACTAAACTGTGAGAAAAAAAAAACTGTTGGCTAATGCTCGCTAGCTTGTGACTGTAATGCTATTGGAGAGGGACTTGTTAAACCTGTTGTGGTTCCAACTGAGTCAGCTCTTCCCGGTAAGATTGTGCAAAAATAAAACTCAAGCTCGAGTGTAACAAAGCGTCAGACGGACGCATGCCCCCAGATAGCATCACGCGCCAACAACTGCAAAGTATCAGCTGCATGGACAGTATAGCTAAAATATAAATAATGAAATAGTGAAAAAGTAGTTATGTATGCAAAAAAAAAAAAACTGCAATAGATTGTGTTTACTTGACGAATTGAGCTTGATTCTTTGGTGGAATTTGCCGTTTAACCGTCAGATTGCAGATGTTTTGACCTAGTTTATGGTCAATAATTAATCATTACTGAGCCGATCCACATGAAACAAAACCCACATCCACTGCCCACATTTTAACATACTGAGGATACTTGTAAAGTCTTCATCTGTATTTTCATTAAACCTGTCTCGATTTCACCGTCTGCACGAAGCGTCTGTCCTGGGACCACTGACTTTTCCTTCCAGAACTTTTTTTTTTTTGGATGGAACAGAACACGGAGATCTCCACGGCGACTGGGCTCTGTTCTGTTGTCGTTAGCAACCGCCTGGGCTGTTTGGGACATTAGTCAGAGCTGGAACGAGCGGAGGGTCATTTTATTCAGGTGTTTCCTCGAGGAGTTAAAGAGATTTATGTGGTTGTCTCTGGCATCAGCTGCAGCTCGGGGCCATTATAAAAGTGTAAGGCGCAGTACACAAACCTAGTGACAACTTTATACAACAGGGAAAGATTTAACATTTACATTTTATTTGGAAAACTGGACAGTTGATACTTTGCAGCTGATGACATCAACATTCCCTGGGGGTGTGATGCTAACTGTAGGCACTGCTCTATCTGAGGCGAATTAGACTTTAATCTGCGTTTTATTTTAACATAATCTGACCATAAAGAGCTGATTTAGCTGGAACTACAACAGGTGAGATGAACGGTGTTCTCCGATAACATTACAGTCACAAGCTAGCTAGCATTAGCCAACAGTGTTTCATTTAGTCACGCCCACCTTTTTGTCGAAACTCTAACACCTAAACTGGACTATTAATGCCCATATCATTGGCTGCTGAAAATTTGCTGTTTAAACACTTTCTGTATTTTTATTTTTATTTTTATTTTTAATTTATTTTATTTTATTTATTATTTTATTTATTTATTTATTTTGTCAATGTTATTTATTTATTTATTTTTTTTTATTTTGTTTTATTTTATTTATTTATTTTTTGTAGTTTTCAAACAATCTTAAAAAAAATAAAATACAATAAAATAAAAAAATGGCAGTGTTTGCTAATGTGAGCGTACTGTGGAGCATTACACCATAGAAATACATGTAGAACACCCCCAGCGTGATGTGATTGCAAAGTATCAATGAAAATAAATGCAAAATTCCATAGAAATAAAGATTCAAAACATTTCATAAAGGAGAATAGTCCTCAAAATTTCAACTACGGGAACATAAAAGCAAAGTAAAAGGTTGGACATATTACCATGGAGGGAGGAAATGGTTTTGTGATCAGAAAGTTCAAAACTACTGATCACTGTTTTTGTGTTCTTGGGCAATACACTTCAGCCCATGTATGAATGTGTGTGGATGAGCGTCCTGTACAGATCAGCTGTGGTGTCCTGAAGTCTTTCTGTACATCATGATTTATGTTTTCAAGAGGGCTGTGGGCTCTCCTCTCCACAGACCCGACCTGTAACTTTGCCTGGTGGTGTTACCTGCCTGTCTCCATGGAGATTGATGAGTTTAATTACATACTGTGGAACCTTTAAGCAATTTTTTTTTTTTTGCACTAACATGGAGAAAAGCAGCTTGCAGACCCTCCGTCAGAAAAGTTACACAGTTCACCTTTAATGGGATGCGACCTTTGAACCTTAACCCTGTTGTAGCCTGGAGTGTCCACCAGTCTGCCAACTCCGATTACACAATAAGTTCCCTGTTAAATTAAGTCATCTTTCTCTTTTCATTATTCAGAATTAGTTTTCCAAATTTGAAGCCAAAAGTTTAAAAGTTCATTTTGAGTGAGAAATAGAGTTATAAACATGAAGTAATCCACTTTCATTACCTTTCTTAATTATGACCTCCATGTATTTGACAGGATGTCTTTTACGTTATTTGGGCTGTAATTTACTGGCAACCCAAATCCAAACCGCTTATTATCCTTTCAACAAAGCAGTGAGCTAACTGTCAAGGCCCATGCCAACCACCTGATTGTATCGTTTATTAACACAACAGTGTGAATGTGCAGAACTACCGGCTGCACAGCCTTTTACACCGAGTCTTCACAGTTCAGATATTCACCTTCAGGTCATGCTCTGTGTTTGTCTTTTGTTCATTGATTGAGTAATATTGACGTCGCGTCTGTCAGTCTCTGCTTTGTGATGATTAAATATTTAAAGTGTAACATGAGGTGAGCATAGTTTCCACAATATGTCAAGGTTTTGCATCGTTCTGTTTGTCTGTATTGTAAATTGTAATACGCAAAGGTAATTTAAAAAGAAAAAAAAGCATATAAAAGGTCATAAATGCTTGTGAATGCTTATGGGAGGTCTGCAGTAGATCTTTAGTGCTTTCTTAGGAGTCTACTTGCACATTTAAAGCCTTATGTGACTTTTTTGGCCAAAAAACTGACTAAAATAAAAATGATATATAGATATAGATGCTTTTATTGCGCTGACAAACATATAAAAACATGCGTCTTTACTCTGAGCATGCTTGCATCTCCACAAACCTGACTCTTATTTCCCCGGAGGAGAGCGTCCCTCTGCTAGTTTCAATAAAAATGTTGTACTTCTGGCCAAACCTTCATCGCGGCCTGGTTAGTACTTGGATGGGAGAGAGCGGGGAATACCAGGTGCCACAGGGGGGCGCCAGTGGGGGCAAAAAAAAAAAAACTGTTGTTGTGTCCTTAGGCAAGACACTTCAGCCACATTGCCTGCATCTGTATTATGACATAAAACTTATCACCACAGAGAATGTTCCAAAGTTTGGTTTTAACTTTCTATTTCAATTAAATCATTTATACCTGGAGAAAGTTACAGACTATCACTTTAATGAAGCTGTGTATTGGTTACTTTTATTTTACCACATACGTCTTACTACCAAGTGAAGGTTACAAGCTTCTTACTGATTGTTAGAGGTTCTGTCTATTTTTCGTAATTCATTGACGTAGCAATTAGCGCAGAAATTAGCATGTACGCTAACAACTTTTCTTAAATCTAATGTTATGTTGGACAAATCAGACCAACCACAGGACAATCACATTTCAGCAGCACAAATAAATAAGTTAACTTTACAAAATTGAGCTGGACGTTAAATATTGATCATTAAAACGCACTGGCAACAAATATAAGGACAATAATCAAGTATCTGCACAGCCTTCGAACATTTATAACTGTACGAGGCTGTGCACAACTGCTCTTCACACGTCACTACTGGAATGGTGCACTTTCTATCGTAATGGTAGTTGTTCAAATAACTTTCGTGCATTAGTCCATTTGTGACCCACAGCTGCCTGAGTGAACATTACTCAGACAAAGCCCCGAACCCTCTCCATCACAGGTCTCTGTCACTGATAAGGAGGCCACCGCGCATTCATCATTATGGGAAATATTTGGACAAAACTCCTCCTCTGTGGTTTCTACAGACAAACCAGAGACACGTGTTCCAGTCTGCAGCCAGTGTGAAACAGTGTTAAGTCCCAAACGACACCAGTCCCGCAGAGAAAACACTGATTTACAACATGTTTGACCCCGTTAGCCGCTGTGCACTTCTGTATCCAGCACAGACGGGAGGCACTGGAGCTTTCGATTTATCTACAACAGCGGTAACGAGCTAAGGGGCGGACATTAAAGAGGCACTATGTAACTTTTTCTGGTTAGCCAACTGCCTGTCGCTATTGCTTTGCTTTGAATGTTCCACAGTATGGTGTAAACGCTTTTCATTTATTCAATTATAGAGAACTTTATTGCCAAAAAATACGTGGTCGGGTGGAGTTACCTACTACATGGAAAGTTTTGTGGCATTTTCTGGAAGATTCGAGGCAAAACAACAACATCTCCCTCCAAATTCTTCAAAGTTCAGTATAGGCCCTTTTCACGGAGCCGCCTGGCTGGTTCCGGTTCTTTCAAAAAGTGTTCTCGCCTGTGAGGATTTAGCAAAGTCTGGCTAAAATAAATCAATGTTTAAATATCAGACAGCGAAAAGCAAATTACAAATTAAATGGATTCATAACGATGTAAGCACCTAACCCGAGGAAACGTCTTTATAAAAGTATGTATATGTGTTTCAAAGCTAATGCTAATGCTAACCTAATCTCTCAAAATAGAACAAAACAACTTTATAAAAATACATCTACTGACAAATCCATTGTTTTTCTGTGCAAAAACATTCAGACTGTAGCGCTTTTTTAACATCGCTAAATCATTTTCATTTCAGTTAGCATTAGCATTAGCGTCAAGACACAAATAGCTACTTTTCTAACTCCGGTGAAGTATTTACATCATAATAAAGGTGTTGACATGCTGTCTGTGATGATCTATCTGTGATTTGCTGCAGCCTGGTATTTAATTATTGATTTATTGTGGCACGACTTGGCAAATTTCCAATACACAATGAATGAAGTGGAAAGACCGGCTCCGCACTTTTTGAGAGAACCAGAACTAGCCAGGCCTTCTTTTTTCACTATTTGTTCTCTTTTGTGATTTTTTTTTGTATGGTTATTGAGCTTTAAACATGCTTTGCTTTTGGAAGTTCACGTTTTATAACTTAAAACTACGACTATATATGAAACCAGACGTTATCTTCTCACTTTCCTAACTTACAATAGTGATGAATATTTTTAGCTAATCACGATCGTGCTCTGACATGCTAGTGCAGCTGTAGCGAACGTCATTTAGTAACAGAATGGATTAAAACGAGTCCGGTGATGATTTATGGACTTAAAAACTGCACAGGGTTTTTACCTATGACATAACAATCCAGGGAAATTCAAACTGCAGACCTCAGATTTTCTAATTCTCTGACTTTTTACAGAGGATTACTGAAACCGGCGTGAATAAAACGAACAACTACAGGTGTGTTTTTGAGTTTTCTGACATGTTCTTTAATATTGTTACACTATATATTATCTTTGTATTTCCGGTAGATGCCATAGAAAAGTGTGCAGCCTGCAGGTTAGACTGGATATTTGAGTTTATATGTATTATTTCAGCTTAGATCCAACACAGTGCAGGATGTGGGGCAAGCACACAGGCCACTGCTGCACAGAGCTGGGAGCGTTGCATCAGGACCATGTTTATTTCATAACAGCTCTCCCCAAGTCTCCCCAGCTGTCAGTCTGGGAAATACACCCCCCTTCTCCCATCTCTAACCCTCCTTCTCTTTCTCTCCCCACTCTCTCGTTTCTCTCTCCCGCTCAGGCCCCTCCACAGGCTGTATACCTGCTGCCCGGGTCTCCTCCTGGGGTAAACACCTGCAGCTACCGAGTTCCTGCCCTCACAGATGCCCCAGAATAAACCCCTGTTAAAGGTTCAGGCCTGGGTAAAACCTGCACCAGGACTAGGTATGAATACAAAATATGTGACCAAGAATAGAAACAATGCTGCAAATTATGAAAACTGATCTCTAAACATAAGATGAGATAATGAACTAAAGACCTCCACAAAGGCATTACAGTCCCAGTGAGGATTTCTTTGCCCTTTTCTCATTCATAATGTTTATGTTATGTGCAAAAAGCCGTTTAGCAATACTGGAGCACAATAGTGAAACATATCATTTGCTACAAGTCATAGTCTGTACATATAAATGAACATAGCTAACCTGCTAGCCGCTGCGTGAGCATGAGTGTGCTTCCAGCTCCATTGCTCCAATTCACTTTCTATTGAAAAACTGTCACCCCTCTCTCTGTAACCGCTGCTGTCAGGCTCGTCATTTTGGTTTTAAAATGTTTGTTTTATTTGCCTATTTTATCCGGAAATCAAGATATGAACATTAACAACAGACCAATCAGGTGTCTTCTTTCCCCGAGGTCGCTCCTTCTAGCGTTAGCAACAGGCTTGATTGACATGGTTCCCGGCTAAACCAGCAGTGCAGGCAGAAAGGGGCGTTATCTTCAACAGCCTCGCTCCGATTGGCTCTTTGGTTGCTATGATACTCACTGTCATAATTCCAAATATGGTAATTCGGCGCCAAATTAATTAGCAGCTATAACCACTAGCCTCAACCGACTTCATTAGACTGGAGCCGAACGCTATGGGTGACGTCACATTTAGTCCATGCTACAAGCTACAAGCCTCATTTTAGTTTGCTTAGTTTTACAAATCGTAATTACTGTACATGTTTTTGCGTGTAAAAAAACTGTGGTTCTCTAATTTACAAAAATAGCTAAATTAAAAAAAAAGTATAAAAAGCATGCAATGACAATAAAAAGCAATTATTATGAGCTCTAAAAAAAAAAAAAAAAAAAATAATATTTCATTTTTGCACTGAGGTTGTTGCAGTAAGGATTTTAACCCATTATCAACAGAACAGATATTGCAGATTCTTGTTCAAATCATTCTGACTTTGGCTCGATAAAGTGCACAGACATCCACCTGAGACCAACACAATCCACAAATGTATAAATTCAAATAAATGAGTTTTCAAATGTGGACAGGCCTCCTCCACATGTGTGTTTGAATAGCAGCTGAGGATATATTATTGTAGGCAGAGGGGTCAGGCTTTTAGTTGAGCGCAGGGGTCAGTGAGGCACATTAGGCCTAATATAACAGCTAAGCATCCATCAGCAGGACTATCCCCCACTGCTCCCCTGATACCCCGCGATGAGAGACGTGAACTGGGCCCGGATACAGACCCCTCCCCCCTTTTCCTCCCTGGGGTCCCCCTCAGTCTAACTCTCTGTCTGCTCATGTGGAAAACAGCCTGTCCCAAAACTCTGAGATATTTACCTTCAGGCAATAAAAGCAACTAAGTATAAGCAGATTGAGTATCCAAATGTAGTATTCAAGTAACTGTGAGTTAAATTAAAGATTAGTAAGTAGTAGTAGTAGTAGTGATAGTAGTACAAGACCAAAACCACACTAAATAAAGAGTAAAGTATTATAACTATGTAACTTCTCTGACTGAGGATGGAAATGCTGTTGCTTTATGTGTATCTGTAATGTTTCACAGTATGGCATTAAATCAAGTGATGCCAGACCAAGTTACAGGTCAGATCTGTGAAAAGGCGACCCCACTCACCATAAGAATGCATGTATTTCAAGGTATTTCTGAGCAATAAAAACACTTGTTATCGCATAAATGCAAAATAAATAGAAATTGAAGTAGTAGAAGACTGTTATATTAGAGTCTTTTTTTAGTTTATTTTTAAGTCTATTTTTAAATTATTTTAAGCTATTTATCTATTATTCTTGTTTTATTACATGTACCATTTCCTTCTGTTCTTTAACTGTGTGGTGCAATACTGGAATTTCCCCACTGTGGGACTAATAAAGGCATATCTTATCTTATCTTATCTTATCTTAAGTTTAATGCCATACTTTGGAACATTCCCGGCAAAGCTATAACATTCCCGCCATGGAGACCCTTTGCCAGGAAAGTTACGGAGTGCACCTTTAAGTACTGCATAACTGTTTGGGGGTCTATGTAATCTGTCATGTTCAAATCCTTTAGTGCTTTCACCACTTTCGAAATTGAAGTTTTCTTTTGCCAGCGATCATACCTGGACAACTGACGGGATTACACCCAGAGTTTAACCAAAACTCAAGTAGTAAAACATATAATTTGTTCAAAAAGTGAATTGAGTAAAAGTGAAAGAACTGTTCATGCAATGCTTTATGACATCTCCCCCTTGGAGCATTTGAGGAGACTGGAGGTGGGTCTAATGTAAATAGACCTGTCAGGGCCATGTTCTGGTCAGGGAGGGGGTAAGGAGCGCTCTGCTCGGGACGCCCTGGCAGCCTCTGGGCCCCTGGACGAGTGTGATTCATAGCTGGCAGCGGGACAGAAAGAAGAGAGAGGGGAGAGCGAAAGAAAGACAGTCAGAGAGAGAGACGGGGAGAAGGAATCCAAACACGGGATCCTGGTTCACATGTATCTATGAAATGTTTCCAGACAGCGATGGTGCACGGGAGACCAATGTTACAGTGGGGAACATGAGAGCAGATTGCAAAAACATATTCTAGTTTTTTTTTTTTTTTTTTTGTACAGTAAAAAAAGAGGTTCTGTATAAACATCTTTGTAAACTCAGACAATAATCTAGACAAAATTTACAGAGGTTTGTGGTTTGATTCCAGTGCATTCTGAGTGATGAATGAAAAGCCATAAAAAGGCCATGAAAAGTCATAAAGGTCCATTTTGAACCATGAGTGAAGAACAATTTTCAGAATGAACTAGCTCCACCCACCCAGACACTTCTTCTAATGTTGAATCATGACAGAGAAGCAGCTTGTATAATCGTAATAGTGTTTTGATCATCGTAATTGTTATCTAAAGTCTGTCTATAATAAAACACAGAGGCATTATTAAAGGTCCTGTATTACACAAAATCGACTCTTATGAGCTTTAAGTCATGTTATAATGTTGTTAACTCCTCAAAAACACACCTGGAGTTGTGTTTTGGGTTTCATTCACACTTTATTATTAATCTGTCTACATCTCCAAATCTCAAAAATGCTCTGTTCCACCTTGTGATGTCATGAAGTGGTAGTTTTCAAGTTAAGAGCCATCTTTTACCTTTGGTTCAGTACAGATTGGCAATTCCAGGGTTACGATCATCCAGATGATTCATGTGAAGTTGTGTGGAGTTTAAAAACACAGCAGAGCACTTCCTGTATTACCACATGATGACATCACAAGGTGGAACAGACTGTTTTCTGTCTGGGAGAAGAGCTCAGCCTAAAAATGCAGGGTTTCTGTGTCAAACGTGCGGGAATGAAAACACACAACTCCAGGTCTGTTTGAGATGAGGAAACATTATAACAGATCAGAAAATAGAGTAATATGGGCCTTTAAATTAAACTATTATTACATATTTCAACAATTCTACATAAATGACACAGTGTATAATAAAAAAAATAAATAAATCAGTATTCGACTATTAAAGTAATTGTTGGTTGCAGCCCGAAAAAAGACTGAAAAAACAAAATTTATTGAAAACACTTGGCTTTATTGGCAGTATAAGTTGGGTTACATTCACCCTGCTCCTGTCTCCTCTTCTCCTCCTCTCCTCCTCTTCTTCTTCTCCTCCTCTCCTCCGTCACTGTCATCACGCGCTTCATCCCACCCGCTCTCTTCTTGCCCTCATTATTTTCCTCTCCTTCCTTCCTCCTTCCTTCCCCGCGCCGCATTGATTGGCATGAACCAATTTCTAAAACTTTAATTTACACTAAACCCCAAGGAACACATTGCCTCCAACTATTCTCGAGTCTGACTCAAAGTTCCCGGGCAGCGAGAGTCGTAATGATACGGAATGAGGGATGGATTTTATATTTGAATATTATAAACATTAGCTGGAGGTAAATTTCCTTGCTCCATCGCCGAACAGAGCCTTAATTACTACAACTCTGGAATTTTTACATTTCTGGGACTAAATTATGAAGCTAACAAATGAATAAATAATGAGGTTTTGCATGGATTAAATGAGCATAAACCAATCTATTCTATAACAGGCATTATCTATGGACAGCGCTGGCTCACTTCCACTATTTCATACTCTGCCAAAATGGATATTCACAACTTCAAATGATTGGATTTTGAGTTATTTAGGTGGTGTCTAGATGTATCTTTACAATGTAGTTTTTCCCCTTGTTTTTCAATGTAAAGTAAAGTCATTAATGATGTAATATATATGGATTTTCTCGTGGTCCCATGGAAAAGTCATTGCTTTGCCTGGAACGTTCCGCAGTATGGAATTAAACTTCGCTATCTTCATGGAGACAAGCCGTAGACCGTCTACATAAATGGACATAGCTAACCTGCTAGCCGCCGTGTTTCCGCATAGAAAGTGATCATGGGCGCTCTTCCGGCTGCATCGACTCCATGGCTCCAATTCACTTAACATTAAAAAAACTGTCGCCCCTCTCTCTGTAACTGCTACAATGAGCCTCCTAAAATGTTCGCTAAAATGTTCCCGCTCTACACGATCCTGGTATTTTTATTTCGCTAAATCAAGATATGAACCTCAATAAGAGACAACTCAGTCGCCTTCTTTCCCTGAGGTCACTCCCAGCTAGCGTTAGCAACAGGTTTGATTGACAGCGTTGCTAAGCGAATGGGGGTGTTACCTCCCACAGCTTCGCTCCAGATTGACTTTTGGTTGCTATAATACTTGCGGTTGGAATATCAAATATGAAGCCTGGCGCCAAATTCACCCCGTAACCGCTAGACTCGCCGAGCTTCATTTGACTGGAGCTGAACGCTGTGGGTGACGTCACACTCACTTAATCCACTTCTTCAGACATGTGATAAGGCGACCCCGCTCATAGTAAGATTGCATGTTTATTTTAATAGATTATCTTTGTCAGAACAAGTTTAGTTTGTTTTCATCTACAGTTTCACTTCCCTGGGACATTATCCTAGATGTGTGAGAATAAAAAGGCCCCCTCGTCTCGATTTACAGCCAAAACCCATTTAAATCAGCTGGACATGTTACAGCAGGAGTGTCAAACTCAAATTCACAGAGGCCAAAATTCAAAACTGTGACTAAGTCGAGGGGCAAACTAAATATTTATTGAAAAATTTCAACAATATTTTTCAGAAGGTGTGGATTAAATTTGAGTGAAGCGACAGGTAGTAGATGCCAATAAGTGTCAACAGAAGTGCTGGGGGCCGGCACCAACACATTTGCAAAGCATTCTGGGATTCATAGTATTAGAGGTGCATACGTTATGCTGGCGCGACGACCAGTGGGCAGCACTAATACATATTTGATATGACCTCGTGGGCCAAATATATTTCTATCGAGGGCCAAATTTGGCCCGCGGGCCTGAGTTTGACATATCTGTGTTACAGCAACATCACGTGACCACTCTGATGAACTAAACCTCAGTCTGAAAAAAAGAATCTATTAAAAAAAAATTAATGAATAGAAGACCAGATGCACCTCACTGGACAAGACTGCATGTTTTTCATGTTTTTGTTTGTTTGTGATATTACCACCTGTAGCACCACATGTAAATGAATAGATACATTCAGTGCTATACTGTGCAAAGCACCAATCTCCAGGGTGACAAACAGGTGCCCTCCAGAAAAACTACATAATACGCCATTCCATTTCCATCTATATATGTAAATTTAAGCAAGTCTAAAATATAGTAATATCTATAATATAGTAATCTAGACACATAACTAGATAAATCTGAATTAGATTTACTGTGAACATGCACAGTAATTGTGGATTTTGCCTGCGCTCTGATCCATAGTGTTCAATGAACTTTGGAAAAACTGGCTGTGTATTTTTCACTGCCAGATTTCGAGGCACACAGGAGTCAATATGTGGGAGATGGATTCAGGTTGTTTAGATGCTTGTGCAAAAACTGCTGACAGCTCAAGTTTTGCAAGAAAATTGTGGCCAACAACTTTGGGTACAGTTTGTTCCCATTTGGAATTTCGTTAAAGATTTGGGGCAGTGTGTATGTGGTCGCCCACTGAAAAAAAAATAAGATACAGTATATAGATGAGCATGCCAAAGTGGAATCATTTAAAGATGGTATTATGCTTATGTATACTGTATACTGAAATATAACTGATACATTGACTTCTTGTTTCACCTATAAAACAGCTGATTTTAATCTCATTTTTTGATGTGAAAACTGTCTACATGCATTTTTGAACCCTACATTCATGACCAGAAGACTTTTTAAAATAATTACAGCAGTGGGTGTAGATAGGGGGTAGGTGAAAACTGCTTTTTCTGAGTACTCAAACCTTGAATGCAGGAGAATGCAGGATTACTCAAACATGCATTAACCAACTGAAATACAAGTTTGAGTAACGTACTAACTTCACCGATCATACCTGAAGTTGGTGTTGAATATTTGGCGAAGGAGGTGAGGTATTTGACACGTTGGCGTTATGTTGTGTACTCATAACGACTCAGGACGGTACATGGCTCTTTTGCAAATCACAGGTTCATACAGAGCTTGCATTGGTTGTGTGGACCACTACCTCTTTTAGACACGTATAGATTAAAGCAGATTGTTAATTTTTTACTATATATTTATTATTTTTACCTGTTTGTACCATATGGCCACAGAAAAATCCTTGTGTGTGACTTCCCTTGAAAATGCTAATGAACTATTCGTTTTAGTCTTGATTAATTTAGTCAAGTAAAAACCTATAGATCACAATTACATAACAATAGTCTAATACATGCTGTACAGTAGCTTATATTATTTATCAGCACCATAGACTGTATAAAGAGCGAACTAAGCGAGTTTGACGTCACCCATAGCGTTCAGCTCCGGTCAAATGAAGTTCATGGAGGCTAAGAGTTATAGCGGCGAATTTGGAGCCAAGTTGCATATTAGGAATTTCGACCGCAAGTATCATAGCAACCAAAGAGCCAATCTGTAGTGAGGCTGTTCAAGGTAACGCCCCTTCCCGCCCACACCGTTGGTTTAGCATGGAGCGGGCACTTAGCAATGCTGTCAATCAAACCTGTTGCTAACGCTAGCGGGAGTGACCTCGGGGAAAGAGGCGCCTGATTTGTCTGTTATTGATGCTCATGTCTTGATTTACAGACACAATATCAAAATTAAAATACCAGAATCATGTAGAGCGGGTTAATAACATAATAATTAACATTTTAAGACCAAAATGACTATATAACAGACTATATAACAGTGACTATATAACAGTAGCAGTTATGGAGAGATGGGCGACAGCTTTTCAATAGAAAGTGAATTGGAGCCAGAATCGATGGAGCCGGAAGTGCATCCGTGATCACTTCCTTTTTGGAGCATGGTGGCTAGTGGGTTAGCTATGTCCATGTATATCAGCACACTATATTTTTAGCTTGGGCTTTATATTTGAGAAGAGAAACAGACCCTTGCATTTAACCCATTGACCAAAGTGCATGAAAATGTATACAACTGTAAACTGATCAGCAATTGCAAGTCTGTGAAAAGGCCTTGTCCAGTGGAGGGCAGAGAGTGTTCTCAAATCTCTCTTAACTTGTCTGTAACTTCCCTCATTCCAGGCATCAGTCTTGAGCTGGAAGTACAGTTTTTAATTTAGTCCTATCTGTTTGAATCAGCAAAACCATTTTCTCACTAATGGAGAGGAACTGTGCACGGCAATGGGGAAAAGCCAATTAAAAATCAACTCTTCTTTAATAGAAACCTCAATACGCAATAAGTTCATTTTGACCTATGACTGCCCCTAATTCACAAATTATTGAGCCATTGTTACCCTATGTACTTCTCAAGGGAAAAAAGCACCAGTATTAAAAGGCTTGTCGCCATTTTTTCCATGTATTTGAGCAAAATTTGTCTTTCTCCAATATAGAAATACTGTAAAACCAGCTCTTGAGGTCAAAATAATTGTATTGTTAAAGAATCAGGAAGTGTGCGGTTAGCATGCTAGTTGATGTTAGCATTCCCATTATGAACAAACTCCACCCTGGCCTCTGAAAGTTGTGAAAAGCGCTTATAAACTCATCTCGGGGGATAATTTGAATGCTCTGAATGCATAAGGTAAAAGAGGAATAACTTTGGACCAGTGTAAAGTGTTTAAAACATGGACCAGACATGTCAGACTCAGGCCCGCGGGCGAAATTTGGCCCTTGTTATAAATATACTTGGCCAGCAAGGTTATATCAAATATGTATTAGAGCTGGCCCCCTGCTGACGCGCAAGTATAGTGCATGCACCTCTAATACTACGAATCCCACAATGCTTTGCAAATGGCCCCTCACCATTTTTCTATTGACACTTCTTAGCATCTGCTACCTGTCGTCTGACTCAAAATTAGTAGTAGAGCGGGTTAACATTTTAAGACCGAAATGACGAGTGTGACAGAGGCAGTTACAGAGAGACAGTTTTTCAATGTAAAGTGAATTGGAGCCAGAGTCGATGGAGCTGGACTCTCGCCCGTGCTCACTTCTTATTTGAAACGCGGCGTCTAGCAGATTAGCTACGTCCATTTACATATACAGTGGTTTAAAATGAAGTAGTTCTGTTTTTCACGTTTTGGAGACAATAAAAATCAGGTAGAGCTCTGGCAGAAGCACTGAAACAGAACTTTACACCCGCTTAGCCTAGTTATGGAGTTTCATGTGAGACAGCTGTATTTTTAATAAGGCAAGGGAGATTTAATTACCTCTGTTTTATGGGAAGGTGCAGTACCGTGCGGAGGGAAGAGGTGCTAGATGATATTTCTCTACTTCCTGTCCCCATAGTAAAAGGAAAGACGAGTCGCTAACATCGAAAACGCAATTAATCCAAATGTATTCAACTGTACGTGGCTGATGTGAAGGAGGAAGTGGAGACAGTCAAGGTGGAGAAGCTGCTTAGGAAAACAAAAAAATAAGCACAGGGAATAGCTCGGTATCTTCGACACGCAGCGGTGTGATTATAATGTGGTTTTAAAGGTTACAAAACGGCCCATCGTTTTTATCCCATTGAAGCTACTGTCTCGGCAACTTCATTATATATTACTGCAGAAACGGCAGGGTGGTTAAAGGTGTTGTTTTTGGTTATGTTGGCAAAATGTGCAGGGTATGTTTGATACAGGCTGTCTCGCTTCATTTCTGACCTTATGACCTTATGAAATTATAATTATTCCTGATTTTCTATTCAAAATCTGCTAAAGACGTCCTCCCATTCATGTGTAATTTTGTTGATCTGACATCCACACCCTGATTATGTTAGGCTAAGTTAGAAATTCTTCCCAAATATGACTTAATAAGCACTGCAACACGCTAGCTCGCTCGCTCGCTCTCAAAGCTAACATGAAACTAACTCAAAGCTTATGAAAACATAAAGTAAACTGATTAAAATTTCAATTAATTCAAATAAAGACTACCCGGTTATTTTTATATGTGGAATATTTCAGTTTGTGGTGTTGTTTTAATATGTATTATGCTTCAAAATTAGCATTAGCTTTAGCATTAAGACACAAACATCCCTGTTTTTAAGCACGGTAGTGTATTCTGGTAAAGTATTAGTTTTATTTGTGTAGTTTTTAGCATGTTCTCAGTGACATCTTGTTTATTTTAGCGGCAAAAACCTCATGAAGTTGGACAGGAAGTAGTGACGCTAACAGTGAGGTTAGCGCTGTTGTGCATCGGGCCAACTGCATTGTCCGAAACATAAACAGATAAATACATACCCGACTCTAAAACTAAAATTGACAGCAGATACTCGTTTGAACTAGTATCGAAACCGAAAACGATTGTATGTCGGCAAACTGCAATTTATTCAAACTATCCGACATCTGCCTCATATACGCCTAATCGTAAGTGCATTTTCTCGAGGAATGAAAACCATGATTGCCAAACGATTCAAGGCAGTTTTAGTGAAATTATAATGAGGTCATTGAAATACGCAAAGCCATTTGAGTGTAATTATGCACACACTGATTGGCAACTGGAGCTAAATGTCTCATAATTATGTTAAGTGTACAGTAAATGAGACTGTATGACACAAATGCTCTAACCAGGCTCAAAATGAAGGCATAATTTGAGTGTGGTTAAGTCAAATTTTGAGTTTAACTAATTAAAGCAAACCTACTTTATGGAGCTTTTAACCATGTTATAGTTGTTTCCTTGTCATTTACCCTCTCCAAGTTGTATGTGGAGTGGTTCGTGCATGTTTGAGCAATCTTTAATCACTTATTTTCAAGACGACATTTTGCCAATCCCTGTTTTCCCCGTCGCCAATACACACCCGCTGCTCTGTACGTACTTTGTTCTTCAATTTTATTTTCTTAATCGACGATACAGGTAGGATTCGGCAGCGTTGTCATTTTGGTACAAATGAAAAAACAATCTGCGTCTCGGTAGCTTGACGAGCAGCTGTCCGTAGGGGGCGCCGCCATCAACTCTACGGCTGTTTTTCGTGTTAGAGTCTGACAGTTAACACATTTAAAGCATCATCGAGGAAGCTTTGAGAGTGTTAAAACAAGACAGACATATGAGAAAAGTGTATAAAGTGTGTGGTGAGGGGTTTTACAGCCTTAAAATATATATAATAACTAAAAAATAAAGCTGATACTTCGTGGATTTCGCCTATTGTAGGTTATTTTTAGAACATAACCCCCGTGATAAACGAGGAACCAGTGTAGAACATAGTAAAGCAGAATATAAACAGACAAAACATATAAGATAATCTGTCTCCATGGAAACAAGAGATTACAGGTCAGATCTGTGGCAAGGTGAGCCTGTTCACTGCAGAATGCGATATTTCTTCACCAACATTCAACTGCAATTGAATAAATGCAAGAGCGATAGATTTAATGCCATACTGTGCAGCATTTTAGGCAAAGCAATATTATCTACATGGAGATTTAGACATGTAGGTGGAGGACCCCCAACCAAAAGATGAGCCTGTGATCAATATGAGCGTTCAAGTGTTTGAGTCTGAAGAAGGTGAGCTTGCACCAGTGTTTTATATTAATCGAAAAGTGGGAGTTAACGTTCTATAGATAGAAATTTAAAGCACAGTCGAACAATATGACTGAATCAGAAAGTCGAAGGGTCTATAATCCCTCAGAGTGGGGGTGATATGTGGCCGCGGCTGCATGGAAAACAGAACATTTTACACCTTTGTTAGAAAGTCAGCAATATCACATTTATACAGGGTGGCCCAAAAATCTTCAGTAGCTCCTATAATTCTTCAGTGATACTCACCAAATTTTAGCAGTAGGTAAACTGAACCTTACAATATATACAGTTATAATTGTTCACTTACACTTGAACTTATCACTACTTAAACTGGGGGAAGTAAAAACGACCTAATTTTTAACAGTATTGCTTTTTAGGTGTCCACCATTTTGGGTTTGTCTCTGAACAGCCTGATCCAACACACTTTACATAACATTTAAAGCATTTCTGGGCTTATGGCTCTTATTTGATCCTCGATATTACGCTTTAAGTCGTTTATTGTCTGAGGTTTATTCACAAACACCTTTTCTCCTGGTATTAAAATAACACCGCTGGGTTTCTGAATTTGACCCATGTGACTCAAAGTACCACTGTACAATGAGGGTTCACTCTTCGGTGCTGTATTTGCTCATATTAATGTCGAAAGGGTCGTTTTAAAAGCTCTGAAAAAATAAAAGAAAAATATTTAGAAACAAAAGAGTTATGACTTTTTTTCAACTGTCAGTGACTTTTGGGCCACCCTGTATATTGTCCACATAATTACATAGCAGACACAAGCACAATATGTCTTCCTTAAATTAACTAAAATATCAGTATTGCTACAGTTAAGTTTCTGTTATACACTACTTGGCAAACAGGATGGAAAACCCGGTCTAGCTTGCGTTATAAATTTTGCATAAAACTGTATCTGCCACCTTCCACTCACATTCTACCAATTCAAAGCATGACAGCGATTTATTTACAGTCACTCAAAATAGCATTATAATCAGCTGTACAAACTGTATAGACAATAAGACCCAGATGCCCTGTTTGAATAAGCTAAACTACACGTCTCTAGACATATTTGGATAAGATTATTCATAGCTTTCCTCAGCAAACATCTGCAGTGACATCTGGAATGAGCTGCATCATAAAATATCGTCCTCTGTGTGTTTTGGCCCAGGCGAGAGATCGAAAACACAAAATCCTGGGTATGTGGCATTGGACAAAAACAGGCCCCAATGCAGTGAATGACAAATGCATAGTCCGAAAACACAGTCAAGACCTTTTCCCATGAGGTCCGGTTTTCATAAGGGAACGCTATTACTACTGCTTGAAGCTACTGCGGTCATATAAGGAGATTTCATAGTGTATTTAGTATGAATACATAGTAGGGTTGTTAAAAGTAACGGAAATCAGATATTAATCGATACTAAAACCAGTATCGGACTCAGACAGAAATGAACCTTTCCTGAATGTCTTTAGGATGATCTTGAGCTGTATCAGAACAAGTATAAGACACATAGACGAGTATAAACACCCATGGACCACTATGAACCTACTGGACGACTGAGGGATTACACAGATATAAGACACATGGGAATAGAAAAGAAAGTACAGCTCTCCCTCGCTTTATCATGGTTCACCTTTCGTAGCCTGTTTCTGTTTCGCTGATTTTTTTGTCCAATTTTGCACTTTTTTTTTTTTTTTTTTTACAGCGTATGATTGTGCACTGTGTTCTGCGCCTTATTGGCTGAGGGACTGTAGACCATTGTGTTCTGCGTCCTGATTGGCTGAGGGACTGTAGACCATTGTGTTCTGCGTCCTGATTGGCTGAGGGACTGTAGACCATTGTGTTCTGCATCCTGATTGGCTGAGGGACTGTAGACCATTGTGTTCTGCGTCCTGATTGGCTGAGGGACTGTAGACCATTGTGTTCTGCGTCCTGATTGGCTGAGGGACTGTAGACCATTGTGTTCTGCGTCCTGATTGGCTGAGGGACTGTAGACCATTGTCCATCAGTCTCCTCCGTGTCTCCTGTACAGTACAGAATGTGTTCAGACAAATTTACACACATTTTGGATCGCAGTGTGACTCTTAAGTGCTGTATGTTTGCAAGTTTTCTCCCCGACAAAACCCACAATGTCGATGAAACGTTCTGCACAGACAAATTTCAGAAACGCTTTGGACTTAAAAGTGTTTCTGTGCACGGAGAGGCGCCTCTGTGGATACAGCTGGAGCAGAGACACGAGAACAACACATTTAAAGATCATCGAGGAAGAGGGAGAGAATATACGAAGGTTTGAACTTTGAGAGAGTTTAAACAAGAGAGAGAAATGTGAGAAAATGTTAATGCCTGTGTGAGAAAAGTGTATAAAGAGTGTGGTGAGGAGTTTTACAGCAAAACATATATAATAATTGTAAAAAGTAAAGATGTCTGTGTAAACCCTCAGTCATCCAGGTCCGATCCATAGCAAAAGACGAAAGTGAAACGTCTTCACTCCTACAACGATTTGTCCAGTTGGCAGATTTAAACTTCGTCTTTTGCTATGTAAAAAGTATAACTACTTCGCGGATTTCGCCTATTGTGGGTTATTTTCAGAATGTAACCCCCGCAATAAACAAGGGACCACTGTAGTACACAGTAAAGCAGAATACAAACATACAAAACACATTCGCATCTATCTCCATGGAGACAAGCGGTGACAGGCCAGATCTGTGGCAAGGTGAGCCTGTTCACTGTAGAATTTTATGTATTTTTAAAGATATTTCTTCATCAAGATTCAACTGCAATTGAATAAATGCAAGAAAGATAGATTTAATGCCATACTGTGCAGCATTTTAGGCAAATCAGTATTATCTACATGGAGACTTAGACATGTAGGTGGAGGACGCCCAACCAAAAAATGAGCCTGTGATCAATACGAGCGTTCAAGTGTTTGATTTTTTTTTTTTTTTTTAAAAAAAACTAAAACTTTTGGCTAATGCTAGCTAGCTTGTAACTGTGATGTTATTTGTTTAAGGGGAAGAAATCAGTTCATCTGTCGTAGTTCCAGCTGAGGAGGTTCATTATGGCCAGATTGTCAGATTAAAGTCTAACAAATCCTCAGACAGAGCTGTGCCTACAGTTAGCATCACAGGGGGATGTTGATGACGGCAGCTAAAAGACGCAACTAGAAGAAAATATTAGTAGTATCTGTTACAATATGTTAAATAATGACAAAAAAAAAAAAAATTAAACCCTAAAAATGATAACGATATAACCGAATGGTAAATAGTGGGAGAACTAAGTCAAGACCATTTCCCATGAGCCTCGGTTCTCATGAGGGAACGCTGTTACTACTGCATGAAGCCAGTACGGTCATAGAAGGAGATTTCATAGTCTAGTGCTGCCATTGAGTCAGATACGCGTACTGCTGAGGGGTGCAGTGCTTTTACTGTATTTTTTCTAGATTTTATTTTTTTTTTTTTTTTTGAGGTTTGATCCCAGTTTCGTGGCAGGGGCATCGGGTCTGAAGAAGTGCCTACTGCCTACCCTCTCTGTCAATCACGCCTGGCAAACGTATCCAGGCCAATCTATAATTTAACTACAGCCAGCTCATACAATTCATAGGGCAAGGCTGTGTTTTTTTCAGGTTTTGGGGGCTTACAGAGGTGAGAAAAGTACCCCAAATGTCAGGGAGTTGTGTTGCTCTAACATGTCACTCAAATTGGAGCGCTGGAGTGATTTGGTGGAGGCTGTTGGCTCAAATCAAGTTCGTTGCAAAGTGTACTGTCGCTGCGTCCATGAGCAAGGCGCTTACTTCCGTACGTGATTGTGCTAGTTTGAGGTTTTCGGCTTTGTATTCAGTGAAGAAATGAATTAAGTGAAATCATTGGTAGAAAACTACAGACTGAATTGATTCAGATAAATAAAATGGGCAAATTACAGCTTGAATGGCAATACAGTTATACAGTGGCCCAAAAGTCACTGACACTTTTAAATCTTCAGTAGCTCCTATAATTCTTAAGTTTTACTCACCAAGTTTTAGCAGTAGATAAACTGAACCTTCCCAGATTTTTGGAAATATATACGGTTATAATTGTTCACTTACACTTGAACTTATCACTATTTAAACTAGAAGAAGAAGAAGAAGAAAGAAGAAATCAGGACTAGTCAGGTCTGTGGAGAACACATACTGCCCCCTGTCTGTGAAAAACACTTATTATTCCTTTAATGACATTTACACTCGGGGCATCTCTGGTATTAAAATGTCGACGGTAACACCGCTGGGTTTGTGAATTTGACCCATGTGACTCAAAGTACCACTGCACAATGAGGGTTCGTTCCTCGGTGCTGTATTTGCTCAGATTAATGCCGGAAGGGTCGTTCTAAATGCTCTGGAAAAATAAAAGAAAAATATTTAGAAACAAAAGAGTTATGAATCTTTTTCAACTGTCAGTGACTTATGGGCCACCCTGTATAAGACAATAGTAAAACAAAAGAAACATGTACAAAACATATTCATCTCCATGGACACCACCAAGTCAATTCACAGCTCAGATCTATGGAGAGGCGAGCACACTCACAGTACGAATGCATGTTTTTTTGAGGCATTTCTTCTCCAAAAAAAATGACCTGCATATGAATAAATGCAAGAGAGATACTTTTAATGCCATACTGTGCAACATTTTGGGCAAGTCTATATTATTTCCATGCTTGAATGTAGCTGGCTGACCCCTAACCAAAAAGTTGCATATTGAACTTTTAACATAAATCAGTTCATTCGTCATTGTTGGTGGTAACTCACTCAAGTTACTCCAGTTACTAGGGTTAGAAATACTATTGGTTACTACAAAACTATTGGACTTTCACCACAAAATCAGTCTCTACCTCAACGCCAGAACCTCCAGTGCGGTGCCAGTAAATGTGTTAAATGTATTATTCTAACCACATCAGCTCATTCTCCCTTTCACCGTCTTACATTCGCTCTTGAATGTAAAAAACCCGGCCTCACACCTGACACTGTGACCACCCAGCCCCAGCCTCTCGAACTCAAACACGCACTTCAATTACCTCATGACTTAATGGGAAAGTCAGCAGCTGTCTATGTCTTCAGCTGTCCCCAATTTGTCCAGTTGCTCTGAAGGATAAAAACGCGTTCCAAAAACATCACAGCTTTCAACGCACTTTCAATTTGGGCTGTCAGCAAATCTCTATTGGAAAGAATTAGGCCAGGAATGGGTGGTGAAATCGCCTTATGAGTAAGACACTTGTGTAACAAATAGGGTACAGTTGTAAGGTCTCAGGAGGTCAGGAGCAAGTGCGTATTGTGCTAGTGTCAAGTTTGGACAGATGGAGCGTGCTTGGAAGGGAGGGCATCTGGTGTAAACGCTGTCCCAGGTCGATATTGTCATTCTCAGGCATGCGAGGGGACGAGCGATGTGCACTGGCAAACTCTGCAAAGAAAAAGGAATATATTGTAAAGAAAGAAACCATATTTTCTGGAGTATAAGTCGCACTGGAGTATAAGTCGCACCAGCCAAAAACTGCACAATAATGAAGAAAAAAAACCCCCATATATTTCACATATAAATCGTATCTGAGTATAAGTTGCACCCCCGGCCAAACTATGAAAAAAAATGTGCGACTTATAATCTGGAAAATATGGGAATGTGCATCTACACATTAAAAGCATGAAATGTTCCAGAGTATCGCATTTATTCAGTTAGATGTGTTTCCTGTTGCTTAAAAAAATAACATTCCAGCCAAAGCAATAACATCTCCATGGAGACAAGCAGGTGAGGCATTCATCAGAAAAGTTACATAATGAACCTTTAAAATATAGTGCAGCAAGGATTACAAAAAAACTCAATAATAAACTTTTACTATGAGCGTGAAAATGTATAATTTATGTTTTTTTATTCATAAAAAAAATACCTTGGAAAACATTCTTACATTGTCTCCACAGATCCTACCCGTAACTTGGCGTGACGGCGTTCCTGCTCGTCTCCGTGGACATAGATTAATGCCATATGTGGAACATTCTAACCAATCAATAATAACTCCATGGAGACAGGCAGGTTGTACTTATAGACCGTATATATATATGGACATAGCTAACCTGCTAGCTGCCGCATTTCGAGTAGGACAGCTCCTTCAGTTCTGGCTCCATTTCACTTTCTATTGAAAAACCGTGGCCCTTCTCTCTGTAACTGCTGCTGTCAGACTCGTCATTTTGGTCTTAAAATGTTTGTATCACCCCGCTCTGCATGATCCTGGTGTTTTTTATTTCACTGTTGTGTCGGTAAATCAAGATATGAACATTAATGACAGACAAATCAGACTCCTTTTTTTCCCTGAGGTCACTCCCGCTTATTGTGACAGCATTGGTAAAAGCCCACTCCCTGCTAACAAAGTGATGTGGGTGGGAAGGGGCGTTACCTTCATCAGCCTCGCTCTGGATTGGCTCTTTGGTTGCTATGATACTCGCCATCGGAATTCCAAATATTGTCTATGGTTGCACTATAAACGTTACATCCTGTACCTTTAACCTAAGAGGAACGTTTAATGCGATAGTGGCCGTAAATCAAGATAAATGTAGTAATTGTATAAGAGGATACATGTGCCTAAAAACACAGTGGTGGTATTTGAAAGGTGCCATGCAAAATACAGCTTCACCATTTGGACAGAGACCAGCCAAAGGGCGTAGTATTATTCAGTGGAGACTTTCCCTCACCCACTTTTTCCTCTGGGCCTGGAGAAGTGGTGAGATTTAGAGGCCACACACAGACAGTCCATATGTTCTCTATATCCAAACTGGAGTGTATTACATGAGGTTAAATTATAGGAACACATCTCCAAGTGCCCACCACAGTCCAGCTATTCTAAGGCCCCAAAACCATCGCCTTAATGTCATTGTGCTCGAGCAGAACATCCAGCAACCACCAACCAACAGCGCACTGGTATTGGTGAAAGAAACTATTTGAGATGCAGATGTAGGGACTAAACCAACAAGAAAATGAAAAAAACATGTTATTTGTAAAACGGGTGAGGAGGAAAAGGCTTACCTGGAATGACAGTAATACTTAAACTGCAGTTTGGAGAAAATAATGTGCGTTTTTAATGAAAGATATCTAAGAATGTCTCGAAATAGTGTTTGTATAGTACTACTTGATAAACTACATTTACCAGATAACAATAATTACTTCAATTACATTAAATTTAAGTGTATTTCTATAGCACCAGTCTAAAAAGTTCATCTGCCCAAAATGCTTCACATAAAAGTCAACAGAAAACAAGTTTACAGATCCCACAATTCACAGTGGAAGTAGCTAGTATTAAATACCAGGGAGAAGAGGTGGGTTTTCAGTCTAGTCTTAAACTGCGTTAAAGACTGTGAGGATCTGACAGGCAGAGGGTGCTGTTCCATGGTCTGAAAAGGCTCTGTCAACTCTGGTCTTGAGTCTGGCTTTGGGCACAGCAGCAGGAGTGGGTCAGCTGACCTCTGACCTCTGACCTCAGGACTGTGGGTGGAGTTAGAGCTGCAGTAACTCCCTCAGATAAAGAGGACCCACAGAGGGAACACATTTAAACACAGTCAGTGACAGTTTGAAATACACCTGACATGAAATTACAGAACTAACCTGAAGATAGACTATTTTAGCTATTTATGTTCTAAATACTGAAGAGAGAAAGAAATGTGCTTAAACATAGATAAACATGCTTTGTTGAAAATAATTAAATAAATGAAATAATAAAAAAAAAAAAAAAAAAAAAAAAAAAAAAAAAAAAAAAAAAAATAATAATAATAATAATAATAATAATAATAATAATAATAATAACATTTATAATAATATTCATTTTACCTGTCTAATGTTGTTGAAAGTTACAACAAAAATTAAATATCTTGGGCGTATCATCACTGCGGACATGGCAGATGATGATGATATTTATAGATAATGCAGGATGTTGGTTCATGCTGTGATGATGTGAAGTTGATGTTGTTTAAATCATATTGTACATCACTATACACCGCCCACCTCTGGACTCATTACAAAAAAGCCAGTCTCCAGAGGCTGCAGGTGGATTATAATGACGCTTTACAGGTGCGACTGAGGAGGCCACGATGGACTAGAGCCACAGAGATGTTTGTCACTGCCTGAGTGAACACTTTGCAGCACTAAGGACTTTAATGTACAGTTTTATTTGCAGCTGAATAAGTCAGAAAATGAAATAATAATGTCACTCACAAACATAAGATTCAGTTAAATCTGCTTCAGTCCAAACGTGGAGACACTGTTCTGTTTAAAACATAAATGTTACTGTTTGTCTGTCACTCTTTTTAAAAATGGACCATGAATCTGGGATAAAGATGGATTGAAAATTGAATAATAATAATAAAATTGGATATGAAGTAATTTATGCAGCTCTCCCATTGGATCGCACTATGATCAATATCCTCTGTACGTTTCGACTCTTGACAGTGAACTCAGGTTTATGCTCGTTTGTCTCTTGGCTTCAGAAACATACAAATTGTTGCTCTCCATTATATTTTGCAGTAGTAGTAGTTTTAAAAAACCCTCCATCCTGAACAGAGACTGGTGGTGTTTCACTTATATGTTGAGTTCCTCCCTTATTTCCGTCCTCTCTTGAAGTGCTCTGTCTGAAGCGTGAGGGCCCGTGCAGGTAGGTACAAGCTCGTGGCGTTTCATCACATGTCAGTTTTACATAGGGGCTTTGAACACGCCTCCCGTCTTTGTGCGTGCGGTCGGCTGGCTTCGTAAAAGAAAAAAAAAAAAAAGAAAAATGGCGGCGTGTCTCCTCTTTACGGCTGGGTTGTGGTCAACGCTTTATCTTCTACACGACACGCACAACTGCCCTTCAATTAGCACGGGGATGTGTGGGAATTACACGCTCAGTCAAGGCGCCAGCGGATCTGTCTCCGAGCCGCCATGTTTGATGAGGGAGCACTTTGATTAATCAGCGGAGAATCACAGGGAAGAGCAGACATCTTAAAGGGCTCGTATTACGCTACGTTCTGATCTGTGTTATAATGTTTCCTCATCACAAACAGACCTGGAGTTGTGTTTTGTTTCATTCACATGTTTAAGGCACAAACGCTGCATATTTAGGCTGAGTTCTCCTGTCAAACTGAAAACACTCTGTTCCACCTTGTGATGTCATCATGTGGTAATACAGGAAGTGCTCTACTGTGTTGTGTTTTTAAACTCCACACACCTTCACTAGTATCATTTGGATCATTTCAGCCCTGGATTTGTTCATCTTTACTGAAACAAATGTAAAAGGAGCTGTGAACTTCTACCACTTCATGACATCACAAGGTGGAACAGAGCATTTTGATCTTTGGAGACATAGACAGATTAATAATGTAGGATTCCTTAAACATGTGTGAATGAAACAAAACACAACTTCAGGTCTGTTTTTGATGAGGAAATAACTTTATAACATGACGTAAAGCTCTCAAAAGTTCATTTGTGTAATATAGGACGTGTAAAAGAAAACCGATGTTACTTAAATGCTTCAAAAAAACATTTAGAAGTGGCTGTATCAGACTTTTTTGAGTAAATGTAGTTTCACCCCAGTACAGATATGTTCTATATATCAGCTCTTTAGGTAAAAATTACTCCACTGTGTTCTGTCTGCATCTAATTGCAAAGTTTTTTATCCTCCGAGAATCAGGAAATGTGCTGTTTGCATGCTACTTGTCGTCAGCGTTTCTATGACAGCAAAAAAGTTGCGAAAAGTGCTTATGAACTCATCACTGTGAATACTTGGAATGCCAGGGAAGCATAAGTTACATGAGGAATAACTTTGGACAACATTTTTGGTTAAAAATAGACAGTTTTCCAGAGTCACACAAGTCGTACCAGCCAAAAAAAGGCTAAAAATGAAGGAAAAAAAAACATATTTCACATATAAATCGAATCTGAGTATAAGTCCAGGCCAAACTATGAAAAAAGTGCGACTTGTAGTTTGGAAAATACGGTAGTTCTGTTTTTCACTCTTTTGAGACAGTGAAAGAGTGCTTTATGGAGGAGGTGGAGAGAGAGAGGAGGGGTGAGAAAGGAAAGAGAGAGAGAGGAGGAAGAAAGAGAGGGTGATAAAGGAAAGAGACAGAGAGGAAGAGAGAGTGAAAGAAAAAGAGAGTGAGGAAAAGAGAGGTTGAGAAAGGAAAGAGACAGAGAAAAGAAAAGAAAAGAAGAAGAAAAGAGAGGGGGGAGAGAAGGGGAGAGACAGGGAGAAAGAAAGGGAGAGAGGGGAAGAAAGAGAAAGGGATAGAGAGAGAGAGAGAAGAGGAGGAAAGAGAGAGAGAGAGAGAAGAGGGAGAAGAAGAGAGAAAGGGAGGAAGAGAGAGATGAAAGGGGGAGGAGAGAAGGGAAGAGAGAGGGGGGGAGAAAAGGGAGAGAGAGGGGAGAGAGAGAGAGAGAGAGAGAGAGAGAGAAGGGGAGGGAGAAGTGGAGAGAGGCGGAGAGGAAGAAGATGAGAGAGGGAGGAGAGAAGGGGAGAGACAGGGAGAAAGAAAGTGAGAGAGGGTAAGAAAGATAAAGAGAGAGAGAGAAGGGGAGGGAGAAGTGGAGAGAGGCGGAGAGGAAGAAGATGAGAGAGAAAGAAAGAAAGGGAGAAAGAGAGAAAGGGAAAGAGGAGGAGAGAGAAATAAAGGGAGAAAAAGGGGAGAAAGAGAGACGTGGAGGGGTGAGAGAGAAGGAAGAGGAGAGAGAAAGAAGAGAAAGAGCAGGGACATAGTTAGAGGGGCGTTACCTTCGTCGGCCTCGCTCTGGATTGGTTCTTTGGTTGCTATGATACTCGTGGTCACATTATGTAACTCTGCTCCAGCCTCGACGAGCTTCACCTGACGGGAGCTGGACACTTTAAACACCATTATTCCACTTCTTTAGTTTCATTATTTTGTAAATCATTATGTAACAACTTTTAATTACCCACAATGTGTTATACAAGTTACATTTGTATTTACAGGACAGAATAGTATTTGGTTTCGTTCTATAATAATGTGCTTAATCAAGAGAGAAATGTGAGAAAATGTTAATGTCTGTGTGAGAAAAGTGTATAAAGTGTGTGGTGAGGGGGTTTACAGCCAAGAAACATAGAGAATAATTGTAAAAAAAATTAAGTTTTCTTTCTGCAGCAACGTCTTTACTAATTTACTTTTATTGTGCGAATATTTTCTATTAAGAGTATTTGTTGGATCAAACGACTCCAAGCTGATTTTTGTGAGTAAACCCTGTGACCCTGGGCTGACTCCGGCTGCCACAGGTAAGACACTGATTGATGGATATTGCCAATAGTTTCCTCTTTATTTTCTGTCCTGTTTGTAAAACTTAAGGAAAAGGGCGATCATCACTTCTTTATCTCCCGTGTGGAGCCTCGGCTTCCGCTCGGAGACAGAGGAGCAGGTGCCAGGTGCTCGGGAAGTCAAAGCGTTTGGCCCACAATACTTCAGAGCTGACCTCGTGAACCTCCGCATGAAACACACAGAGAGAAAGGAAAGAAAGGAAAGAAAGAAAGAAAGCAAAGAAAGCAAAAGCTTTATGGAGGAGATGGAGAGAGGGAGGAAGAGAGAGTGAAAGAAAGGAAAGAGAGAGAAAGAAAGACTGCTTTATGCAGGAGGTGGAGAGAGAGAGAGGGAGAGGGAGGAATAAAGGAAAGAGAGAGAGAGATAGACTGCTTTATGGAGGAGGTGGAGAGAGAGGGAGAGGGAGGAATAAAGGAAAGAGAGAGAGAGATAGACTGCTTTATGGAGGAGGTGGAGAGAGAGGGAGGGACAAAGAGAGAGTGAAAGAAAGGAAAGAGAGAGAGACTGCTTTATGGAGGAGGTGGAGAGAGAGGGAGGGACAAAGAGAGAGTGAAAGAAAGGAAAGAGAGAGATACTGCTTTATGGAGGAGGTGGAGAGAGAGGGAGAAAGAGAGAGTGAAAGAAAGGAAAGAGAGAGAAAGAAAGACTGCTTTATGCAGAAGGTGGAGAGAGGAGGAGAGGAGGAAGAGAGAGTGAAAGAAGGGAAAGAGAGAGAGAAGGAAAGACTGCTTTATGGAGGAGCTGGAGAGAGGGAGAGGGAGAGAGTGAAAGAGAGAGAGAGAGAGAGGGGGAGAAAGGAAAGAGAGAGAAAGAAAGATTGCTTTATTAAGGAGGTGGAGAGAGAGGAGGAGGGAGGAAGAGAGAAAGACAGGGTGAGAAAGGAAAGAGAGAAAGAAATAAAATAGAGAGGGGGAGAGAGGGGACAAGAGAGAAAGGGAGAGAGACAGAGAGAGAAGGGGAGAGAGAAGTGGAGAGATAAAAAGAGGGTGAGAGACGGTAAGTGAAAAGGAAAGATCGGAAGGGAGAAAGTGAGAGAGGTACAAAGAGAGGGAGAGAGTAGAGAGAGAGTAAAAGAGAGAGAATAACAGAGAAAGAAGAAGAGGAGGAAAAACAGAGGGAAGGAGAGCGAAGAAGAAGAAGAAGAAAAAGGAAATAAAGAGAAAGGGAGAGAGTGAAAGAAATGTGTAGAGATAGAGTGAAAGAGAGAAGGAGGTGGTGCGGGTGGAGCACTTTGAAGACACTGACAGTTGGAAGCTGCCGGTCTGTTTTTTTTTTTTTTTCTTTTATAATACGTCTATTCAAAGCGGAGCAGGTTGACGAGGAGCTTGACCATATCGAGCGCTGGTTTAGCTGAGCTGTGCATTACATCTTTTTTGATGTTCTCGCCCATAAATCTGTCACAAAAATGATCCGAGCAGAACACGAGCATGAAGCATAATGTGTCGTTTGGGTAAGAAGAAGTGCGCAACATGGTAAAGATAGAGTCAGAAAAAATAAAATAAAATAAAACCTTTCAGCAGTCTCACTCAGGATTGGCTCTTTGGTTGCTATGATACTCGCGGTTGGATTTTCAAATGTGGAACTCGGCTCCAAATTCGCTCCTATAACCGCGACTCTCGATGAGCTTCATTTGACTGGAGAATCTCATGATCCCTGTCTGCTGTCCTCATGTTTCTGCTCCCTCCTCCCTCACCTGGCAGTGTCCGGAGCTGGGCGGAGTTCCTGGCTCCTCCCACACGCACCTGGAAACCATCAGCGACAGACCAGGACCAGACACTCGGTGGCAGATCGTCCGCGTGTACTACGTGAATACTCTTGCTTGGCTTTTTGTATGTTCCTGTTTTTTGATTGTCCTACTCATTGGATTTTTGTTCTGCATTCGTTGCCTGGATACATCAAATTTTATTCAGTTTAACAGTGTAAATGATCCAGTGGAGTTGCAGTATTAATCTTTTAGAAGAAACTGCAAGAGGATAGTTTTAACACTCACATGCAAATAAACAAGGCGGACATATTTCTCACCTGTACGTCTCATCTGTGCCGCAGTAAATGATCTGTCAGCGTCAGAGCTTGTCACAGTAAAACTGCTTCTGTAGCTGAAAACACAGAGACCTTTATTTTGTAAGTGCCACAGGAAGTGTTTAGCCGCCATTAGCAGAACCTCCACTCACAGCGGAGGAACTTTGCTATGTGTGGAGGTTTAGTTTCACTGCGGTCTTAGATTATTTACTGCCAGTTCTAACTAATGTGACAAGAATTCTGTGAATCAGAGTCACAGCAGCAGCCAGAGCAGCAGGCAGGACAGCGGGCAGAGCATGGGGCAGACACGGCTCCGGCAGTCTGTGGTACTCACCATTTGCTGCTCCTAAGGTTGTCCCGGGACTTAGATCTGCTTCACACTGGACCTAAAAGTTACGACCAGCCTAGTCATAACTATAGGCTGGTCGTAACTTTCAGATTTAGTGGGACGTAGGGTATGGACTTGCATGAGATCCAGAACACACACTTCTTCTGTACTTTACCAATCAGCCTGATATCCATCTGTATGAAATATACAGAGAAATATCATTCTGGATTTGCCAGGCCAAGGTGAAGACCCGTCCTTAAACCCGCCGGTGCACTCAACTCCTGCTGATGAATCAAAATATAACCAACGCCAGTCTAAATACTGGACTTACTGGACTGGTCTGATGACTTCTGCAGGTTGTTGGAGACTGGACCTGGACACAGATGATCAGACTGTCCACCTGAAGTCACCTCAGGGTAATCACAATACAAACAAGAGAAACTCAAACTCCAGATCAACTTTGTGCCAGTCCCAAATCTTGATAAATGCAGTGGAGTGTCATTAAACATGTATAGAGTCCTAGTCCAAAGTAGTTCAGTTCTTTCTGTTTCAACTGGTCAGAGACAAAATTCTGTTTCTGATCTCATAACACATTCATTACATTTGAAGAATAAAAAGTAGTTTGTATTTTCTTTTCATACAACATTAATGAGAACATGTACTTTATGCAGAGGAGGGGAGCGTTGCCAAAGCAGTCCAAGAAATTGCTAGTAAAAATGTATTTGGGAAACTACACAAGATTAACTGTCTGGACTCTTTAGAAGCGACAAAGGCCTTGTGTCCATCTTAACCTTAGAGAACCCACGGGGTCAAATTTGGCCGAAGTTAATTGCTGCTACCCAAACTGAAAAAAAAAAAAAAGAAGTCAAATTTCAATTAAAAAAAATTTCAAAAAGCCCAGAGTGCCACTTCTGGCCCCTGCATAGAGACACCTAGTGGATGAATATTGAACTAAAATCAGCCAGAGTGGTAGTGACAACATGGCCGACCTGTTGAGCTGGAAAACTACACAAACAAATCGTCTCCTCAGCAAACCAGCGGTTGGTAAAATTGTGTTTTTTCTGTTAATCTTTTCAGTAATAGCTTACTGAATATCTAGAAGTATGTTTTATATTCTTTTTGGATAAATTAGCAAGCCCAATGGGTCAAATTTGACCCTGATCCTAAACCCCTAAAGGGTTCAAATTGAAAAAGTGGATATGTCAGTGTTCAGTGAACTTATTGCAGTAATTTAACGCAATGTTCATAATTTTCCAAAGAAGAAAAGGGTTCTTGGGTTCTCCAGGGTTAAATAATGAAGTTTGTGGTTCAGTTCCAGCTCGTTGTGTTCTTGAGCAAAGCACTTTACCCAGATTCCCATAACTATGTCTGCAACGGCCAAGTGACTGATGGTAGTCGACGGCCTTTAGATTGATGTATAATTGATATTAATACGTAGAACCGCTAAAGACCACAGCTCGACACATCTGAACTCACACAACTGTACGTCTCCTCTGCGTTTGCCCGAGTTTGTTATTTTAAAGTCTATCGGCGAATGTTAAAACCCTTTTCTCACACATGCACAAATGCCTCACTCCTAAAGCCATACATCACTCCCTCTTTCAAGATGGACGTTTCGGCGTGTAGAAGCCAAGTTTATTTTTTTTCATTCCTGTGCAGTTTGAAAGAAAAACAGTCCAATGTTTGAACAAGCGAAGCAGGCGAGCAGCAGGCCGTACTTTTGGCAAACCGCGTAATCTGGGGACGTATTTATCCAAACAAAGCCAGGCTCCAATACCATCCCGCTAGCTTCCCAATAGCATGTGCATCATTCACCTCAATCCCTACAATAACACAACCAGCCTTCGGGCTATTTCCAGAGCTCCAGATTTCCTTCCCTGGATCTAGTATTTAGTGGTTTAGACAGACACTCTTACTCAGCTGTGTTGACTCAAGCAGGTAGAACATCTGTCCTGATTTAGCCGAATGATAGCTAAGATTAGACATACAACTTCAAGATAATTTGTAGCTTTTATTGTCTGCAAATTGTAACTGGCACATGTTCAAAAACACAATTGCACCGTATTGAAACAAGACTGGGTATTCAAACTGGACATGGCGTGATATACGGTCATTTTAGCTAACAGCAGAAATTACTGGAATGTAATGCCGTAATTTAGAGAGGGATTAAGTAGTGTTTCGTGTAACGGCTAATTTAATCCAAATTATGTTTTAGACAGTAGTCGTTAAAATAGAGCGGCGCCGATTCGACTTGTCAGAGTCAATCTAATGCTCGGAGAGGTCGCGCACAGCAGATGGAGGATGTTACGTGACCAGAGTCCACTGTTGTAAGTTCAGAATAGTCCAAAGGCAGACCTAGTATTTAATGTGAGGTTACTATAAATGAACAGGCCCTTTGTCTCTGGACGTGTTTGTATAGAGATTTAACCACATGTATTGTTCTCGTAGTCTGTAGTTTCTTTGAATTTGCATTGTTTTAAGCAATAAACAACTTTCTTCAGCTAAACTCAGACAAGACGACAAGAAGTTATAGTCTTTGGCCCACAGAGATAAAGTGTCAGCACCGACAGTCTCTCTATAAAACCTTCAAATCAGGCTAGAAATTTAGTGGTAATAATGGACTCAGACTTGATCTTTAACAGCCACATCTAATCAGACATCTGCAGCTTTTTACCATCTACAAACAAGGCAAAAATCAAAGTTTTACTGTTAAAACCAGACTTAGAGAGACTTATCCTGCATTTGTCTCCAGTAGGTTAGATACTGTAACGTCCTGCTCACTGGCCTCTCCAAACGAGCCTTAAGACGGAACAGTACATCCAGAACACTGCTGCTCGAGTCCTGACCCGAACCAGGAAGTACTTCACACATGTGTCCTGTCCTCAGTCTCTGGCTCCTGTGGCTCAGAGACTTTAAAGCAGCTCAGTGTGAACAAGTCTCTCCATGAACCAGCACCAAAGAACATCTCCCACATGTTAGAGCCCCATGAAACCATCTCACACTCTGAGGACTTCAGGGCAAGGCAAGATTATTTGTATAGCACAGCTCGTACACAAAATGATTTAAATTGCTTTACAGAATAAGAATGAGGTAATAGCTTTATAACATGGCTTAACGTCACAATTTTTCACTTTTGCATCATATAGGACCTTTAAAGATTGCATTACAGTTACATCTTTTCAACAGTTTTTTGTCGTCTTGCAGCAAATACTTCAAAACTGTTGGTGTTTACTCAGCTACAGTTGCTATGTCCCTCTCCCGTCCCACTCAAAAGCACCCGAGCTGCACGGCTTGTGGTGCAGGACAAAAACGTTGAAACTTTAGCTTGCGTGCTTCTGTCAGGGCCTCATCACAGGTGTACTCACAAAAGCTGTGCCCCTTCCAACCACTGACCCCTGCAGAGGTCATGTTCGACGCCCATCTGCATTCCTGTCTGACAAAACCCACTAAAAGGTGCTGCGTGAAAGGCCTGTCCATCCTCCCTGAAGACTATTCACACTGCTGCGATTCAATTGAGACATTTGGAATGTGTCTCTGGCCTGCCACGCTGAGGAGTTGAACAAATTAGCTAATGTAGGTAGCGCTAACAGGCTTAGAGCGGCAGAGCTAGGGTCGGTGTTCTGCCAAAAAACAGTCTCGGGTGCCCACCGCCTGTCCTGTCAGATTAGCCAAAGTGTCAGGCTGTGGTGAGATTAATAGAAATGTGGTGAAATCTTTATAACAAGTCTCATAACAGGGGATCCTCGGTTTGAAAAAAAAAAAAAAAAAATCAATAAATAAACAGATTTAAAACAATGAACTACATTACCCATAATTCTTTGCAGTAAATTGTGAGAATATTGTAGTGTAACATGAGTTTGCGGAATAGTAAAGAGGGATTCATTAACTTTGTCATGAGGCACAGAGCAGGAGCCAGCTGAGATTTATTTTATTATTTTATATTTTGTTAATTGTAAAACTCATTGTTGGTCTAAAGTCATAACGAGCTCATCCTGTTCAGACCTGCAGAACTGAGGCTCAGGCTCATAGTGACATGATATTTATTTATGAAAGAAACAAAAGCCATGAGGTCATTTGAAAACCCACAGTCAGGTTTTCTCTCTCTTTCTCCCTCTCTCTCTTGTCCTCTTCACCTCCTCCTGCTCTCTCTCTCCTTCCTCTCTCTCTCTCTCTCCCCTTGTCCTTCTCACCTCCTCCTGCTCTCTCTTTTCTCTTCTCTCTCTCTCTCTCTCTCATCCTCTGTCTCTCTCCTCCTCCTCTCTCTCTCTCTCTTTGCCCTCTTCACCTCCTCCTCCCTCTCTTTCCCTCCCTCTCTCTTTCTCGCTCTCTCTTCCACTCTCTTCTCCTCCCCTGTGTGTCTCTCTGTCCCTCTCCTCCTCCCCCTCCCTCTCTCCCCCTCTCTCTCTTCCTCCCTCTCTTCCTCCTCTGTCTCTCTCTCCCTCTCTCCCCTTTCTCTCGCTCACTCTTTCTAGCTCTCGCTCTCTTTCTCGCTCTCTCTTCCTCCCTCTCCTCCTCCCTGTTTCTCTCTGTCCCTCTCCTTCTCACTCTCTCTCTCCCTTTACCCCCCTCTCTCTCTCCTCTCTCTTCCTCGCTCTCCTCCTCCTCTCTGCCCCCCCCCCTCTCTCACTCTTCCTCCCTCCCTCTCTCTCTTTCTTGCGCTCTCTCTCTCTCCCTCTCCTCCTCCTCCTCCCTGTGTCTCTCTGTCCCTCTCCTCCTCCCTCTCTCTCCTCCTCCCTCTCCCCCCCTCTCTCTCTCTCCTCCCTCCCTCTCCTCCCTCCTCTCCCTGTCTCTCTCTCTCTCTCTCTCTCTCCTCTCTCTCTCCCCCTCTCTCTCTCCCCCTTCCTCCCTGTCTCTCTCTCTCTCTCCCTCCCTCTTTCTTTCTGTGACCAAACGTAGAACTCTTGCATTAATAGGCTTCATCTTGGGCCATGTAAAGATGAGCGCGTGGCCTCACCAGGAGGAGCCACATGGCCGGGTGGAGCTGCACAGACCCAGAACTCCTACTAAAGAGACGGGTGGGGGCACGCCTCAAGGTGGAGTTCACCTTCAGTAAACTGGTGGGGCAGGTGGAGGATTTTGAGGCTGTGTGGACAGTGAGGGGGGCACTGTGTTCAGTGAGGGAGGGGCTGCTGGTACTGCACTTGTAGGAGGGACTTGAAAGGGACTGCTCCTCTCTCCCCCTCTTTCTCTCTCCCTCTCTCTCTCTCCCTCTCTCTCTCTCTCCCTCTTCCTCCCTCTCCTCCTCCTCCTCTCTCTCTCTTTTCGCCCCTAGCGTTTTGACTGCAGTAGTGGTGGAGCGGGGGATCTCTCCAGGAGCAGCTTTAGGGGCTCTGGCTCTTTCAGCCTTTGACGATCATGGATGTGCAAATACACACCGTGACCTTGGTAACCGCGGCGACCGGCCTCATTTCAGACGTTTGGGAGGAGACGCCGCTCCCCATCGTGTGCGAATCAAGTGGACTCACAGAATATGCAAATGGACGTACTATATATAGAATGTGCTTGTTGATTATTATTTTTTCTTTTTTTTTTGTATTGTAAAATGTTTAAGACAATTTCTTCCATCAAATATTGGCAAAACCCTAAACTAAACACACTAAATCATTGATGGCAAATACTGAAATATTATGGCTTAAAAATGCACATTATTTGGAGCAGAAATGTCTGTTTTTCATGAATTGTAATGATTGAAATAGTGTAAATAAATATGACCATATCCGTATATTAACATGCAGTAAATACATTCTCAGAGTACATCCTGCTTCATGAGAGTCTGAGTGACTCCAGGACTGATGACAAACTCTCACATGTGCAGAGCAGTGAAATCCCCCAAAGACTGAGATGAACATGCAGAATGTCATTATGAAAACTGAAAGAGGAGGAGCACGAGCCTGCTCCCTGTGCCTCGGAAACACTGAAACAAATGAAAAAGTCAAAAACTTTATTTCTCTCTCTGTCTGTCTCTGACTCTCTCTCTCCCTCTGTCTCTATCTCTCTCTCTGTCTCTCTCTCTCTGTCGCTCTCTCTATCCATCTGTCTCTCTGTTCATCTGTTTCTCTGTCTCTTTCTCTCTCTCTCTCTCTGTCTGCCTGTCCGTCTCTCTCTCTGTCTTTCTCTCTCTCTCTGTCTGTCTGTCTCTGTCTCTCTCTGCCACTCTCTCTGTCTGTCTGTCTCTCTCTGACTCTCTCTTTCTCTCTCTCTCTGTCTCTCTCTCTCTCTCCCTGTCTGACTCTCTCTTTCTGTCTGTCTCTCTGTTTCACTCTCTCTCTGTCTCTCTCTCTGACTGTCTCTGTCTGTCTCTCTCTCTGACTCTCTCTCTGTCTGTCTCTTTCTTTCTCTGTCTGTCTCTCTCTGTCTCACTCTCTCTCTTTCGCTCTGTCTGTCTCTCTCTCTGACTGTCTGTCTCTCTCTCTAACTCTCTCTCTCTGCCTGTCTCTTTCTTTCTCTGTCTGCCTCTCTCTGTTTCTTTCTGTCTCTCTCTCTGGAAATTCACTCCTTAATTTTAATTATTCTTAATTACAGTTTTAGTTTTAATTTCATGTGACTGAACAGACTAAAAGGATCACGCCACAAATTTTGGTAAAGTCAAAGTCTCTCTCTCTGCCTTTCTCTCTCTCTTTCCTCGATCTCTCCCCCTCTCTCACTTTCTCCCCTTTCTCTCTTCTTTCCTCACTCTTTTTCTCGCTCTCTTTTCTCTCCCTGTCACACGCCTGTCTCTGTCTCTCTGTTTCCCTCTCTCTTTCTCCCTTTGTGTGTCTCTCTCCCACTACCCCCTATTTCTCTCTTCTTCTCTCTCTCCCCATCTTCCTTCTTCCCTCTCTCTTCTATACCAATGCCCAATGCATGTGTATAGTCCTCACCCTCTCTCTCCCTCTCTCTCCCCCTCCTTCTGTCTCTTCTATACCAGTGTGTATGGCCCTCTTTCTCTCCTCCTTCTCTCTCTCTTCTATTCCAGTGTGTACGGTCCTCTCTCTCCCTCTCTTCCTCCTCCTCTCTTTCTCTCTCCTATTCCAATGTGTACGGTCCTCTCTCTCCCTCTCTTCCTCCCCCTTTCTTTCTCTCTCTTCTATTCCAGTGTGTATGGCCCTCTTTCTCTCTCTCCCTCTCTTCCTCCCTCTTTCTCTCTCTTCTTCCCAGTGTGTACGGTCCTCTCTCTCCCTCTCTTCCTCCTCCTCTCTCTTCTCTCTCTATTCCAATGTGTACGGTCCCTCTCTCTCCCTCTCTCTCTCTCCCCTCTCTCTTTCTCTCTCTTCTATTCCAGTGTGTTTGGCCCTCTTTCTCTCTCTCCCCTCTCTTTCTCTCTCTTCTATTCCAGTGTGTATGGCCCTCTTTCTCTCTCTCTCCCTCTCTTTCTCTCTCTTCTATTCCAGTGTGCATGGTCCTCTTTCTCTCCCTCTCTACCTCTCTTTCTCTCTCTTCTATTCCGTCTGTCTCTGCTCGTAGCTCAGTTGTGGCATGAGCAGAACACAGCAGTGACTCTGAGAATAACCTACACTCCCCAGAAAACTCCTTCAGCCACGGTGCACAAACCTGGAGAGCTCATATCTCTCCTCTCTCTCCCTCAGGCTGTTCTACCCCTCTATACACTCCCTCTCTCTCTCTCTCTCTCTCTCTCTCTCTTACTCTCTCAATCTCTCAATTCCCTGTCCGATCTCCTCTGTCTTCTCTTGTCTCTTTGCTCTTTCTCTTCTCCCTATCTCTCTTTCTGCTCTCTTCCCTCTCTCCCCCACATAACTCTCTCTTTTCTCTCCCCTCACACTTACTTTCTCCCTCTCCTCTCTCCCCCACTCTCTTTCTGTCTGTCTTATTTCTCTCTTCTCCCTGCCCTTTGCCTACATACCTTCTGATCTTTGTCTCCCCCGTTCTCTCTCTCTCTCTTCTATCCTTCTCTGCTTTCCCTTCTATCTCTCCTTGCACTCTCTCTCTTCTCCGTTCTCTCTGTATCTCTCTGAAGCAATGAGAGAATGGATTTTTGGTTTGGTTTTGGAGTTTTTGGAGTGAACGTTTAGGTAGAAAGAGAGTTACAGTCGCCAGTTTATCTGAATCTGACAGGGATGAGGCGGGTCTTCTTCACCTCCCTTCCATGCTCTTTAATCCCTCCTTTTCTCACTTTTTTCCCTCTCTTTTTCTTCCCTCTCTCTCTCTCTCTCTCTCTCTGTCTCCTCTCTATCCTCTCTTCTTTCTCTTTTTTCCTTCCCTCTCCCCTCCCTGTCTTCATTGTTCCCTCTCTTTCTTCACCCCCCTTCCATGCTCTTTAATCCCTCCTTCTCTCTCTCTCTTCCCTCTCTATCCTCTCCGTCCCTCTCTCTCCTCTCCTCCCCTCTCTCTGTCTCTGTCTTCCCTCTCTATCCTCTTTTCTCTCCCTCTCTTCCTTCTCTATCCTCTCCTCCTCTCCCTGTCTTCATTGTTCCCTCTCCTCTCTTCACCCCCATTCCACGCTCTTTTAATCCCTCCTTCTCTCACTCTCTCTCCTTCTCTCTATCCTCTCTTCTCCCTCTCTATCTCTCTCTCTCTCTCTCTCTCTCTCTCTCTCTTTCCTCTCTATCCTCTCTTCTCCCTCTCTATCCTCTCCTCCTCCTCACTCTCTCTGTCTCCCCTCTCTATCCTCTCTTCTCCTTCTCTATCCTCTCTCTCTCTCTCTGTCTCTGTCTCCCCTCTCTATCCTCTCTTCTCCCTCTCTATCCTCTCTCTCTTTCTGTCTCCCCTCTCTATCCTCTCTTCTCCCTGTCTATCCTCTCTCTCTGTCTCTGTCTCCCTCTCTATCCTCTCTTCTTCTCTATCCTCTCTCTCTGTCTCTGTCTTCCCTCTGTATCCTCTCTTCTCCCTCTCTATTCCTCTCCTTCTTCCCCCCCTCTTCCACGCTCTTTAATCCCTCCTTCTCTCCCTCTTTTCCCTCTCTCTTTCCCTCACGTCTCTGGTGAATTCCGGGCTGCAGTACATATGGAAAAAGGGTCGTTCCTGGTTTGGATGTCTTGCTGGGACTGGGAGCTCCTGCCAAAGCCAACACTGTTTTACTCCTTTAGGAATACCTGCAGCAAATTGGACTTGGATTATTTCACATTTCGAACCTGTTTTTTTGGCTTTCGCTCGCTATAAGAGCCCGACAGTGAAACTAGAAACTGCTCTATCCATTTCTGTTTAAAAAATAGCACCGATACAGCAAAAGTAAACAGTGCAGGAATCGTAACGCAGTTGAAACGGAGGATTGATTTCCAGAGTAAACAGGCAGGCCATTAGGGGCTCTAGGTTTTTGATTTGTGGCGGTGCTGAGGTTCTATTGGTGGTTTCCTCCGCGCTGGTCCACAGTTATGGCGGTCTGCCCCCTCTCTGTCTGCAGCTGAGCACATTACACTTTCACATATTGATTTCACACCAGACTCTTGGCAGGCACAGAGCTGCAGTGTGGTGCGGAGCGGTCAAAGTTTGCACGCAACCCAAAGAAATAAAATAACATCGCTCATATAGTAGGTGTACGGGACTATAATGCAGTGTCAGGAAAGGTACGCTGTGGAGTTTTTCTGATGGAAGGGTCAGCTACCTGCTTGTCTCCATGGAGATGTTGTAGCTTTGGCAGTTTTTAGACTGATGCAATCATGAGATCTTGTATTAAAAGTGCCCATATTAGTGAGATATTCCACAGTACAGTCGGCCCTCACTATATCGTGGATTTTTTGTGCAATTTTACATTCTTTTTTTTTACATTGTATGATCGTGCATTGTGTTCTGCGTCCTGATTGGCTGAGGGACTGTAGACCATTGTGTTCTGAGTCCTGATTGGCTGAGGGACTGTAGACCATTGTGTTCTGCATCCTAATTGGCTGAGGGACTGTAGACCATTGTGTTCTGTGTCCTGATTGGCTGAGGGACTGTAGACCTTTGTGTTCTGCGTCCTGATTGGCTGAGGGACTGTAGACCATTGTGTTCTGCGTCATGATTGGCTGAGGGACTGTAGACCATTGTGTTCTGCGTCCTGATTGGCTGAGGGACTGTAGACCATTGTGTTCAGACAAATTTACATAAATGTCTGATCGCAGTGTGACTCTTAAGTGCTGTATGTTTGCAAAGTTTCTCCCCGACAAAACTCACAATGTCGATGAAACGTTCTGCGCCGATGAAGGTTTGAACTTTGAGAGAGTTTAAACAATAGAGAAGTTTGAAAAAATGTTAATGCCTGTGTGAGGAAAGTGTATAAAGTGTGTGGTGAGGCGTTTTACAGCTGTATTACTGTATTACTACTTAGACAATCCAAAATACAGAACAGCCATGTTTTAAACTTGACATCACTTTAACCCCAGAGACTTTTATTGTAGTTGAATATAGACACAGAGCTGTTTCTTGGTCCTGACTGGAGAGCTGTTGTAAAGCATCACTTCCCATTATCTGACATACAGGAGAAGCGAGTGAAGGTGTCAGAGTATAAGCAGTTTTAATCTTGTATCCGGGCCCTCTCTCTTTGTGTGATTACACCTCCCCAGTTCAAACGCGGAGGCTGACATCTTGTTTGAAGACTTTGACTTTTGATCGGGTTGTGTTTGATGCGGGAGGAAGAGAGAGTTACACCTCCTGTTTTTCATTCAGCTTTTCAGAGAGGGCGCTGCAGCGTTTGAAGTGCGCAGACCGGACAGAAGAAGAAGAAGAAAGAAGAAGAAGAAGAAGAAGAAGAAGAAGAAGAAGAAGAAGAAGAAGAAGAAGAAGAAGAAGAAGAAGAAGAAGAAGAAGAAGAAGAAGAAGAGGGGGTGGGGTCAGAACAATCGTGATAGACTTTTCAGGTTGTCGGGAGGGCAAACTGAATTTTAAAGGCAGGAAGTAGAGAATGGGATTATGTGGTTTGTGTCTGACAAATTGGATGAAGAAAAATACCGTATTTTCTGGACTATAAGTCGCATTTTTTTTCATAGTTTGGCCGGGGGCGCGACTTATACTCAAATGCGAAATATACTGTTGTTTTTTTTTTTCTTCATTATTATGCATTTTTTAGCTGGTGCGACTTATACTCCGGAAAATACGATAATGATAATTATGTAAAGACTCATTGTGCTTGTGTCTGCTTGTAACTTTTATGGAGGAGGGTTTTTTATCTGCTTGTTTCCATGGCGATGTTATTGCCTTGCCTCCAATGCTTCACAGTGTGGCACAAAACATGTTAAACTTTTTATTCATGAGTACTGTATTTTCTGGACTTTTTTTTCTTGCACTTTTTTCATACTTTGTCCGAGGGTGCGACTTTAGATGTGAAGATAAAATGTCTGTTCTTGGTCTCAGATTGTCTAAAATAAATTTCCCCCAAAAATGCGACTTACACATGTTTCTTTCTTCATTATTATGCATTTTTGGACTGGTGCGACTTATACTCCGGAGCGACTGATAGTATTTATCGTCCCAAACACCTCAGTAAACATGCATTCTTACGTGCTGTGTGCAGGGTTGCCTCTCCACAGATCTGACCTGCAACATAGCCCGGAGATGCATGAAGTTAATGCCATACTGTGGAGCATAACTACAGAGCGATAACATCTCCACGGAGACAAGCACGGCAAACTCTCCATCAGCAAAAGTTATGAGAAGTTATAAGTTGAAAATGAGCAGTTGAACAGTGGGGGATTTTTGGTTTTGGAAATATGTTTTTTAGGAAAGAATCAAGTTTTAGAAAGTTTAAGGCAGCCATTTTGTATCCAAGGACCCGTGATATGATGTGGTACAGTCTCATATATTATTACTACAGATACTGATGATAAAAAGTCTGTTTAGTCCCTTTATACGCTTGTGTTTCTTTCATTTTCTCATCACACTGACACGTTTAGTCTTTGTCTGTGTTCACATCTGTAGATTGTAGATTTTCCTCTCGTGTTCTCAGGCACTTGACCGGCTGTAGGGAGGTGATTGCATCATCGGAGCTGGACCAGGAGGCACGGATCAGCTGCCTGTCGGTGCCAGTCTGTGCCAGGGCAGCTGTGACTACAGAGTGAGCTCATGGTATCGAGTGATGAGTGAGTGAATAATGGAACTGAGCGCCGGCCAAACGCTCTGTGAGTAACACGATAGTCTTTTATTAGTATTTGGAAACACTGGATAATCTCCTTGTTAAAAGACTGAACCCCAGCCTGATCTACTTTTCTGATTAAAGATGCACTACGTCACTTGTCTGGTCGGTCCAACAACACCTGCTGGACTTCATAGAGACGTTAATGCCATACTGCGGAACGTTCCAAGCAAAGCAATGACATTATCTATATCCAGCGAGGCTAAGTTACAAGTTTTTTTTTGTTATTTTTTATGATATAACACCTCTAACTAAATAAATGCAAGATGTATGATGCCACACTGTGAAACTTTCCTGGCAAAGCAACAACATCTCCATGGAGACAAGCTGATGTTACATAGTGCACCTTTGAAGAAGTATATCAGCAAATATATACAAAGCTATTATCATTTTATTGGCACATGTGTCCACTATTTGGGCTTTTACTTATTTATCTCGATGCAACGATCAGGAACGAGACGGCTCTTTTGAACTTAACATGAATAGTCAGAACCGGATCTCACTTTGAAAGAACCGAATCTTTTTCTTCCAGATCGTGTGTGGATTTTTACACCGATTAACATTGAAACAACAGAGAAATCAGCACAGAAGCGGAGCAGGTGACACAGGAGAGATTAGAAACAGACCCAAAAGATTCGGATCCCAGTGAAAGAGCCGAAAGTCCCATCACTACAAGCTCCGTATCACTTCCTTTTTCACTTTTTTGTTTAGTTGTCGCCTTTTGTTATTTATAGCTGGCCCATTACGTGCGTGAGTTGAGTGATTGATTGAATGAATGGAGGAAGAACAGATGTCATGAACCCAAACAAGTATAGGCATTAAACAGCGTGAGTTACATAAAGGCTGTGTCTCGGCTTGTCCCGCAGGAAAAAGTTTGTGTGCTCGGAAACATACACTGAAGCATCATCACGTTTGATTATACAGGATGTTAGTGGATAGGTTTGAACACTGGGGCTTTTGTGATGCCGTGACAGGTGAGGAATGACTTTTGCACACCATACTGAAATAAAAACAGTCTTATCGTTTGTTATCTGATCAGATGTACAGGCATTTTAGTCAAAATACCTGTATTGGTGAAAAAAATACAACCAACCCTGTACCATCTGGTTACTGGGTTTGCTTAACCCCATGATACATAAAGTAGAATATCAGTGGAAAAATATGCAGTTTGGTATTATATTCCAGTTGCTTTATCAACAATTGATACTTTTCAGCTGATATCATCAACATTCCCTGGGAGTGTGATGCTAACTGTAGGCACTGCTCTGTCTGAAGCTGTGTTACTCAATTTAACTTTAATCTGAGCTTCGTTTTTACCCAAACTCACCATAAAGATCCGACTTACCTGGAACTACCGCAGGTGAGCTGATGTGTGCCGTTTAAGTCCATCTCAAAAATCATTACAGACACAAGCTAGCTAGCATTAGCCATTAGCCAAATGTTGAAAATCAAACAATTGTAATACTCGTAAATACTCGTATTGATCCCAGGCTCCTGAAAATGTGTAATTTGAGTCAATTTTAGTATTTTTTCATGATTTTTGACAGTATTAGTGAATGTGTGTGAATGTGTGAATCGTGTCACCATGGTAACTGCTGAACATTCCGCCATGGAGATACACGCAGAACACCCCCCAACATGACGCCACTTAACCATCCTTGTTTTTAGACGACAATTTAACACTAAAATCTAGTATTACATCGCAATAAACTAGTCAAACGAAGATTCTCCTGAACTCGCCATCTCGAGCTGTAGTGTTAAACATACAGCACATATACCCGCCATAGAAATGCACGCACAACACCCCCAGCGTATCAATAAACCATCCCTCCTTTTAAGACCTTGGAGATGACAATTTAACTCTAAAATCTACTATTACATTGCAATGAAATAGTCATATGAAGAGTTTCCTTAACCCACCATCCCGAGCTGCAGTGTTAAATATAAAACAGGATGTGATCTCATGGCACATACTGCATCGTACCCATGAGCACTGTTTACTGCAATTGTTTCTTCATGTTGTTGAATGATGCAACAGCGGCGCTCATGAAACATGTACACAGTGTAAGTGAGGCAGAGGCAGAGTTTGGATTATTGCATAAGGGAATACCAGGACAATATGAGATCACTTTATACATTATGCAGGATATAGTCTCACACGCTATAGTTACGACTCGTGAGCTCGTGTGTTTTGTTGCATGCATGATTCATTTCAAATATCTACAAGTTTACAATGGCATGTCAATTCTTAAAAAGTTCCATTCAAAAGTTTATGTTTGGCTGTATTTTCTTTAAAGATTATGCAAATTGGACTTTTTGGCTGGGTGCTCCCTTAGACTCACACGAAGGGAGCAGAGTAGAGCCGCTGGAGGGACTCTCGGGTCTCTCGGCTGGCCTGGGAACGCCTTGGGGGCCGGAGGAGCTGGAGGAAGTGTCTGGGTTGAGGGAAGTCTGGGAGTCTCTGTTTAGACTGCTGCCCCTGGATAAGCGTCAGAAAATTGACTTTTTTTTTGGATCTTTCTACCAAGACGTTACAGTGCCTGAAGTGGTTTTATATGTCACCCGAGCATGTTTGAGCAATCTAGCGATCTCTCCAAGGCCCTATTCGAGCCCTCCTTACTGGTTAGCAGTACTACATTGGGAAAAAATCCAGAAAATTCCCATTAGCACATGATAAAATAAAACTCCCGTTGCACACGCTGGCTGTATTCTGAAATGCTCGTGTAGGACAGTCACTGACACATTATGCGTAGCTGTAGGCAGAAGCTTGTGTTGAAATATGAACCGGCTTGAGAGACTTGGCCTTGTCTGGGGCGGCCTGCTTATCTGCGGTCCTGAGGCGCAGTGAGCTCACCAAGGGGAAGAAGACTCACTCCTGCTCCCAAATACCACCTCTGGGGCAATAAACTGCTCGGAATATGGGACACTCTTTGGGTCCATTGTTACGCAGGACTGGCCCATGTTAGTAATGCTTCGTGTTGAGAAGAGCATATAATTAACGTGAGTATTGCAAGCTGTTGTCGTGTCCTTTGGCAAAACACTCGTCAGCCTTTGCTTCGTAAGAATGCGGGTTTACAGAACGGATGATCTCGAGAGATATGTAGTCTGTGCTGTTGCAGTTTTTTTTTTTTTATTTACTGCAATCACAAGTGAACATGGGCAAGCACGGAGAGTGCAGGTCCTGGGGTTTAAGTGAGGATTTAGCAATTGGATGGGAGACAGTGTGTACATGGACAAGGTTCATTTTGTCCATGTACACTGGTTTATCTTTTTGAGAGTGTATGTGGGACAATAGAAACTACAGCCTCTTGTGTTTACAGCATGTTTATTATGTACAGTATGTTCATTAAAGCAGATTTATTCGACAAAAAGGACGTTCAAAGCTTTAAACTATCCATCCATCCATTGTCGTTGTCTGTAAAATAATACCAGAACATACAAGAAGACTGTCTATGTTGGTTTATTACATTTGCACCGGTAAAAAAACTGGTCCCACTACTGACAGACAGAGTTTCTGCTGGGGGGTAACACACTTAAATACTGTCTGAGGTCCAAGCCCTTCCCCAAGTACAATCTACATTCAGGTCAGTCTGGCTGGACATTTGACCCTCCCAGCCCAGACAGGCAACACCTCCACATTAGCATCTGAGCACAGGCAAGGATGATCAAACAGCAGACTCCCAGACTTCCCTCACCCCAGACACGTCCTCCAGCTCCTCCTGTGGGACCCCAAGCTTTCCTCAGGCCAGGATATGCCCGGAACACCTCCCTTTAAACTATATTATAGTTGTTTCCTTCTGATTTACCCTCTCGGAGTTGTTTTTGGAGTGATTTGCGCACGTTAAGAGAGTAATCTTGAACATCAGTCCCCATTTTCACTGCCACCGGGACACGCCCACTGTGACGTACTTACTTTGTTCTTGAATTTAATTTTCTTAATCAGCGATGCGTGTAGGATTCGGCAGCGGCACATAGTTTTGGTTCAAAATGAAAAAAAATAAATACGCTACTTCCTAGTGTGATGCGCAGCTATCCTTAGGGGGCGCTGACAGCTCCTCAGCTCTTTTTTGTGATGATTTATTAAGTCATTTTAGGTGAATAATGCGACAAAATGTGCAAATGATAAGTTATTGATCCACGGGTGTCATAGATTCTAACTATAGAGCAGACAAAAGCACAATATGTCTGATTTAATATGAACTATCTCCACTAAATAATAACTGATCTTATATTACAAAATAAAGATATAGATAAAGATCAGATATTTTGTAGTGCAACAGTTTGGGGAGTGGATACATGTTAGAGTGAAGTGTCTTTTAGTGCAAAAATCTGTATAAAATCATAAGCATTATTAGCACCATTTATAATACAATCCTTTGATCATGTTGCAGGCATCTTTCCACCTCTGCTGATTGAAAACCTTACTGTTATACACACAACGAATAAGCCCTACTCCATACTGTAGTACTATAATACTTGTATCTCCATGTTGCGTACCTTGTCTGTGGTATATTAGTATGGGCCATCGCGTGTTTGCAGACAGATTCTCCTTTTCCTGAGTAGCCTCTGTTCTGGTGCTTCAAAGCCCAGGTACCCACAACCCCCTGGGGCGCCTTGATTGAACGAGCCAAAGGAAACCAGCGATGCCAAAGTCTTATAAAGAATGCAGCAGAGAATACATATATTATTCAGATGGTATTTTAATGCCACTTGTTGGGTGAAATCCCTGAATGGAAATTTGACATATATTTGTTGTAGGGTAAATACAGTTTTTAATCAACCAGATTATTTATTTTATTTTATTATTATTTTTATTTTATTATTTTATTTTAATTTATTATTATGGATTCCCAGGAGAAGCAAACAGGACCACTGGAAAGGAGATGGAATGCAGTGGATATGGCCAAAGAACATATCATTTTTAGCATGATTTAATTAAATTCTAGACATTGTTATTGTATTTATTGTTCTTCCCATACATTTTATTAAAATAGCTACACTGAAAACACTATTGAGGCTGTGGTGTAGGACCCACGCATTTGACCCATCCTTCAGTGCTGCTGGGAAAATCCTTATCCAAATCTTAAACTCGGTCAAGAGAATCAGCTCTTGAAGAATTAGTTTTAGCTTGAAAAAGTGGAAATCTGTACAGGGAGAGAACATTAAAAGCTCACACCAAAAAAATAAATACAGCAGAAAAACTCTGGTTACTCTTGTGTTTGGTGGGCCGTAGTTTGGCCCCATGTCTGGTTTGCCCATGTCTGGTTTAGTGTATATTGAATTTGAATATAACAGCATTTTCACAGAGTACATTTTAATATTTAATATTTTATACTTGAACAAAATGAAGCTGTTTACTGTTTAATACAACCATCTTTTAACACCAGGCTCTGTGTCTGTGCTGCTCTAAACTGAGGCTGTTGTATTTTTCAACTCTCAATAAACCTGTGACAGTGTCTTGTCACTTTTTTATTAGAAACAACCAAACCAAAGCAAAAAAAACCCAACTTAAATTAGCAAAGTCGGTAACTTGTTTAACTCCTTCCCATATCTGTGCTATAGCTGCCATAGTAACCACTCTAAATATCCATGATACTCTGATTTCACATATATGCAGTTGTCCCTCGCTGTATCGCAGTTCACTTTTTTGTGTCCTCACTGTTCTGCTAATTTTTTTAAATACACTTTTGCATGTTTTTTTTTACAGTGTATGATTGTGTATTGTGTTCTGCGTCCTGATTGGCTGAGGGACTGTAGACCATTGTGTTCTGCATCCTGATTGGCTAAGGGACTGTAGACCATTGTGTTCTGTGTCCTGATTGGCTGAGGGACTGTAGACCATTGTGTTCTGTGTCCTGATTGGCTGAGGGACTGTAGACTCCTGTACAGTACAGAATGCGCTTAGCCTAATTTACATAAATGTTCGATTGACACTACAGCAGAGCGGCGCCAGGACAAAGAGGCACGGTCAGAGGAACTGTGAAATACTATTACCAATATTTAATTAAAATGTGAGAAAATGTTAATGCCTGTGTGAGAAAAGTGTATAAAGTGTGTGGTGAGGGGTTTTACAGCCGCAAAACATATCGAAAAATTGTAAAAAATAAAGCTGATACTTCATGGATTTCGTCTACTGCGAATTATTTTTAGGATGTAACCCCGGCGATAAACGAGGGACCACTGTGCTGGGATATCTGCTTGGAGATGTCAGGTGGCGGGACCTCCACCTGCAAACTTCAAGACACTCAAAGCACTTTACATGAAGGAACCACTCACCCATTCACACGCACATTCACACACCAGAGTACGCAGACACCGGGGCTGAGGTGGGTTAAGTGTCTTGCCCAAGGACACAACGACAGCATTCATTCTATTCAACCGCGGCGCCGACCTTCGGATCAGCGGACAAACACTCTACCGACTGAGCTCGTCTCGCACTTATCGGGAACTCTAATGACCTTATATGTCAAGGGTTGGTGCGTTTGTTTCGAGCGAGATGGTTTAACACACATCTAAGAGCCTGTGGACAGAAAGTGGTTGAAAAAGTGCTCCTCCTCCTCCTCTTCTTCTTCCTCTTAAACAGCTTTCATCTCATAGCTTCACTGTGACCACTTCAAATGTTCTGGTGGAGCAGGCAGCGTCTACGAGAGACTTCCAGATGCCAGGAGCCCACAGTGATTACACAGGGGCCCGAAACTGCGAGGAGGGGCCTAAACCTCCATAAAAACATATTCAAACACAGGGGCCCGATGCTGAGAGGAGGGGTCCGCACTGTCACACAAACATACTCACACACAGACTCACACAGAGAGGAGGGTCTAAACTGCCACACAAACATATTCATAGAGAAGGACCCCCGCAGGGCACCAATCTGCTCTTCACTCGGCCGGAAAAATGGCTTCCCTGTCTCCGCTGTCTCTTCTCTCCCTCCTCCCTTTTTCTCTCTTTTCCCCTCTTCCGTCTCTCGTCTCCCATCTCCATCATTTCTTCCCCGTTCTCCTCTCTTCTGGATTTCCTTTCTTCCATCTTTCGACTCTCCCCTCTTCTCTCCGCTCTCTCCTCTCTCCCTTTTTCTCTGTCTCCTCTCCCCTTTCTTCTCTCTCTCCTCTCTTTTCTCTGCTCTCTCCCCTTTTCTCTCTCCTCACTTCCCTCCTCTCTCTCTCCTCCTTTTTTCTCTCTTTTCTCCTCTTCCGTCTCGTCTCCCATCTCCATCATTTCCACCCCGTTCTCCTCTCTTCTGTCTTTCCTTTCTTCCATTTTTTGACTCTCCCCTCTTCTCTCCTCTCTGCTCTCTCCTCTCCCCTTTAGTCTCTCTCCCCCCTCTTTTCTCTCCTCTCTCCCCTTTTCTCTGTCCTCTCTTCCCTTTTCTCTCTCTCCTCTCTTCTGTCTCCTCTTTCCCCTTTCTCTCTCTCCCCTCCCTTCTACTCTCTTTCTTCTCCCCTCTCTTCTTTCTCTCCTCTCTTTCCTCATCCCTCTCTCCACCCTCTTCTTTCTCCTTTTCTCTCTTCTCTTACTTCCCTCTCATCCCTTTTCTCTCTCCACTCTCTCTTCTCTCTCCTCTGTCCCTCTCTCTCCTATTCCCCTAACTCCCCTCTACTCTCCCATTTTCTCTTTCTCCTCTTTCCCTTTCCCCCTCTCTCCTGTCACCTGTTCCCTCTCCTCTCTTCTCTTATCCCTCTCTCTCATCTTCCCTCTCTCCTGCCTTCTACTCTCTTTCCTCTCTTCTCTGTCTTTTTCTCTACTCACTCTCCTCTCCTCTTTCTCCTCCGACTTTCCTCTTTCCCCTCTTCTCTTCCCTCTCATCTCTGTGTCTCTCCCCTCCCCTCTTCTCTGTCTCCTTTTCCCTCTCTCCCCTCCCCTCTTCTCTCTCTTCTTTTCCCTCTCCCCCTACCCTCTTCTCTCTCTCTTTTTCCCTCTCTCCTCTCTTTTTCTCTCCCTCTGTTCACCATCTTAAGGCGCATAATCGGCTCATATCAAAATGCCTCTGTAGCTCCTCGGACCCCCACAGCGCCATGGGCCACGCTCAACGTCAAAAAAAAAAAAAAGAGAGAGAGAAACATGTGAAGAAAATGTGAAGAATATTTTTGCTGTTTATCTAATGAAAATGTTTGGGAAATTTGGTCAAAAGAATTGGTTTAACAAAAATGTGCCAGTTTACACGTCTCTTCAGTGAATAAACAGTAAACTGAAGTAGAATTTAAACATTTTTTTTGCAGTCACCACTTATACTTAACAAGGTCATTGATTTAACCCACTGAAGGTCATCTGTGTCGTCCCTCAGTCGTCCCGGTGTGAGCCACAGAAAAACAAAAACTTAAATCCATCAACTGGACAAAAGTTGTAGTTGTCAAACTCAGGCCCGGGGGCAAAATCTGGCCCGCGGTGTAATTATATTTGGCCCGTGAGATCATATCAAATGTGCATTGGAGTTGGCCCGCCAGTGTGTAGCGCATGCACCACTAATACTACAAATCCCAGAATGCTTTGCCTGTACGCTGAAATGTAGTCGAAATCTTCAAGCGCACCTCCTTTTCTGTTGATTTATTTTATTTATTTAAATAAGAAATGAACACTACTGATATGTCTTTTCTTTCAAACTTAATTTCTCTTTGTTTGTAATATCAAGCTTGAGTTTTTCCACATTTTCTGTTTAAGCAAAATTAAGGTTTGTTTCCGTATGAAAAGGTTAAATATGACATATCAGGTGCAGTCAGATTTTCAGCAAATATTGAGTTTCGCCCTTTCGCCCTTAAATTTCTATTTTTTAATATTGGCCCAGTATGAATTTGAGTTTGACACCCCTGTTTTAGTGTGAAGAAGTTTCGCCGCTCGTCCAAGAAGCGTCTTCACTTCTGAAAAGTTAGACATTGATCAATAACAAATTAACAGATTAATCAACATTTATAGATAGATATCGGCCGAATCGATATTTGAAAGTCGATATCTGAACCAGCATATTTCCAGTATCGATGTGTATCTACAATACCAGTATCGTATCGGTGCATCTCTACTTGTAATGTCATGTCTGCAGAATTTGAATTTTTTAATATTTATCAAATAACTTTTACTTACATAGAAGTTTACTATCAATTTATTTATTATTATTTTTGCAGAACAAGGTTTATTTTGTTTCATACCTGACAGTTTGGACTTTGCACTAGCGCTCTTCCTCATGTGATGTTACTGTGACGTATTTTGGCGCTCTCTTCCTACTGGTGGAGGAACTAAGACATCCCACAGGACTTTAAACTGGGACGAGGGGGCTTTTTTACTCTCACGCACCTGAGATACTGTCCTGAAGAATTTGAACTGCAGGTGGTGCTGTTGTGCTGCCTCCAATGGTAGGAAGACAGCATCAAAACCTGTTTAAATCAGCAGACCCAGATGTGTGAGAGTAAAAAAGCCCCTTGTCCCGGTTTATAGTCCAGTGGAAAAAGAATCTACTAATATAAATTAACGAAAGACGAGATGGAACTCACTGGACTAATATTTAAACTTTACGGTCCCATTTCTTTGACTGTTGCCATAGCAATTGACGATTCAAAACCAAATAATCTATCCTGTGAATGGTCAATCGTCTGGTCAATCAAAATGGCGCCATCTAACATTGTATTTGGTCATGTATGAGAGATATTTGTGGTATTTTTCGGTCTAACTGAACACTTGACCTTAAATGACGTGTTTCAGCACATATATCTGCATAATTACTCCTCTACTTTGTGTTTGTGTCCCCCCTCGTGGATGTGGGGAAATGAATTTGTCATCGGGTCTGAAGCTTTTTGGCAGGCAATCCCAGACCCAGCCCCGGGTCTTCTGAAGCGGGTGCGTCTTCCCCACCGCTCTGCTCCTCAGTGTCCCGGCGGTGTCCTGGGATTACATTTATGGTGCCGTCAAAGCTGTCTGACAGGCCTTCAAGCCGGAACAGCTCTCCAGGCTCGCTCCTCTCTCCTCCCCCCGAAGGAAGAAAAGAGAAGAGCACTTTTTTTTACTGGCGAGTGAGCGGTGTCCTGGTGAGACGGTGTAATATGGAGCAGGGTTTGGGCGATATGCGCGCCATTACTTTCTTTTTACTTCTCATTACTATTTCTCTCTCTCTGTCTGTCTTTCTCTCTCTCTCTCTCTCTCTGTCTCTCTCTCTTTCCCGGTCTGACTCTCTCTCTCTCTCTGACTCTCTCTCTGTCTCTCTCTCGGTCTGACTTTCTCTCTCTCTCTCTCTGTCTCTCTCTTTCCCGGACTGACTCTCTCTCTATCTGTCTCTCTCTCTTTCTCGGTCTGACTCTCTCTCTCTGACTCTCTCTCAGTCTGTCTCTCTCCCGGTCTGACTTTCTCTCTCTCTCTGTCTCTCTCTTTCCTGGTCTGACTCTCTCTCTCTCTCTCTCTCTCTCTCCCTCTGACTCTCTCTCTGTCTGTCTCTCTCTCGGTCTGACTTTCTCTCTCTCTCTCTGTCTCTCTCTTTCCTGGTCTGACTCTCTCTGTCTGACTTTCTCTCCCTCTCTGTCTCTCTCTTTCCTGGTCTGACTCTCTCTCTCTGACTCTCTCTCTCTCTGTCTCTCTCTCTCCCGGTCTGACTCTCTCTCTCTCTCTCTGTTTGTCTCTCTCTCAGTCAGACTCTCTCTCTTGGTCTGACTCTCTCTCTCTGTCTGTCTCTCTCTTATGTTTAGTATTAGCATGTTTCATGTTAGCATGTTTAGTTGAAATAGGTTTAGTGTTAGCATGTTTAGTATTAGCATGTTTAGTGTTAGCATGTTTAGTATTAGCATGTTTAGTGTTAGCATGTTTAGTGTTAGCATGTTAAGTATTAGCATGTTTAATCTTACCATGTTTAGTATTACCATGTTTAATCTTACCATGTTTAGTATTAGCATGTTTATTCTTACCATGTTTAGTAGCATGTTTAGTTCAAGCATGTTCAGTATTAGCATGTTTAGTGTGAGTATCTTTAGTGTTAGCATGTTTTGTGTGAGGATATTTAGTGTGAACATGCTTAATGTTAGCATGTTTAGCGTGAAAATGTTTAGTATTTGCATGTTTAGTGTTAGCCTGTTTAATGTTAGCATGTTTAGTTGTAGCATGGTTAGTGTTAGCATATTTGGTGAGTGCAGTTGCTGTATCTGATATTTACTTTCCTAATACTTCCTAATTACTCACCACAAAGAGTTATAAGCGTTTTCCGCAACTGTCAGAGGCGAGGGTGGAGTATTATTTTCTTGGTAAAGCTAATGTTTACCATGCTAATAGCTCAATAAAACACTTTATAATTAGATACAGACAGTTCTATGGCACGTCAGTCACTTTAACAGTATTGCAGTACTGATGTTGATCAAGTTTGAGTTGTGTTACTTGCCTCTAGGTATTAAATATTTTGAAGCAAGAACACACAGATAAACCGATGATTGGCAGTTCAATCCCAGCTCAGTGCTAAAGAGTCTTGCTCCGATCAGTTCTAAAGAGTTGTGGTGATCAGAGGCTCTTGG
>JAIEZT010000021.1:14435637-14526238 GCA_019594935.1 Periophthalmus modestus
GTGGTAATACAGGAAGCGCTCCACTGTGTCTTTAAACTCCGCGCACCTTCACTACAATCATTTGGATAATTTCAGCTCTGGAAATGTCAATCTCTACTGAACTAAAGGTAAATGAAGCTGTTAACTTTAGTTTTTAAGATAACAGCTACTTCATGACATCACAAGGTGGGACAGAACATTTTGAGCTTTGGAGATAAATAATAAAGTGTTACTCAAACATGCGTGAATGAAACAAACACAACTCCAGGGATGTTTTAAAGAGGTAACAACATTATAACATGGATTAAAGCTCATAAGAGTCAGTTCTATGTAATATGGGGCTTTGAAACTACTTTTTTAGCCATCTGTACTTTACTTGAGTGCATTTTTTTACTTCTAAATAAATCCCTTTTATGGCTCATTGTTGGTACATTCAGCTTTTTACTTGTTGCAGCTCGTGTCTTTTAATGAATGTTTATTTTAAAATAGTTCACTGTGATAATCTTGCATTATTTAAATCTTAATTTGTGGCATAAAATAGTTTCAATATTATCATTTGTCCCAATATTTCTCTACAGCAATATATCATGCTTCAAAATGTATTATCTGCCTAATTTTAATCTATTTCCCTGCTCCACCACAGACTGTACATATAAATGGACGTAGCTAACCCGCTAGCTGCCACTTTCCAAACAGAAAGTGATCATGGGCGTACTTCCGGCTCCATCGACTCTGGCTCCAATTCACTTTACATTGAAAAACTGTCATTCCTCTCTCATTTTTAAAACGTTTGTATTAACCCGCTCTGCATGATCCTTACTTTGCTATTGTGTCTGTAACTTAAGATATGAATAAGAGACGAATCAGGCGCCTCTTTCCCCGAGGTCACTCCCTTTAGCGTTAGCAACAGGTTTGATTGACAGGGTTGCTAAGCGCCTACTCAGTGCTAAACTAGCCATGCAAACTAGCGGAAAAGGGTGCTATCTTCAACAGCCTCGCTCCTGATTGGCTCTTTGGTTGCTATGATACTCCAGGTCGGACTTCACCTGGACCTCGGCTCCAAATTCGCCGCTATAAACTTCTCGAACTTCATCTAACTGGAGCTAAACGTTGTAGTTGACGTCACACTCACTTAGTCCACTTCTGTATCCAGTCTATGATCTAAACCCCTACATGGGTCCTTCTCTCCATAGGACATAACGGTAACTCTAACGCCTTGTTTTTGCTGCTAAAATCCTGTCCTATTTTAGTCTTGTCCATTACAATCCTCCTCACGTTGAAGAATTCAGGTATGAGCAATGCGATGGCTGACCTCTGTATACAGTGCACCCAGCAGATTATGACAGCGTGTTGTGAAACTCCCCATTAGCTTTATAACTCCAGAAGGATCTGTCTCTGCACAGCTGCGGAACCGAGAGAGAGACTGGACACTTGTTTGGCTTCGGGAGTGAACTTAAAATGTATCACTTTATGCCGAGAGGAACAGGGATTAATCTGAAATCCATTGACATCGATTGTGAGGCTAGTCTCCAGTGATGTTTTCCAGGGTCAGTTTTCTATAAAGTTACATGATATGCAGGTGTCTTTGAATATATATAATAATAATGCACTTTTAGTCTAGCAAAAGGTTTATTACAGGTCGTATTTTTATTCATTCTTTCTTCTTCTGTTGTTGCAGTTGAGTTTGACAGCCCAAACCATTTTTACGTAATAGTTAACTTGTTTATACTTGATTTTATTTTTTTAAATGGCGAAAAAAAGTAGAGTGATGTGTGAATATCAGTGCCTTATTTTAGAAACAAGAAACGACTGTGATAATAAATTGCTCGTAAACTTGGGATCGGAGTATCGGTATTGAAGTATTGATAAATAAATACTGACTGTTTAAAGGTGGGTATTGATACTGTTATGCAAATATTGGTGCTAATTAACATAATGTAAATCTCAAGGTTAGACAAGTATCGGTACTTAAACAATTATCTATCCCTATTATAACACAATTTGAATTTTTAAATGGTACAGGCTTCCAACATTTATTCCAGTGTTAGATAGAATGGCATAGCTAAAAGTTTACTTGACAATAAATGTTATTCCTCAGTAATATTGGTGATGAAGACTGTAGCTATATTGGAAACTTGTGGGGTGCCCCAGGGCTCAATCTTGGGACCACTTTTGTTTAATTTTTACATGCTGCCGTTAGGCCAGTTAATACGCAGCAATAATGTCCTACCACAACTCAGCAGATGACACACTTTCTCCAGCTAAACTCAGACAAGACTGAAGTCATCTTTAGCCACAGAAACATAGAGAAAGTGTTAACAGTCACCTCTAAAACCTTCAAATCAGGCTAGAAATCTAGAGTAATAATGGACTCAGACTTGAACTGTAACAGCCACATCAAATCAATAACATCTGCAGCTTTTTACCATCTATAAAACATCGCAAAAATTAAAGATAAACTGTCAAAACCAGACTTAGAGAGACTTATTCTGCATTAGTCTCCAGTAGGTTAGATACTGTAACGTCCTGCTCACTGGCCTCTCCAAACGAGCCTTAAGACATCGATTATTCTGCACTTTCCATCATAAAATTACATTTGTGTTTTATGTTTTGATTTGTTTGTTTGTTCTTATTCTGTAAAGCACTTTGCATTACTTTGTGTATGAATTGTGCTATACTAATAAACTTGCCTTGCCTATATATAATTACTACCAAAAGAGTACAGTGTATGCATAGTTACCTCAAAGTTAGGTTTGATGTGACATATATAAGCCCACCAGCGCTGCCTACTTGTCATGCACAGGTCAAACCGCAGCTCCGTGCGCACTTACACAGATAAATAACATTTCCCGGGGAATAATCCAGCATTTATGTGAGGTTTGAGGTGCGGATAGCAATTTGTGCCCATCTCGCAACACTAATTTATAATGGCACCCCTGGAAACGCTGCCCCTGCTTTCATTTGCATTGCTAACTCCGCTCTGGACGGCGTTAGCAAGGCCGCGCGGGGGGGGTGGCAGTTAGCGTGGCTGCGCGGGGCGAGGGAGAGGGGCTAATTGCACAGAGGTGGCCAGTGGCGACATAAGAGGATGTAATTGGGAGAGTGTATATTTGCATAAGGCTTCGCTCGTCTGAGAGCTGATGGGCGTTTTAGCTAAATTTACTGTCAACAGCGTCCAGACTGGCTTTCGAATGTCAGTGTTCTCCTGCGGTCATGCTTTTGGGACGGGTATTTGCTGAAAATTACACCTGTTCATCATTTTGGATGAAACGGAGACGGAGGAGTTGCTCGAAATGTCAACTGGGAGTAAAAGAAGCTGTTCCTTTAAAATATTCCTGGAGTCAATAGATAATAATAAATACTGACATCATCACCTCATATCAGTTTAATCTGTGCTGCTGTGACCTACTTCCTCACAATTATATTATGACTACCACCACTGAAGTAAAAATGATTATTGATTCCAGTGCTCTAAATAGCTCGCTAAATGAAATGCATGTTTTTCAAAGATGGTGGCGTTAAATCAGTGTCAGGGGGTTTGCAAAGTCTATATGGGTCACGTGACTAAGCCAGGCCAACATTTGCATGCTTTTTTTTGTTATTATTGCAGGTACTTCACCCTTTTTTCCACCTGCGAGAAACATCCTGGATTATCGAAAACAATTCTGTCATAATCCCACTTACATTATTGTGTAAATGAACCTAAAAAGGAGCAGCATCAGTACTTTGACTTTTAAACCTCCCCAAACCTCTTCCCCCTCTCTCTCTCTCGTCTCCCTTCTCCTCTTCTCTCTCTCTCCTCCGATCAGCCCCTCTTGGCCCTGTGCTCATGTTTTTTTGGACACAATACAGCCAGGACGTCCCGAGTGGCGCGCCCCCTCCCCTCCCCGAACAATGGCTCTGTTGTGTTTCCCCAGCAGCGAGCAGTGGTCCTGGGAGACGAGGGCCAGCTGCGGGGGGACCGGGCAGGACTCTGGGAGGGAGGGAAGGGCACAAAGGGAGGGAAGGGGGGGAGCGGTTAGAGTGGGAGACGGGAGGTTACGGGGGCTACAGCGTGATTTATACAGAATTTTAAAACACATTTCTATATTAGTAACTTGGACTCACCTCCTATGGTCCACATAAGAAAACAATCAATTTTCCTTGGAGCCAAAATTGTTCAAAATTTCTTCATAATTTTATTTATTTTATGAGCAAAATCCTAATCTAGGTGTCACACATTTAAAAACTGAGTAACAACGACCAAATTTAGCATTATGACCTTAAATTTCAATCTGCAGAATGTATTGGAATCGCTTTTCTTGCCGTGCTCCATAGGCTTCAAACTTACATCTCCATGGAGACAAGCAGGTGATACCAGCAGGTCAGGTTACAGGTCAGATCGATGGAGAGGCGAGCACATTCACAGTATGAATAAACGGTCATGGTCACATTTTTATATAGCGCTTTTCCAGTTTTTCAGTTCCAGCGGTTTACGTCAAGGAAACACTCACCCATTCACACTTGTTTTCATACAGTGTGTAAATGAAGTGTCTTGCCCAAGGACACAATGAAAGCGTTCATCTGTGGGAGCTGGAATCGCACCGTCAACCTGTGAGTCAGTGGATCTGAACGCTCAACTAATGATGTTTATATGTTTATGTCCAGAGCGGGATTTGAACCAACAACCATCGGATCAGTGGACAAATACGAGCAACCAAGCTACTGTCGTCCATGTTTTGCAAGATATTTTTAGATACTTACACACTGCAGAAAAAACATGCTTAATAACCTTTGTGTGAAATCTAAAATCGATGCATTGTATCTTTATTCATTCATTTTTTGAGCTCCAGGATAGTTGCTGGTTTCTCTATTGTCTATTATACTCGCCCCTCATGTTTGGGAACTACGCCTCTTGCTTGGGCGTATCTGTTGCATTGTGGGAACCGTCTCACGACACACCCACCTCTCTCCTCCCCCATCTTTTCTGACTTTCGGGGTGAGAAAAGACCAACGCGACTGAGATTTGCAATGCAGATCGTGTCCAAAAGCCAGTGAGAAAAAAAAAAAAGAAATAAATAGGCTGGGAATCAATAGTGCTGTATCAATCTGTTGACTGCTAGCGCCCTGCACTCTCTGATTCCTGAACTTTGACCCCCGTCCAATACAAAAAAACACTATTGTCTCCATCGGGCCTCAACTTTTGTCCCCCTTTGGCCCATTGCCCCGCTAAAGATGTCACATTAGCCCAAAGAAAATCCACAAGTCAGGGTCCCGCCTTTGAAAACCGGCGCAGTAACTGTCATTTCGAGATGTGTTGAGCAGGTTTGAGGGGGCTACATAATGGGATGAATGGGAAAAGCAGTGTGAGAACAGCAGGGTTAACGCACTGGGAGAGCGCTGCGCGTTTGGGAAACATTTAACCCTCGTGGGCTTTGTCATAATATCCCAATTTGTGTCAGAAATCTGGTTAGAGCGATACGCTAAATCAGAGAAGAAAAGCACGACTGTCAGGTGACAAGCACAAAGAGCAACGGGTCAGAGGGTCTTTACTTTGGATCAAATGTGTTATTTTGAGATGTGAAAGTACCTGTAGATAGTTAGCTTAGTATTTTAATTTGATCGTAATTTCAGTAGTAGACACAGGAGTACAGGCATTTTAACAGTACGGCAAATATGTGAGAGATGGTCATGTAACTAGCGACATTTTTTAAGGGTCTATTAGTGTCATAAAGTGATGTTAAGAGCGTCCCACAAGTGAACTGACAGGACGTGAAGTGAAGAAGAGAAGTGACCAGGGGCCCTCTGTGTTTTAGTAGTTTATTAGCTAAAAAATGTGAAAATTGTTCTCGCATCGGAACATTCTTCTTTCTTTTTCTCACAGCTCCAAAATTTTTCACCCAGAGAACAATCCCGTCAACACTGAAACTTACACGTCTCTAATTTCTGCCTTTTGCCACTGTCCAAAAAAATGAATAAAGAAAAACTTGCATTAGGGTGAAGGAATGACGCCAGAAAAATGTGTCCATACAATCATGAAATTTGATACAGAAGTAGATCATGACAAGACAAGGAAATAGAAACGAACAGATATCAGCCTCGTGGATGTTCATTGGCTCAAAATATCATCTCAGGGGGCGGGGCATCAAATATTAGACATTTATAATATTAGAAATTTTACAAAGAACACATTGCACCTATGACTGTACCTAAAAAATGAACTTTGGTGTAGACAAACAGGGTGGTGGATTGGTCGTGTTGTTCCGAACTAAAAATATACTATGGAAATCACCCATATTTACCATGGCAACAAACCAAATATCTGCATTCACCAAAGGGACGTCCCAACAAAAACTTTGGTAGAAGTAGTAGAAAGTAGAAGTCTGCCGTTTTGGATTAATCATGCTACATATGTCATAATGTAATCCTACAGAGATGTCAAATTCTTCCACGTTTAAATTGATTAAACTTTTAAAATAAGCACAACCTAAAATGTGGGCACATTTTAAGAAAAGCTCGAAAGTGAGGCCTTTGAGGTGCCACGCCCGGCATAGATAAGTTGAGTATTAAGAAATGCTACAGTTGATATTTGACATTTTATGGAAAGACATATACCACAGACTGAAGCATTACTACAGCAGTCACTCTTTATCTCTACAATAATGAGGCAGCAGTGCATTCAAAACTATAGCAAACAACACAGATGCATTTTTATCACTTTGAGTACAATGACAATTACCCAGAATCCCACTGCTCCAACTTGTCTAAACGCTCCAAATGTTCTTTTAAATGGCCCTTTGATACCAGAGCGATCAGTGGCACCTCCTCATTACTATTGCATGAAACATTAATGAACCAAATCTCCATCAGTGGCTTAAATAAAACCTCCATTAGCGAATCACATCCTCCCTCTGCTCTTTCATGTCCACACGGTTCTACATCGCTACGACAACCGACTTCTGACGGGGCCCTTCAGAAACGCTCGCTCCGCCAATCATCAAAACCACTTTATATTTGTAATAGTTAACGAACGCAGCCGTTAATGAAGCAATAACAGCATCAAAGTCTATCCAGGCTCCCGTTAATGCTCTTGACCTTCTATAATACTGTCAACTGCAAAGTGGGGTTCGTGTTTTTTTCTCTATGGAGAGTTTTCGAACGTATCCATGTTGCAAAATTATTCAAATCAGACCCGTTTCCATAGCAATAGTCAATTTAAAACAAAATTCTATATATTTTGAATGGTGAAAAGTCCTCAAAATGTCACCTATAACACGAAGTTGAAGCCCAGTCTTATAATTACAATATTCTCGTTCTATATTTCTCATTCGTGTTTTTCGTCCTTCTTTACGTTGCAAAAGGGAAGTTGGAGCAGATTGATGGATTGCTGTGATAACCACTCTTAATTACAGCGAGTGTCTTGCCCAAGAGCACAACAGCGATAGGCACTGCAGCTCAATGGTCGAGTCTGACGCTGCACAAAGCTTCTCCAGAACATCCCGAAGATTCTCAACGGGGTGAAGGTCTGGACTCTGTGGAGGCTCCATGTGTGAAAATGATTCTCCTGCTCCTGAATCACTCTGTCACTATTTGAGCCCCATGAATCCTGGCATTGTCATCTTGGAATATGCTCGTGCATCATCTCAGCAGTCTAAGAAGGGACTCGCAGACTTCCCCTCTCCCCAGTCACTTCCTCCAGCTTCTCCAGTGGGACCCCAAGGCGTTCCCAGGCCGGCCGAGAGACACAGTCCCTCCAGGGTGTAAATATGTACAGTAAATAAATGATATAATATTATGTAATCATTTTATGTTCAAAAAGGAGGTTGGCGGTGTGATTCCAGCTGCCACAGAAGAATGCTGCCGTTGTGTCCTTGGGTAAGACACTTAACCCACCTCGCCCCCAGTGTCTGCGTACACCGGTGTGTGAATGGGTAAGTGGTTCCTTGATGTAAAGTGCTTTTCATTGCCTTGAAGGTGGAAAAGCTCTATGTAAAAACGTGACCATTTCTGTTTAAATTTGAAGAAAAAAAAAAAACGACTTATTAGAATGGACACAACTATAACTTCTAAATGAGCCTCTCTGACCTCATGTTGCTTGCTCGGTACTTTTCCAGTTGCTTTGGCACAGAAAACTCCACAGTTGCCGTTGGTTACGCAAACAAATTAGCGACTAATGAAGCAAACTAATCCAGGATAAAACCACTCGGGCTGTACTTGAGGTGAGTGAAGGGTGCTTCATGTTGGGAGCGACAGGCCTCTGGGATGTTCTGAAGAGCTAACCCCTAAGCTCCTCCATTTGTTTGGCATTACAAGGTTTAATGTCCAACTGGTTCATTCAAATTTGAAACATATATCACTGCTTATAAATGTGCTCCACCTGTTTGTACAAAAATGAAAAACAAAAGTAGTTCATTTTAAAGTTATTCCTCACTTACCTTATGCATTCTGACCATCCTAATTATTCACTGCAATGAGTTTATAAGCACTTTTCACAAGTTTCAAAGGTCAGAGCCGTAACACTAGCATGCAATAGTGCGCTTCCTGATTCTGACAATAAAACACTTTAAGTTTAAGTTTAATTAGACTTACACAGGACTTATTTTGACCTCAGTGCTGCTTATATGATACATTTGTACTGGCGCAAGACACATTTTGCTCAAATAAATGTGAAAAAATCAGGTACTGGCCCTTTAAATCTCACAATGGAATATTTCATTTTGTATTTTGATATGGTGCTTTTAGAAACGCTCAAAGATGCTGTACAAATGGTTTAAAGTGCACTCTGTAACTTTTCTTGCCTAGATAACATTAAAGAGCCTATATTATATTATATAATTATATTATATTATATTACTATTTTCTGATCTGTTATAATGTTGTTTCCTCATCACAAACAGACCTGGAGTTGTGTTTTGTTTCATTCACATGTTTAACGCACAAACCCTGCATATTTAGGCTGAGTTCTTCTCTCAATCTGAAAACACTCTGTTCCACTTTGTGATGTCATCATGTGGTAATACAGGAAGTGCTCCACTGTGTTTTTAAACTCCATAAACCTTAATTTTTAGATTCATTTGGTTAATTTCAGCTCTGAATTTGCCAGTCCCTACTGAAAAAAGGTAAAAGGAGCTGTTAACCTGAAACACTTCATGACATCACAAGGTGGAACAGAGCATTTTGAGCTTTGGAGATGTAGATAGATTAATAATAAAGTCCTACTCAAACATGTGTAAATGAAACAAAACACAACTCCAAGTATGTTTTTTTGAGGAGCAAACATTATAACCTGACTTAAATCTCAGTTATGCGTAATATAGGTCCTTTAAGGTTAAGGCACACTTTATTGTCCTAGTAGAGAAATGTGTCCTCTGCATTTGTCGTACAAGATATTGGTGTTTTGCTAATAATCTTCCACAGTATATGTTATTAATTGTGTATAACTCCTTGGAGAGAAGCAGAACCCCACTTTATGACCCTTAAGCCATAAATAAACCCCTGATTAAAGAAATGCTATAGCGATATATGTTTAATGCAATGCTGTGTCAAACTCAAGGCCTGCGGGCCAAATGTGGCCCTCCACATCATTTTATGTGGCCGTCGACAGGGTAATTTAAAAGGTATGATGGTCCTAAAAAAGTCATTTTATCAGGAGATATGCAGTTATACAGCCATATTTCTACATTTTGTAAACACATTCATTATTTGTAACTTGAATAAGTAATAAACACAGAAACAGTTAATTAACAAGTTTAAAAAGTAGTTACATATATTTTACATGTGGCCCTTTGATGGCAGCCACTTTGCTGATGTGGCAGTGAAAATGTGTTTGACGCTCCTGCTGTAGAACATTCCAGGCATAGCATGAACATGGTGGACCCTGTATCAGAAAAGTTACGTAGTGTAGCTTTAATTCACATTTTTACATTTTCATAATATTTGTTAAGTAATCCAACTAAATGAAAAAAATAGGCCACCATTACCTGACTCAAATATCAAGCAGCCAGTCTAAAAACTATTTTTAACTGGCGTTTCAGGGATGTTTTATGTCGTTTTGACTAATGTATATGTATGTTTTAGGTTCGCAAGCTAACTACAAACATGGCAGATATATAGTAATCTCATTATTCAATTTATTTATGAATTGTGAAGACTATGATCCCAATATTAATCAATTATGAAAACCTAAAGCCCTTAAACAAGTCCACCCCCTTCTGTCCTCTCAGACCGGAATTAAAAACATCACTAATCACCTTTTACGTCGGCTTAATGCCTCTAGCTTTAAATGCAAAATCCTCGTCATTCAGCTTATCGGGTCGAAATTAGCAGAGATACATCCAATTAGCAAAACAGCAACGCTATTTCCAACCATTAGCGACGGGGTTTGAACAGGCAGCACTTGACCTCTGGGGTGAGCGGGGGAGGCAGTGCACCGGGGGCTGAATGCAAAGTGAGACGTTTAGAATATGCATGTTAGACCGGGCTGGACTCGTCAGTATAATGTGGGTTATAGATGGAGGGTAGTCCTATGGTACTCTGGGTCCCATTTAGAAGCAGACCACATGGAGCCAGTGACCCGTAGTGGCCCTGGACTGATGGAGGTCTGGAATCTTAAAGAGGGGGTATTTTACTTGTAGCACATAACAGATTTAGATCACCATGTTAACTTTTATTGTTTTGAAAATGATGTGAATTGGGATTGAACTTGAACTAAACTCAAAGCTAAATCTGGACTAGACCAGGACTAAAACGGGACTAGAACAGGACCAAACCGAGGCTACATCTGGATGCAAACCAGGCTAAAACCACAACGGAAAAAGAACAAATGTGGGTTTGGACTAATGGGGCATGCACTGAGAACAAAAGCATATTTTCTTCTGCTTAAAAAGAGGGAAATGGGAAATTCACTGGCAAATTATAGTTGCTATTATAAATATATATATATAGTATGTTCCAATATCAACTCAAATATAAATAATACGATGTGACTGGGGGCTAAAGATAGACAAAACCAGACCTTCGCCTTCAATTAATATGTATCTAATATTAAACCAATCAAGAACATCATAGTAGAAATAGGTTGATATATTATTTGGCCAATATCATAGATTGTATGCATAAATCTGGAGTGTCCGTACTATGGCCCGTGAGCCAAATGTGGCCCTCAGACCAGTTTTTATTAGTCCTCAGGCCTCCTGCTGAACTGGCCCATTTGATCATAAGCAGCACTTTTAACAGCAAATTAAACTTTTTCTACCACTATATCCTCAAACGTCACATTGCAGTGTGATACAGACCTAAAATGAATGTGTTTAAGCCTTATTAATCCACAGCGGCTCTGTCAAAGTTGTGTATAAAGCACCACACTGCATTGATCACTGTGGCCCTCTGCTTTGAATATGTTTTGAGATGTGGCCCTCCATAAAAAAAAGTCTGGGCACCTCTGGCATAAATGGACATAGCTAACCTGCTAGTCACTGTGTTCCAAATTTAAAGTGATCATGGGCTCGCTTTTGGCTCCATCGACTGGCTCCAATTCACTTTACATTCAAAAATTGTCATTCCTCTCGTAATTGCTGCCGTGAGCCTCGTCATTTTGGTCTTAAAATGCTTGTATTAACCCGATGTACATGATCCTGGTGTTTTTATTTCTCTATTTTGTCAATGATTCAAGATATGAACATTAACAACAGACAAATCAGGCGTCTTCTTTCCCCGAGGTCGCTCCCATTGGCGTTAGCAACAGGTTTGATTGACAGTGTTGCTAAGCGGGATGGGGTGTTACCTTCAACAGCCTCACTCTGGTTTGGCTCTTTGGTTGCTATGATACTGCGATCGGAATTCCAAATATGGAACTCAGCTCCAAATTCACCCTTATACCCGCTCGAGCCTCGATGAGCTTCATTTGACTGGAGCCGAACGCTATAGGTGACGTCAAACTGACTTAGTCCACTTCTTTACACCGTCTCTTGCAAATATATTGACATTTGCCGATATTTGCACTTTTTAGCATCTCAGCTACCGTCCTGAAAACTCCAGCAGAGGCAGATATTTAGTTTTGCCCGACCAGCTGCCGAAAGGTAATCATGAATCCTTATATGAACACTATAGGACAAAGAGGTTACTGCACAAAATATGGCTACACAATTTTCTAATCCAGTTTGTAGTAAAAGAATGTTTGGAGAAAACTGTATTGAATATTTTGGGAAATGATCGAAATCGGGCCTATGATTCGCTCCAAAATATCGGCAGATCAGCTGGACTCTTAACGCTAAACACTCGGTATCAGCATCGGCCGTGAAAAAACCCATATTGGCCAATCTTTACCTCATAGTATTGTTAAAGTCATTCAAATACTTACTGTGCACTCATAACCTTAAGCCCTATATCTGTGCGTTATCATTACTGTGCTCCTGTCAGCCCTGCACACGGTATGGACCACATTATTTACCCCAAACACCTGCTCAAAGTCTCATTTAAATTCACATGCAGTGTTCCCAGTACTACTTTTTGTGGATTTTCAAAAAAAACTACTGCCACTCATCCACGTATACGGCCTCCCTCTCCCTAGCCAACTCCATCTCAGCTCATTGCTTCATAACACGCGTGATTTCTGACCATCAAAATGGAGTTATGGTGGATTAGCAGGGAGTGAATGGAGAGAATTGTTAGGTAGTGTTGTCAGTGTGTCCATGTATTTTGAGTCCTGTAGCCTCCTCCTCCGCCGCCGCTGCTGCTGCTGCTGCTACTGCTGTTTATTTATGAGCAGGTCTAAGCCGGGCCCAGCCGTTTTAATCATTCATGAAACTTCGACGGGCCAAGCAAAAAGAAGTCAACACCAATGCAGGATCCTCCTCCTTCTCTGCCCCAAAATACAGCAGGAAAAACAGAAAAACAACCAGCTCACACCAAGGACAAGAACAGAGCTAAAGGCAAAACAGTGTAACCCCCTGAATAGAAATACAATTATTGAAACAGGTTGGATTGGTTCATTTCATTTTAATTAAAGCTTGGGTACTTGTAGCGGGCTTGCACTTCCACAAACCTGACTCATATTTGGCCTCCTCCTGCTTGTTTCCATGGATATATTGTTCGTTTAGCTGTAATCTTCCACTGTATGGCATAGAGAATGTTCCGAAGTATGGTTTTAACTTTCTATGTCCATGATGACGTGCCACCTTAAGAAAGCTGCACACTGTACCTTTTTTTTTTTGTTTTTTTTGTCACTTTTCACATTTGTGCTTACTTTCTTGTGATTTACTTCAAGATATAGCGTGTAACTTTGACACCTGCTTATTTCCATAGAGATGTAACCGGTTATATTCCAGAAATGTTACACAGTATGGCATTAAACCTATTTCTCTTCTTGGACAAAAGCAGGTGACACCTCCAGGCCAAGTTGTAGGTCAGATCAGCGGAGAGGCGATTCCACGTATAGTAAGAACGCATGGTATATTTGAGCAATAAAACATGTGCAATTGAATAACAATAGATGTGTTTAATGCCACACTAAGGAACATTTCAGGGTAAGCAATGACATGGTGGCAGATTGGACCCCTCAGGTTACTTAGTGCACCTTTTATTTGGGGCATAGACTGTATAAAGAAGTGGACTAAGTGAGGACTTCTTGGCCGCACCTCTGGCTTAGCAGGGAGCGGGCCCTTAGCAACACTGTCAATCAGACCCGTTGCTAACGCTGGCAAGAGCGATCTCAGTGAAAGAAGGTGCCTGTTTTGTCTGTTATTAATGCTAATTTCTTGATTTACAGACAAAAATAGTGAAATAAAAATACTAGGATCATGTAGAGCAGGTTAATATGAACATTTTAAGACCAAAATGACGAGCCTGACAGCAGCAGTTACAGACAGAGGAACGACAGTTTTTCAATAGAAAGTGAATTGGCGCCAGAGTCAATGAAGCCAGAAGTGCGCTCATGATCACTTTCTATTGGCGGCTAGAAGGTTAGCTATGTCCATTTATGTAAACAGTCTATGGTTTGAGGTCATTATTAAATTAACAAATATTTAGACTCAGAAGTTGTGGGTTCAAATCCAGCTTGTGCGATGGTGATTTCAATGGACGTTAATATCCAGACCTTTTTTTTTTTTTTTTTTTTTTTTTTGGCTGCATTTAAATAGGATTTTTCTCCCTCTAATATTTTTAACACCTCATGGAAACTATTTGAAATTGGAAATAAGTTTGTAAGTTGCAGCTGTTATCTTGACCATAATTAGGCTAATCCACGAAATGATTTTACCTGAAAACAATGTTATTTTCCTACACGATGGAAACTCCAAATAATCACTCAAGGATTTCACAATCTCCTGCCGAAGCTGCGCAGCGTCTCAAATCCCGATCTCATTAAAACGGGAAAATAAATGACTGGAATCAGACAAATAAATGAATAAATGCTGCTGAGAGGTCAGGGCCAGATCACGCAGGCTCAGGCAAAGATGTTATTCCCTGGGTTGAAAAGTTCATATTGAAATGATCGACTTTTGAACCAATGCGCTCGAATTGACCAGTTTAGCCAGCGGATTTGACTCATGAAGAGGTGAGGTGTATCTGGGACGCAGTAGAGTGGAGTGGCAGTGTTTAACCAGAGGTGCAGAGGTCAACCAGCTCTGAGTTAAGACCATAAACTCATAAAACTACACAATTAGCCTCAATTAGCAAGTTAGCAAGTACTATGTAAAGGCTGCTTCTGTTCTTTGACTGGGGCTGTATTTGGACACTTTTATTGCTTCTATTTTATTATCCTGCACGTTTGGGTTTGCTGTGCTACTTCAAAATCACTACAAATTCAATCCCTTTTTATATCTAGCATGGGTAACATTAAAGTATTCTTGTGTTTGGTAAATTTTTGTCTTTTAAATAGCTAAAAATGAAATTAATGAATAAAATAGTTAATCACTTTTGGGGATTCAGACTCTCTCCGACTAGACTGAAAACTCACCTCTCCTCCCTGGCATTTAATACAATCTTGTTCTCTTCCTTTGTATCGTGTTTATGTGTGCAGTATATTTGTTTTTTGCTTGACTTTTATGTGAAGTTCTTTGATCGGCTGAAGTGCTACAGAAATAAATGTGAATTGAATTGAAACGGGGCTGTATCAATGTAGACTTTTTGCTTGATCAGCCGGTCCGTCCTACTTCCTGTTTGAATGCAGAAGGACCAAACATCCAACCATCCAAACTACGCTCCAATCACAGCCGCTTATTTGTATCACGTGACTCTCAAATGCAGAAGACGTCTCTCGAAAATCCTCCAAAACAAAATATAACTTCTTTAACATGAGGTAAATACGAGTTTGGTGCTTCGATTGTTGATTCTGAAGACATCTGTGCAGTTTCTCAGTCATTTTTGGTTTTTTTTTTTTTCTTTTTTACTCTTAAGCTGCCATGTTTGTTGTATAAAGAAGTGGACTGAGTGAGTGTGACGTCACCCACAGAGTTCAGCTCCGGTCAAATGAAGTTCGTCAAGGCTCGAGCGGTTATAGCGGCGAATTTGGAGTCGAGTTCCATATTAGTAATTCCGACACGAGTCTCATAGCAACCAAAGAGCCAATCCGGAGCGAGGCTGTTGAAGGTAACGCCCCCTCCAGCACGCACCACTGGTTTAGCACGTAGCAGGTGCTTATCGACGCTTGTTACGACCTTAAGTCTCCGGCTCCTCCTACTGTCGTGTGTGTTGTCCTTGCCGTCTCTCTCTATACGTAAACCGTGAGGCCACAGACCTCTCCTGACGTTGGTGTGCTCCTCACGCTGGCGTCTGATTGGCTCTGCGGTGATTGGAGCCTTGGCCTTCCACCTGTGGCAGCCACCCCTTTAAAAAGACCCGCCCCCGTCCCCTCCTTGCCGCTGGATTTCTAACTGGACCACATGCCACTTGTGTTGCTGGGAACTTTAAAACATCGTAAATCTTGCGACCTACCAAACTCTGATTTAGATTTGAGACTATTTTGTGTTTTACTTTTAACTAGATTTGTTTGTGCACCTTCTTTCATTAGTTTTTAGTTTGCTGTGTAATTTTAAGTTGTTGTAACATCCTCATTTACCTCGTTATTAAAAAAGCTGCTTATTATTTACTCTTTTTACATCCTGGGTCGTGTTATTTCCTTCTTCCCTTGGAACGGTTTGTAACAACGATGTAGGTCAGACCTGTTTCTATCGGTAGAGGGAGCGACCTTGAGGAAAGAGGCGCCTGATTTGTCTGTTATTAATGTTCATATCTTGAGTTATGGACAAAAGAGCGAAATATAAAATACAAGGATCATGTAGAGCAGGTTAATATGAACATTTAAGACCAAAATGACGAGTCTGACAGCAGCAGTTACAGAGAGAGGGGTGACGGTTTTTCAATGTAAAGTGAATTGGAGCCAGAGTCAATGGAGCCGGAAGTACGCACATGATCACTTCCTGTTTGGAACGCAGCGGCTAACAGGTTTACAGTCTCTGGGGTTGGCCAGGCAAATGATTGGACATTGTAATTCTTAATATAAACTGGTTAAAGATAAATGAGATATCGCGGGTTACTAAAGTTTTTCGGTTGCGTTTTTGCTAACAGCTAAACCTCCACTTTCCTGTCTCATTTTGAAACATCCAGGTGACACTAAACCAACACATTTACCGCTTCACTTTGACATCCCCCCGTTTTGATTTCGCGCTCTTGTCATGCACTTGGACCCAGATTAAAACTATAAAAAGTATTTAAATCCTTGGGTTGCTACTGGAGGAGCTGATAATATTTTCGTTGGCAGCGTTCACGTGTATGATGTAATGCAAAAAGTTCAAAGTCGAAGAATCAAATTAATAAGATGATGGATTATGTTTTTGTGTGAATAAGATTTAGCTAAGAAAACATGAGATCAGATATTGTTTTAGTGGGTATAGTTGAAGCATTTCCCTCAGACATACTCTCTCATCCACCAGATCGTTTCCTGTGGATTCTGCTCTCTAGTTTGCACAATGTTTGTCCAAAGAATTTAGCTGAATCAGAGAATAAAAACTGTTAGCTGTAAATGGGGAAGGATACAACATGTTAGAAGACCTACCGTAGATTCTGGGCTTCAATTTTATTTACAGGGCACATTAAAAATTGTCAACTTAAGCCCCTGGTTGCGCTGCTTCCAGATGTGTGTGTTTCATATGCATTTAAACCCACATTTCAGCCATTATTCTGGAGCCAGGGTCAGAAATCTACCTGGAGGCCTTCATTCGAGTCCTGCGGGCCCTGGTAGCACAAAATAAGGCGGAAACTGTCTTAACCAACAGATTTAGAGTTGGCTACACCGACCTTCAGCCCAAGGCGACCGAGCGTGCACCTCCTCAGGATGTACAAGAGTGAACTGAGAGCGAGCAAACTGCGGCCCTCAATTCGTATTTAACTCTTCGACCTGCACCAGATCGTTGACCCGTGTGGCGAATCCTCCGTGGTCACATGTTTTGTGCTTGGTTCAGTCTAGTTTTTTCTGGCATTTTTGAGCATCAGTACTTTTCAATACTACAGGACAAAACTGTTTCTTTTGTCTCAAGGGTAAAAGGAGTTTTGTGACACAGCTGAACGAGAGGAGCCCAGATACGTTTCTTGGAAAGACCATACGCACATTTCCCCCCACCTGTGCGGGCTCCGAGTGCACGAAGAGTCAAACCTCAACCCAGCTCTCCTTTCAGCATTAACTTCGATGGCGATAGACTTCTTGATGGAACTGACCGCACGCTCTGTACGACACGAAATCACCTTCAGCCTCCGACCCAAAACAGCTTCTTGGTGAGTAAAATGTGGCTCCGTCGACCAACATTCGCATTTCCTTATTCTGTAATAAACTGTGTCGTCAAACTTTTACCCCGAGTAAAATTGTTGTTATTGGATTGATTCCCCGGAGCACTACTGAAGGCCTAGGTGAAATTACGGCCATATACATAAAATACGACACGTGTCCTGCCTAGATTGGACCAAACACCAGGGAGAAGAGGTGGGTTCTTTAGTCTGGAGTCTAGAGATGATTTACCCCGAAGAGTATCTTGATCCAGATGCAGAAGGAAGCTGCACGTGTCCTTAGATAGCCAAACACCAGGGAGAAGAGGTGGGTTTTTTAGAAAAAATAATTTCTGGATTTTTTTTAAACTAAAAAACAAAAGACAAATCATTAACCTTGTGATTTCAGAGGGAAGGAATTATTTACCATATCCTAATAGTACAGTACATTTTACATATGCGCAGAGTGACAACAGTCCCCATGTTGTTTGTCTTGCAGTTATAAAGTATTTTCTGTCCAATAAGGTTCCACTGATCTGACGACAATTTAATTTAATAGATATTTTTTTCAGACTAAGGTTTAGTTTGTCTAGCGAGCGGATTTAAACAGGTTTGGCGCTATTTTTCTACTAATGGAGGCAGCAGGGGCGGCGCCAGAGAGGGGGGTTGAGGGGGCACTAACCTCCTCTAGAACGACCAGTGGTTCCCCAAAGATTTTTTCCCCCATTTTTATAGCTCATCCAGTCTTGACTAAAAATGTGCAAATGGCAACTACTGAGTTTTCAAAATGACACTATAATTGAATTAATTCTATGTTAGTTTTTTTTTATAATAAATCTCTACAGGGCTGACTACATTTAACCTGGTTTAAAAGAGCGACTCAGACATGGTAAGTGTAAGGGGCAGGGGGTGTGCTCACATCCATAAAAAGCCCTAAATTATCTTGTTAAATCTGCATCTACGTTGAAGAATTTAGCTCCCCCATAGAAAAAATAATCTATTAACGTTAATGTATTTTCTGATAGACTGAATTAGACAGAATTTGCAAATGAAAGTATAATTCATTGGCCAAATTCAACCAAAACTAAAACATAAATTCAGTGTTCTGTCCTAATATTTTCTCCAGTGGCTAATTTAGTTAAGTGGGTCATGTGTTTTGCCTTTATCACGTTAAATTACTTGCCGTTTCTTCCTAGTCTGTGCATTATGTCATGAAAACAACCCAAAACAAAAAGCATTTCAATTCCATTTCATGACATTCACTTGCGCAGAGTCCACCCCCATGTGCTCGCGGAGTAATCCTCACCAAATTCTTCAGCTTTGTATCCGACACTCGATGACAAGATTTGACAAATGTGGAGTCCAGCTGCTGCGAGGAGTGCCGTGGCTCTGTTTGGAAATATGTCCGAGCGTTCCGTGCCAGCTCCAGGATTAAGTCCCAGAAAGAGGCTCGGGGGCTGGGAACATCTGGGACTAAAGGGGCAGCGTCCACCGGGTCTGCAGGAGAGGGGACGTGTTTAAAGGTGACACCATTTACCCTAAAGCTCGAGCAACGTGTGACATGACGTAATATGTGACAGTGGAAGCCGCCTGATGACATTAGTAGTACATTGAAAAGTAGTAGTTTTAATTGGCGATGTCTATGTTATTTTAATGTACTATTTTATTTAAAAATAACTTACACATTATATAAAGATTTTTTTTGTGTTTGAAATAGATAAATAAATACAAGCTACAACTTCAACAGTCACAAAACTAATTTAGACAATTTTTCAGAGATTTAAGAAATATTTTGTATTCACTTTAACAAAATTCAAATCAATAATTATAAATATTATGTGTAGTTTTTAGTAAGCTTAGTATAAATGTAGTATTTCTTGGAACTAGGGCCGGTCCTAGCTTTCAGGGGGCCCTGAGCTGAATTTGTCTCTCTGTTGAGGCCCAGCGGATGCCTCCTGGTTCAGCTGTGGGTGATTCACATTTGACACATTATGACTCTGATCTCATCATCTCGACTAATTTTTTGTGTTTATGTGACCAACATCAGACTGAAAACATCCAGAGTGTCACAACTTTCACAGTCACAAGAACAGAACAAACATATAAGGGGGGGTCACAATTTTTGAAAGTTCTAGACAAGTTTCTTGGTGGAAATTTACATTATAAAGGTCTTGCAATGTGTTCCAGTTGCACGCGACAGTGGGCTCAAAGATTTACATTAGATAAAGGTCCTTATTTGTTAGATTGTATGGGCTGCTCTTGGGGGCCCAATAAAACTCTGCAATATAATTGTATGGGCCTGGGGGCCCTGCTTAGTCTGCTTATAGTCTGGACCGGCCCTGATTGTAATAAAATTCTTGCCTGAATTGTCTATTCATTTGAACATGGCACTTTACATCAGGTAAAAGCTGCACAGAAGGGTTCTCACTTGCTTGAAATTATTTTCCAGGACTTTTCCAGGACATTTTTAGTTGCGTAATCATGACGTCTACAAACACATTACCCACATTTCATGCAGTTCTTTATACAGTTTTTATAATAAAGATGTAGACTTTTGTCATGTAGGTGACCCAAAAAATATTTTTCTGGTCCAACTCAACGTAGAGAACATATATTGACCCAATCCCGCTAAGTAGGTAAGGTACAAAAAAAATGTAAGAGGTTTGGGGGTAATTTCCTGCATTTTAGTGGATTTTAGAGTTTTACAGTAAAAGTCTCTATTAATCTGATCTCCAATACTACAGCAAAGCGAAGTGTGGGGAAATTTTCAAGGACAAAATATATTTTTTCCAGGACCTTTTCCATGCATTTTCTATGTCTGGAAAAGGGACAGTTATTTTCTAGAATTTCCAGTATACGTGGGAACCCTGAGAAGGTACTGACTAAAAGTTCAAACTAAAACATGTTCCTGAATAATGTTTGAAATGAGGCACAGGCTCTTTAAGTATCAGAGTATCAGACGAGTTGGTTCTACTCTCTCACTGTGTCAGTTCAGGTTTCATTGTGTTATTCTCTCGATTCTGAAATGATACGACCTCCGTCTGATTTACTGTTATACCTAAGTTCAAACAGACAGCTCTGAATAAACGGAGCTGTTGCGTGAAAAAAACAAAGAATAGACCAATTTCATGTAAAGTACCTTGAAATCCTTCTATTTAAAACTCACTAAAGAACAAGCTAAGATTTACAACAGCTATAAATTACCCCACATAACACGGATGGGGCGGCTTGGTACTAAAACTATCTCACAATATGAAGCCGTGCATAAAATATAGCTTTTATTTTAACTTGTATTTACATCTGAAGAGCGTATAACAGCATGAAAATCTGCTTTGGGTGCCATTGCCTTGATCTTTTTGGGCACAACACGTTTCCAACAGAGCCGGAGACAAATAGTTGACTCGCAGGTCACTAGTGTTTGTGTGTTTACTTTAGCTGTTTGGAGAAAAGGCCTCTTTTTAACTGCACCATCTGCGCGGAGAGAAAGGCTAGCATTGTCCCGCTAGCGCTACAGCCCCTCGTGAGTGATCGCAGAGTCTAGCCGTTAACGACAATACCATTTGAACTTCCCACACGGAGTTTCTTTCATGCTTTAAGAAGTCGTACGGGACGCGCCAAGCAAAACAACAGGGTAATGGACATTCTCTGGCTGCTGTAATTATGTGAGACAGGGCAGACTCGGGGTTGGTTTGATTCGTGTGAGAGTTTATGGTTGAAAAAAACAGCACAATTTTGGCCCGTCTGAGAATAGTGAAAAAGTTCATTGTCCCGGACAGGTCTGCTTAAATAGACGTGGTGTACGGGCTGTGTGAAAATCTTTGCTTTTTTTCAATCAGTTAAGTTTTTATGATTTACAAACTGATGCTGTTGAAGGTGAAAATTTTAAAGAAGGCCCGCATCGAACTCACAGCTCAGGGCCTCATTTTTCCACTGATCTGAATTCATCTTATCGTCCTATACACAGCTGAGGTCCACATCTTATACACAGCTCAGGGCCTCATTTTATACAGAGTTGAGGCCCACATCTTATACACAGCTGAGGGCTTCATACACAGCTGAGGTCCACATCTCAGCCACATTAGCTTCATGCCCCAGTGAATTGAACTCACCAAGAAGACATGATTCTGAGCACATCACCGGTGTTTGAAGCATGAAACACAATGACTTCAGTTACAGTTTTTAGTGTTTGGTGCTTGTTCTGGGCTCTGTGTTCTGGGCTCTGTGTTCTGGGCTCTGGGCTCTGGGGACTCTGGGCTCTGTGTTCTGGGCTCTGGACTCTGGGCTCTGTGTTCTGGGCTCTGTGTTCTGGACTCTGTGCTCTGGGCTCTGGGCTCTGGGCTCTGGGCTCTGGGCTCTGGGGGCTCTGTGTCTGGGCTGGGCTCTGGGCTCTGGACTCTGGGCTCTATGTTCTGGACTCTGGGGCTCTGGGGCTCTGGGCTCTGGGCTCTGGGGCTCTGGACTGGGCTCTGGGCTGTGTTCTGGGCTCTGGGCTCTGTGTTCTGGGCTCTGGACTCTGGACTCTGGGCTCTGGGCTCTGGGCTCTGGACTCTGGACTCTGGGCTCTGGGCTCTGGGCTCTGGACTCTGGGCTCTGGGCTCTGGGCTCTGGGCTCTGGGCTCTGTGGCGGCCGTGGCTCACCTTCAGCCGGCGCTTGACGTCAGGGGAGAGGTCAGGTGGGCCGAGCAAGAGAGGCGAGGGACGCATCACCCGCACCACTACAAAACATTTTTTTTTTCTTCAAGAGTGCATATGTTCCTTCACTCTCCCAAGCAGCTTTTTCAGTTCCAAATATGGATCATTACTTTCAGAGACTTATGCAAACAGCACATTGTATACACCAATGTTTATTCTCCTCTATCCTTCAGTTTACTGCAAAAATTATGAACAACTTTGGAGTGAAGGCAGCTCTAACTACAATCTGTCATAACGAAGCACAACTCATCAATGTCTGGCAGCTAATCACGTTCTTTTTCTCCTCTTTCTCTCTCTTTCTTCGTGTTCTTACCACCCTCTCCTTCTCTTTCTTCAAATCTGCTTGCTCGGCACCCCCGTAACTGTCATTCTGGCTGGTTAATCATTTCAATTTGTGCATCACCGTAGCTGTATGGTTGTTGTTTTGTTGTTGTTTTTCCTTGCATGCCCAGAGGAGGCGTCTATCCCTCTCTCCTGTCCTCTGTAACTATGGTCCATATCTTTCTGCAGGGAAGGTGCAGGCGGCTCATTAGCAGGGCCCTAAACAGCTTGGTTTGCATACTGAAAAATGGAAACTGTTTCAGGACTCCCGGCTCGCTCCTGATTGGCGTTCGCTTGTTGAAAAAGGGGATAGCAATGCATAACAAGCCAGCTATTCCGTTTTCTCCAAAATATATTTCTGTCTACATCGCATAGGCCCCGAAAGTGAAGCTAAAAACACACTTGCCACAGCACAATCACTTGTTCTTGCTGACTTAAACGCATTGTGCAATACTCAACTATTTTCACTAAAACAAGAATTCAGAGGGGATTTATAAGTTTCGAGATAGGTTTACAATGAATAAAACTGCTACTTGGCGAATCATTATTGCAATACACTCACTGTATTTTCTGGAGTATACGTCGCACCAGCCAAAAAATGCATAATAATAAAGAAAAAAACATATTTCACATATAAATCACATCTGAGTTTAAGTCGCGCCCCCGGACAAACTATGAAAAAAAAAAAGTGCGGCTTATAGTCCAGAAAATATGGTACGTTTTTTGCCCATAGGAAATGTCTTCTCTGCGTTTGACCCATCTTTCAATGTTAGTGAGCAGCTTGTCAGGGGTGGGTGACTATGACATGGTACTAAAGGGATTATTTGAGTATCTTGACTAGTATTTACTACACTGCCTGGCCAAAAAAAAAAAAAAAAAGGTCACACTCTAATACTTTGTTGGACCGCCTTTAGCTTTGATTACAGCACACATTTCGTTCTTCTTTAGGTTGCAAAAGGGGAGTTGGAGCAGATCGATGGGTTGCTGTAACCACTGTTAATTACAGCGAGTGTCTTGCCCAAGAGCACAACAGCAATAGGCACTGTAGCTTATTGCAGTACTTGGACATACTTGGGCTCCCATACGGGCATTTATGAAAGATGATCATTATATCCCAAAAAAAAAGTTGCCACCAAAAAAAATAAGGTCACACACTCTAATATTTGGTTGTTCCGCCTTTACCTTTGATTATGACACATTCACTGTGGCATTATTTCGATTTCGCTTCTGCAACGTCACAATATTTATTTCCATCCTGTGTCGCTTACATTTTTTACACAAGATGTTGCATTGTTGAAGCAGAATTAAACCAAATGAAGTTATAGCGGCTAATTTGAAGCTGAGTTCTATATTTGGGAATCTCAGTGTGTGTATCATTGCAACAAAAGAATCAATCAGGAGCAAAGGTGTTGAAGGCAAAGCCCCTAAACACCAGGATCATGTATAGCACTTAATCCGAACATTTTAAGACCAAAATGACAAGGCTGACAGCGGTGGTTAGAGAGAGAATTGGGTGATGGATTTTCAATAAAAAGTGAATTGGAGCCAGAGTCGATGGAGCAGAATCGCGTCTATGCTCACTTCCTTTTTGGTATGAGCAGCTAGCAGGTTAGATAAGTTAATTTATACACTGTCTATGCTTCAGTGGTGTCTGTGTAATCCCTCTGCCGTCCAGGTATGATCCATAGAAAAGGAAAAAGTCAAATCTGTCGACTGGACAAAAGTTTTAGATGTTTGCTTCTTCAGTTCTGGTCAGATTACTGGTGGACACTGTGTTATATCTGTCTGACGTGAGGAGCGAACTACACTGAGACTTTACTATTTGTTTAGACTTTCTGGTTGTTAGTTAGGTCTATTTTGTTTCTCCAATATAACACTGCAGTCTTCACTACACTGAATGGAGCAGACCACATTACTTTGTTTGTGGCTTAGGGTTTTGTCCTTTGGGTAAACCCGTTTCTGTCTTAAAGTGTTTGTAGGTTTGAAATAGGCCGGGATTTCATGCCGTCTGAAAATCCTCTGAAGCTTTTCAGACTCACCAGCTGTGTAGGGAATAGTTACACCTTTTCTCGTAGGTTCTGATTCTTTCTTCACGCTTAAACTTTTGTCCGGTTGACAGAACAGGATTTTTATTATGCTGTCTATGCTTCGGTCTTTCTGTTTTCTTTACAACAACATCCACCCTCAGCAGTCAAGTAGTCAATCAAAAATAAAGATTCATACAGAATTCTTAACCAACTCAAATAGTCGTTGTCCACTTAATAAACTATGAAGATGTGCCCCTGCAAAAGCGACTTTTATAATCTTTAAACCATGTTACAGTTGTGTTCCCTCATTACTTTATTGGCCGTATTCAGCCCCGCCCACTTTTGCAGTTGATTTCAATGGAAAATTTGGGGAAAGTTTTGCCACAAAAATATAATATAAAGTCGGCTGATTTGTGTAAAAGGTTCAGTGCCTATGTGACCAACAAGTCAACACTGCACCATTTCTCTGAGGCTTTAAAACGGCTCCGTAGTCCATCCTATAGAACTTATTTCCTGTCGAGATCAGCAGCCACATGTAAAATAATAAAACCTTATTGACGATGGCGGCGCTCACGGCGACTTCCGGAATAAAGTTAATATCATAGACTGTATAAAGTGGACTGAGGAGTGGGGCATCATCTACAGCGTTTGTCTTCAGTCAAATGAAGCTCACAGAGGCTAGAGCAGGTATAGGGACCAATTTGGCGCCGAGGTCCATATTTGGAATTGGAGCCAATCCAGAGTGAGGCTGTTGAAGGTAACGCCCCCTTCCTTGATCTAGCAGGGAGCGAGTTCTTAGCAACACTGCCAATCAAACCTGTTGCTAACACTAGCAGGACTAACCTTAGGGAAAGAAGGCGCCTGATTTGTCTATTATTAAGGTTCATATCTTGATTCAAGGACAAAATGGCAAAATAAAAATACCAGGATCATGTAGCGGGTTAAGATGAACATTTTAAGACCAAAATGACGAGGATCGCAGCAGCAGTTACAGAAAAAGAGTCGACGATTGTTCAGTGTAAAGTGAATTGGAGCTAATGGAGCCGGAAGTGCGCCTATGATCACTTCCTATTTGAAACATGGTGGCTAGCGTGTTAGCTTTGTCCAGTCTATGGCGAATACTCACAGTTATACACAGTTTTACTTAACTGAAGTATTCTGGAGTAATCGTCTGTCATTCTGCATTTTTTTTTTCGAGTGCTCAGAACATTTCCCTTGTGCATCTCTTGACAAAAATAAATTGTCAACCAACTAGTTTAATATTTCCTCATATAAAACTCACATTCGTCTAAATTCATAACAGATTATCCACTTTTCTTCTACATGAACACACAGCCCTTGACAACTCTTTTTCTCACCTGCAGGACCTTGACTACAATCTCTCCAACTGTTGCGTGAAGTGTTGAGGGGGCAGATGTCAGCGCCATAAATTACCGTTCGCTCCATCGGGCCGTGCGCTTTTGGCTTCTGACAGAGAGGAAATGAACGGAGAGGAGACCAGGGTCGCAACCGCACTCTGGCCCAAAATGTAAAGGCCAACTGGACGAGTCTCCAAGGTAAACAGGAGCACAGGAGCAGAGCTGTTGGACTTCCGTGTTTTTCCAAAGACCAACATCCTGGATAAATGACATTCCCGTTAACATGAGCTGTGTGTTGATTTTTACATGAAAGATTACCTGTTTGAGCGGGTCATAAGTTCTGATTTAAGAAAATATTTGGGTGGCAAAAGGGGCTTTTAGGATTATGTACCGAGCAATTTGAAACGAGTGTGTTCTGCCTCAGTGTTACTAATTTAATTTTTTTGGCGCAGTTCCGATGTGTATTTAGTATTACTGTAATCTGTTTTTATTATTTAGAAAAACCTCATAATATCTAGTAAGAGGTTACGTGGATATTACTAAGTAGTCATAATCAGTAAGTTGGGTTTGTATATCTCGGCTTTAATGTCCTTGCATCTTTCTGTGTAAATGTGATGAGTGTTGGTCGGAAATGCCATTGGCTCAGAACGAGAGTCATGTGTCTGTGAAGCTGCGTCAGGGCAGCTGTGGCTCTAGTACCCACTGCTCCTGACCTGTTGCCCCAGCGACACTGAAGAATGGGTCAAATGCAGAGGAGCAATTTCCCAATAAAGTCTACTATAACTTTGACCATTAGAATCAAAAGTAAAATTTCCTTAAAATAAGAATTCAGCTCTAATTGCCACTGCTAAATATATTATTATTATTATTATTATTTTATTATTATTTATTATTATTATTATTATTATTATTATTATTATTATTATTATTATTATTATTATTTTTATTAATTAATTTATGTATATATTTATTATAATTTTTATTATTATTAAACTGGAAATAATTTTTAAAAAAGTGTATTTTTCCTTTTTTAAATAAATTTGATTTTAAGACATAATTTTTTGAGACCAGAGTGTAGTTTTTTTCATACTTTTTGGACTTCTCACGAGCGCTCTTCCTCAGATTGGTCACGTGATGTTGCTGTGTCGAGTCCGGTCAACTGATTTAAGCCGGTTTTGGTGCTGTCTTCTTAACAATGCAGGCAGCATGACAGCGCCATCTGCAGTCCAAATTCTTCAGGACAGTATCTCAGGTGCGTGACAGTAAATAGGCCCCCTTGTCCTGATTTAAAGTCCTGTGAGCATGTTTCTGTATTTCTGTTGCCTTCTTAATCCAGCGATGATGTTTGTTGTTCTTTCGCTGGAAAAAGTGTAGTAATTTTTCGTGTTGCAATGGTCATTCATAAGCCTCTTTCTCATTCAAGCCCTTTTTAATGATTTATCACGTTAATAAACAACATACAAACATGGCCAGAATAAAACAAGTCATATTATCCATCCATCCATTTTGTTCCGCTTATCCGGGGTCGGGTCATGGGGGCAGCAGTCTAAACAGGGACTCCCCGACTTCCCTCACCCCAGACACCTCCTCCAGCTGGCGTTCCCAGGCCAGCCGAGAGACATAGCCCCTCCAGCGTGTCCGTTATTATGACTTGTCCCCCCTGGAGGAACAAGTCATAATAATACAAAAATAACAGAAAGTGAATTATAGAAGAGAGTTGTCAAATATTTAATGCTGCAGTAACCTTAGCAACACTGTTTAATCTAAGGGAAAATGCAAACAGAGTCTGAGTCAGAGTGTCCAAGTCCACATCTGCAACTGTACAAAGATCGAAACACATTTACCAAATATTAAACATTTGCAGACATTTTGTAACATTCACATCACATTTCGGGGCTAGCGCAGTTGTTCCTCGTCACGTCTATGGCAGGTGTGCTGTAGAAGCAAAGAGGGGCCTGTTAATTAGCCCTGTGTTTTGAAAGACCCTGCGTCCCGACTTGGCTGGCAGGTTGGCAGCACCTGATTAGTGCGAAACGGGGGAAGATTCAGAGCCCTAGTTTGAATCAAAATAAAGAAATGATAAACTGGCGCACACACTTTTGATATGGCCTTATTTTGCACCTGACAAATTGGGCTGAAAAAGACAGTGAAGAGGGAATACACATGTCTAAAGCAGCTCTTTGAAAAGCATGCTAAGCAGATCATTACGACGTTGTTTATTTGACGGGGAACACGGGGCAGAGAAAGACGGTAGATTAGTTCATGTGATGATGAGATGAGGCAAAACATGCCAGTGTGATTGAACCGTCGTACTGTACATGTGTTTGTTTCCAGATCAGTTTAATAGTAGTAGGAGTGACATTCAGTAAAAATAGGGCACAGTGTTGACAGGAATGCTCAAGCGAAGGAGGACTCAGAGAAACATGTCCCAAAATACAAATACCATCACTGTCTTGACATAAACGCCGTTGGTTGAGGGATCGGAACCACTGAGCCACAAGTTGATGGTGCAATTCCGGTTCCCACATATGAATGCTGTTGTTGTGTCCTTGGGCAAGACACATTTACTTTACACTGTAACGTCTTTCTCTTCGAAGTTGTGCAAATATAAGTGTACAGTAAATATATTGACTAATAAGGCCATCAACACTAGAACAGGACTGTCCAAACTTGACCAAGAGACAATTGTGACTCCATTTCTTTACTCTGAGAGATTTTTAAGTGATTCCCACATGTTTGAGTCGCTCTGTAATAGTCTGTTTGCACCTATCACTTATCCCCGCCCATGCTTCTTTCTGGGTTATACCAATAGGAACTGAATAGGATTCTGAACCGAAAAGTTCAGATCGGTTGATCTTTTTTTAAATTTATACGTGTTTTTCAATGAACAAACTTTTCAAATGGTGTATTTTTAGTAGTAATTCCTTGGAAAAAATAAAAATAATCTGTATTTTGTTATATGCCAGTCTTGAATAATGGAGTTGGAGCATTGTTAACCTGTATTACAGTGGTCCCTCGTTTATTGCGTGGGTTATGTTCTAAAAATAATCCGGAATAGGTGAAATCTGTGAAGTAGTCAGCTTTATTTTTTACAATGATATATGTTTTGCGGCTGTAAAACCCCTCACCACACACTTTATACACTTTTCTCAGACAGGCATTAACATTTTCTCAGATTTGGCTCTTGTTTAATTAATTAATAGTGACTCACATATATTTCTAAGTGTCTCTGATTGTGCCTCTTCATCCTGGTGTCGCTCCGTTGTTGTATCAATAGAACATTTATGTAAATTTCTCAAGATGAACAAATTTTTTACTGTACAGGAGACACGGAGGAGACTGATGGACAATGGTCTACAGTCCCTCAGCCAATCAGGACGCAGAACACAAAGGTCTACAGTCCCTCAGCCAATCAGGACGCAGAACACAAAGGTCTACAGTCCCTCAGCCAATCAGTACGCAGAACACAATGGTCTACAGTCCCTCAGCCAATCAGGACGCAGAACACAATGGTCTACAGTCCCTCAGCCAATCAGGATGCAGAACACAATGGTCTACAGTCCCTCAGCCAATCAGGATGCAGAACACAATGGTCTATAGTCCCTCAGCCAATCAGGATGCAGAACACAATGGTCTACAGTCCCTCAGCCAATCAGGATGCAGAACAATATGCACGTTCATACTCTGTAAAAAAAAAGCATGTGAAATTGCCTTAAAAAACCTGCGAAACAGCGAGATCGCGAAAGTTGCATTGCGATCTAGCGAGGGACAACTGTAATAAATTGCTAAATATGATTCAGTGCAGTGACCTCTGAGACGAAGGGAGCTGTACATGCGGAAAAACCCTGAATCCGAGTTTACTGAAACATCTTGATCGCAGATTCTATCCAAATCACTGTTACATTTTTAACCAGCACAGCACTTTATTGACTGACAGCTGCAGGTGAGACTCTGCAGGGACGATATTGCAGTTCTGCGTGTGTTTGTGTGATGGTAAACACAGTGTGGAGGTGGGCAGGTCAGAGGGGCTCATGCAGATATTATGAGCTCCCTCTGGGCTCTATCAGTTCAGTGTATTTGTGTTAGCGAGACCCCAGTGTCAGGACCACCATGGGAAGGCCTGTCCCACGAGAAATAACAGGGAATATGAGCTTCCAATGGAGAGAGATTTCATTATGCAGCAGGTTGGACAGGGATTAGTCTCAGTATATATTATGTCCACGGATACTGCCTATAGTGAAAACAAGATAATAACCCACAGAGATCCCACTTAGGGCTGTGTGTGTGACTGCTGACGGTTTTTCGCTCTGTAGAGGTTATCCAGATGACATCATTTTATTGGAAAAATGCTCCTCAACTTTCAGACTGTGGCACTGAGGCAGAACTATAGGCAGCTGAACAGATCAAATGCGTTCCTTTGTGTTATTTGGTGAAAAGTGCTTATAAACTCATCATGGTGAATCATTAGGATTACAGTCTTAGAATTGTAACTTTTTTTTTTTTTTTTTAGCTCAAATTAGCTTTATACAAAAACATGGAAAGTGAAAGTAGTTCAGCATCGCCACAAAAATGTGTTACTATAATAAGCCATAAAGATGTGTCTATTTCCAATACACAAAAAGGCCTGGAATGTTCCTCAGCATGGCATTAAAGGTATCTATCTTCACGGAGACAAGCGAGTGACACCACCAGGCCAAATTACAGGTCAGATCTGTGGAAAGGCGATGCAGATTATGGTAAGGATGCTTGTTTTTAAGGTACTTTTGAGCAATAAAACCGCCACGTACTAGATACATTCAAGATAGATGTTTCATGCCATATACTGTGGAACATTCCAGGCAGTAATATCTCCATAGAGACTGGCAGATAGAAGACCGTCCATCAAAAAGTTACATAGCGCACCTTTAACATAATCTAATCAATCTTAAATATGTCATTTTAATACATTTCATAAATTGTATCTTAAAATATACTTAGAATCACAGTCTTTGGATAAAACTAAACAGGTTCTTTAATTTTTTTTTTTCATTAATTTATCTTTCTACAGGGAGAGTCCAATGTGAGCACCAGACTCAGACAAAGAAACAAATCAAATGACGACATAGGCCCGTAAACATTTAAAGGTATATTACACAAAATTGACTCGTATGAGCTTTAAACCATTTTAATGTTGTTACGTCCTCAAAAACAGACCTGGAGTTGTGTTTTGTTTCATTTACATGTTTGAGTAACTCTTATTATTAGTCTGTACATCTCCAAAACTCAAAAATGCTCTGTTCCACCTTGTGATGTCATGAAGTGGTAGTTTTCAAGTTAACAGCTCCTTTTACCTTTAGTTCAGTAGAGATTGGCACTTCTGGGGCTGAAAGTAAATGACTCTAGTGAAGGTGTGTGGAGTTTAAAAACACAGTGGAGCACTTCCTGTATACCACTTGATGACATCACAAGGTGGGACTGAGTATTTTCAGTTTGCGAGAAGAACTCAGCCTAAAAATGTAGGGTTTGTGTGTTAAACATGTGAACGAAACAAAACACAACTCCAGGTCTGTTTGTGATGAAGAAACACGATTATAAGACAGATCAGAAACAGCGTAACATGGGCCCAAACATTAAAATTACTGTTACTACTCTCCTTCGTTATCATCTTTGGAAAACCATGTCCACTGCATTCATAAACACTAATCCCACCGTGAGATTATTCTGCGGAGCTGTTGCCCCTTACCCTCCTCAGTCCCCTCTGTAATCCCAGAGCAGGCCGGTCCAGATGGAGCCCTCGGACCTGGGCGCTGCAGGTGACCGGGACGTCCCATCTTTTGACCCCGACTCCAGCTAATGGACATCTGTCACCGTCCCCCTCGACAACCGCCCCGCTCCTGCCAGACCCCCATGAAATATGCATGAACGCCGATGTTTAGCGGCGGCCATCGAGCTCCTGCTAATCAATGTTTCGATCCACTATAGCTCCCCGCATAGGAATACATTTATTTTACATTATCTTTTCATGCAGTCAATTTTATGCATTCAGAGTCCACCTCCAGCCACGCCGCATTGAAATGAAGCTGGGATTGTGTTTAAATTTTAAAGTGGTCCCGTTGCCCCGAGCTACGTGCCCTCTCGACGCCACGCTGGAGAAATTGTCGAGATTTTCTTCGCGTTCGTTTTTGCAAATAGTTAAGATTCATCGCTGTAAAAAAAACAAGGTTATATTCGTCGCAATTAAACCCCACGCTTCTAATTAAAAATATCCCGCGTGTTGATCCGAGGCTAAATGACTTGAGCGGGAGTTAGCGTTAGCAGCCAAGGGCATAGCAGGCTAATGTAAACCAAATCCTGTACCTGGGGAGAGGCTCTATTCAGGCTATAATCCACAGGCCTAGAGGGTGCAGTTTTTAATAGGGGCACCGCCAGCCCAATCATTGTCCCCACCGCAACATGTTAGACCCACTGAGCTGCAGACATATGGGAGGGAGGAGAGAGGAAGTACTCGGATTAGAAATACACAAAGTTAGAACGCGGTTTAATCCGAATCAGACGGAAACGAAAAACTGAGGAACATTGTGATAAAAGGAAAATACGACAGTCCAAACAAAGCTTTACTGAAATGTACTAAAATCATCCTCCTAGTGTTGAGATGAATTTGGGATAGTGTGTGTTTTATACCAGATGCCCTCCCGTGTAGACCCGCGGAGCCGAAAGAGGCGCAGCATCGCCCGCTGGTCTCCATGGAGATAGATATTTTTATAACCTCCTGTTCCGGGCGTTTTGGGTTGTCTAGGCCACAATAAAGTTTTTTTTTTTTTTTCTCTACAAGGTCCTGGTGTCCACACGTGAGGACATTAAACTGTCACTTAAAGGTGACAGAAGAGTTTTTATCTCTATAACACAAATATATAGATAAAAACAGCTAGAAAAAAAAAAAAAGATGATTCAATTGTTTCTGTTGAGCAAAATTCAGCACAAATCTATCAGATCTCAAACTGCGCAAAATACTTTTACTTTTTACTCTTAAACAGCTACTTAAATATTTTTACTTAAGTAGATTTTTTCATGTGATACTTTTTGCCTCTGTATCTGTGCCTTTACTGAAGTAACAAAACCGAGTACTTCATCCACCCAGTTTTTTTTAGACACAGACCATCATGAGATCTTATATTAAAAACTTGTATAAAAGTGAGATATTCAGGCTTCAGTCTTAATCTGTTACTAATTCAGATTTTTAGAAATTTCTACTTTATCATGAAGACATATACTGTGTTCTATCAAAATGATTAAAACGTAGAACAAATGTCGTCATATGTGGACATCAGATACTTTGTTTTTACACTCAGCAGGTCCTAATCGGCCCAAATAACAAAGAGAAATTAATAAAATCATGCAAGAGCTCAGGTCCTAGGAGGTTAACGTCAAACTGTGGAGCAATCCAGGCAAAGCAATAACACCTCTGCAAAAGCAAGTGAAGGACTGTCCCTCCAGAAAAGTTGCATAGAGCATCTTTAATGAGAATTTAAGTAGGATTATTGACAACGTTCCAGTTATACGGCTTCATGATAAAGTAGCAATTTCTAAAAGTCTGAGTTAGTAACAGATTAAGACTGAATATCTCACTTTAATACAGGAACTTTTAATACAAGATCTCATGATGGTCTAAAAAAAACAGTTACTTTACTTACTCTACTTAACTAAAAGTATTTAAGTACTTCAGGAGTAAAAAGTAAAAGTATTTTGTACAGTTTGAGATCTGATAAAGCCTCAAATGTAGTGATTTTGTTAAAGATTTGTGCTGAATTTTGTTCAACCGAAACAATTGAATCATTTTTCCAGCTGTTTTTTATATTTAGTTTGAACCCTCAGCCTTTTTCAGCAGGTCTCAAACAGTAATCAAAAGTACTTTTTACTTTTCAGTCCTGTTCAAAAATATAGTGGAGCAGAAAGTACAAATACTGCTCTCAAATGTGGTGAAGTAAAAGTAAAAAGTATCCACTGTAAAATGCACTTAAGTAAAATACAGACACCTAAAAATTCTACTTAAGTACAGTACTTTATGACTTCCTCCTGTAAAAAACTGTCCGTACTAAAACTGAAATGGGAAAAAACTAAAATTTTGCTTCCCAAAAATTGCCCACACTTCAAGTTCATGTAAAACTGGACACACTGGCGCCACTAACGCACTTTAATAATCTGGAGTTACACATTTACACTCACTCCTGCTCCTGTTTTAATGTTTTAAATTAACCTATGTGTTAAGTGTTTTGTTTTGTGTGTCTTTTAGTCTGATGATCTCATGAGGCTCTCCCTGTTACAAATACAAATGAAACACAGACATCTACATTGCAATTAATAAAAAAAAAACAAAATCAAAAGCAACACACCCAGAAATGATCGCTCGTCTTGACATTTTTACAACTTTTCCAGAGTTGGGCTTGTGCACGAAAACACAAACAGAGCCACATTCCCCGTTCACGCACCTGCCGATTTGTTTCCGTGCGGCGGAGACAGGATTATAAATAGTGCTATGGGAACGCGTTGCTTTGTCGCGGTTTGTATTATCAAACGCCATTCTCTCCGTGCAGGGCTGTGTTGGCACCCATCACCCAGGGAGCAATAGCAGCTGTCAGCACAGGCCCTTTACATATCTATCCTCCCAATACATCTCATTGGATCCACTTCATTTTTCCTCAGGCACTTTTGTCACTGTTCTCTCCTGGCACAGCCCTCCTGCTCTCGATTCGCTCTCAGTGCACCTGGATTCCATCATGTTCGTGTCCAACCAAAACATCGTTATAGTTTTATCTTCGTCGAAACTTTAATTTGACGTTGAATCCCGAAAAACGGCAGGAAACTAGAGGTTGCGTGCTCTGTTGCGTGGGCCTATTCGCTCACTTCAGATGCTTCCATTCAAATAGAGGTTCAAGTTTTGGTTTAGTTTTGATTAAAATGTTAAAGGTGCAATGTGTAACTTTTGCGGTGGAGGGTTTGGCACTTGCTTGTCTCCATGGAGATGTTATCGCTGTTCCCAGAATATTCAAAATGTGTCTTATCTCCATGGAGACAAACAGACGAAGATACTAAGTTGCCGGTGGGACCTGTGCAAACCAGAGCTAGCTCATGGAACATTTCAAACAAAGCAATAACATCTCCATAGAGACCAGCAGGTAGCGACTGAAAATTTGGGTCAATAATTCTGTGTAATCCCTCATTCGTCCAGGTAGATTACAAAGAAAAAAAAAGTTTAATTTAAATTTGGTTCAACTGGACAAAAGTTTATAAAGAATCTATTTTTCTTGTGTCTGCTGTATAGTTATAATCTACGACACAGGTGGATTGTTATGTTATAATTTGCTAAACTGTGGTCCCTGGTTTATCGCGGGGGTTACGATCTAAAATAATCCGCAATAGGCGAAATCCACGAAGTATCAGCTTTATTTTTTACAATTATTCTAGATGTTTCTTGGCTGTAAAACCCCTCACCACACACTTTATACACTTTTCTCACACAGGCATTAACATTTTCTTACATTTCTCTCTTGTTTAAACTCTCTCAAAGTTCAAAGCTTCATAGGGGCCTTTGTCGGTGCAGAACATTTCATCGACATTGTGGTTTTTGTGAAAAGTCGCAAACATACAGCACTTAAGAGTCACACTGTGTTAGAAAACTGGAAATCAGAATAGTTAGCTGTGGATTTTTTTTTTTTTTTCATTTGTACCAAAATGACTACGCAATGCTGCCAAACCCTACACATATCGCCGATTAAAAACTAAAATTAGAGAACGAAGTAAGTACAGAGCAGTGGGCGTGTACCAGTGGTGAAAATAAGTCATTAAAGATTACTCAAACATGCACAAATCACTCCAAATACAACTTTGGATGAGTAAATGGTGAAGGGAAACAACTATAACTCTGCTTAAACTCAATATGTTTTGAGTTTATACAGTTTAATTCAGCTTCATGTTGCTACGGACAGAGGTGCTGTCTAGTAAAGACTCAGTTGGTCTGACATAACAGATGAACCCAGACAGTTTACCCCTGTGTTCACGTGTCGTCCCGCAGTGTGCTGGAGCCCTGGGTCACTCTGCAGGGGGCCGGTCTGTGTGGAGACCCTCACTGTAAAACCACCGCTTATGTGTCCCATCGATTCACACCTATTTGACCCTCTGCTCCCTCCGTACACACCAGTCCGCTCAAATGACTCTTAAAACACACTGCATCCCAACACACCCCGGGGGGAAACTCTACAGGAGAAATGTACGAATGAACTAGATGTTATGAAGTCTCAGGTCTTGTGAGCAGCACGATTATTTATCTTACTGTATGCATTATAAACAGGGTGAAGAGTGAGGAGAGACATTCAGCATTAATGCCAGATACAGCTGCAGTGGTTCTCAAACTGCGGTGTGTGTCTGTGTGGTATCTCTCTGCAGTTTAGTAGTGTTTGCATGATTTTTATGTTATCCTCATGTTTGTCTTTATTATACCTTAGATCAGGGGTCAGCAACCTCCAACACCCAACCCCCATCCGCAAATACTTTTTCACATTCAAAATTAAAATAAATCCGTATATTTAGTCTTGTTTTATTTTACGCTTTGTATAAACAACTATAGTGCGTTACGTTTGAAATCCATGAAGTGCTCAACCTCTGCACAGCGTCTGCAGATCAGGGCTCACGTCACGTTCATCTTTCTGCAGGACAGTAGCCGTCGTCTGAGAGGTGTGAGCGTGAGGTTTGGTTTTAACATAGTTCATGGTGGAGAAAAGCTGCTCATGTGTGGATCCGAAGATCGACAGGACTTCAAATTTCTCGATAAAGGCACGGCGTTTTGGTGGGGAGACCAGCTTCTGCGAGTGTGATGCTTTGAGCAACAAAAAATAATAAAATATAATTGTATTTTAATATTTCAAGATCACAATAATCTTCCAATTTAGAACCACAATTTAGAAAAGAACTAACACAAATAAAACACACTTAAATTAAATACTTGTGATTTATTTTCTAAAGCCACACAGAACTGCAGTATAAGGATGAAAGAGCCGCTCAGGAGCCGCTCAGGAGCCGCTCAGGAGCCGCTCAGGAGCCGCTCAGGAGCCGCTCAGGAGCCGCTCAGGAGCCGCTCAGGAGCCGCTCAGGAGCCGCGAGTTGCCGACTCCTGCCTTAGATACAACTACTTTAACCATATTTTAGTTCTGTTCCGACCTTAAGCACCTCGACTTTAATTGTATAGATTTGGTTTAGATTCTGGTACTGAGTAAGTCTTTTTTTTTTTTTTTTTTTTTTTCAAGTGGTACAAAGTTTGAGAACCACCAACCACCAACCATCATAATGTGACCAAACCCACAGGCCGCTTTGAAATACTATACAACTGTAAAATCAGTGATGTGGAGAATACTTTGAGAATGTATTGTTACAGAATACTGCACCTGCATTAAAGTGTATTTTGTAATGTGTAATGATACATGGACCACTTTCTTTCCATGTACAAATTCATCAATCTTACAAAAGAAGAGATGATTTTTGTACCAGATTTATCTACTGCTCCTTTTTAGTCCGTGGGCAGGTGAACACACGTTAAAATACATGTATATATCAAGTTGTATTTAAATTAAAGTGTAAAAAAACTTGATAAAGGATAAAAAAAAACTACTTTATGTTTGTTCTGCATTTATTTCTCACTGATTAGACAAAAAAAAAAAAAAAAAATGGCGCATGCACCCATCAGAAGAGAGCTAAAGTACTCCTTTAATTTTTAGAAAAGTAACTGTATTCCGAATGCCACCAAATAAAAAAGTAACACTGTGTATACGTTTTATTGCTGATTTGTAAAGTACTTCTGCTGTTTTAAATATGCTCTGTAATACATTGTCTTTTCTTGGCTAAAAAAACAAAATGCTAACAGCGCAGAAACAATTATATATGAACTAGCTCGCGCCAGGATATAAAAATATCCTTATGTGGTTTTGCCAGTTCACGATTTCATGTTTCCTCCCTGCTCACCATCACCTCCAAAACTGTACCCGCACTCATATACCCATTTACCCTACCGCTTCTCCCCAGGCGCCGCCCCTCCCTGCACCCCTAACAGCTCCCCTGGCTCTGGGGGTGACTGGACCGGCCTATAGCAGAGCGGGAGCAGAGTGGAGCCCATGGAAATGCATTTGACTGGGTTTTAATTGAAGGTAGAGCTGTCACCCGTGCACCCACGCAGACAGCACATGTAATTATTCCAGTCTGCCAGGCTTGGTTTAGCTGTCATCTACCTGCCTACTGCTGCTTCGGGGCGTGCGAGACTGAGACATTTGGGAGGGGTGCATTGTGGGTAGAAGAAGGTGGAAAAAAAAAAAGAAAAAAAAAAAATGTGCGGTTGCTGTATAGGCCCAGCTGGGGAGTTACACTGCAGGGGCGCTCACGAAACACACTGATATCCCAATTTGTTTTAGGTTTAACTTTGCGCTAGCACCCTCAAGTCAGGCTCCAATCTCTTCACTCGCCCACTTCAGGTAGAAAAAGTCGAACAAACGTGAAAGGGAGCAGTGACAGTAAAAGTAGGCCCTCCTCAGATAGCCGCTAAACATAGCTCGCTCGGTTCAACAGCGACTTCAATTTTGGTGAGCTCTGAGTATTTTGTTCCTCCATGTGGCAATTAGGATGTCAAACTTTTGGGGGACTTTTGGGGAAGGCGCATGGCACACAGAGAGAGCCTCTTCTAGACTCGAGCTATTTCCGGACGCCACATCTCTCGCCTTCGACACAAACCCGCTTTTTTGCCAAAGAATTGCACGAGTTTAGGAAAAAAAAAAATCTGCTATAATATGGTAAACGGTCATGTTTTTATATAGCGCTTTTCCACCTTCAAGGCACAGAGAAATCGCCTGTTCACGCACACGTTTATACCGGGAAGCGACAGGAGGTAAGTGTCTTGCTCAAGGACACAACAACAGTATTCATCTATGGGAGCTGGAATCGCACCGCCAACCTGTGGGTCAGTGGATTTGACCGACGTACCGATGATGATTTATTTTTTACGATCGTTTTTATTCGTATTTGGCTAAGTTTGGGATGTAAATTTAAAGTTGTTGGTGCGACTTGGCAATGTGTAGCACAATTCACACAGAAAGTAATTGAAATTGCTTTACAGAATTGGAAATATATTAAAATCACAGTGCAAACATATAAAACGCAGTATTATAAGATGCCCTTGTGTCATTTGGCAAGACACTCCGCGCTCTCTCTGTGTTTGTGGTTGGATGAATGGCTGATTGTGGTGGTGTGTTTGTTGTTTGTTACTGGCACCGAATGGAAACCACATTCTTGATAAAGGTCACTGCGTTCCCAAAACCAATAACATCGTAATTATAGGGTACTGGGCGATGGTTGGTGGTTCAAACCTAGCGCCAACTGTGGTCGTTGTTTGTTGTGTCTTTGAGCATATTTTTTTAATCCACCTAGACTGTGAATAAGTCTTTGGAGATGGTCAAACTGTTCTTCCTCTGATTCAAATGCTGATGGTTCGAATCCTGCTACCAACCTGCCGCTGCTCCACAGGTTGGTGGTTCAATCTCCGTGACTGTTGTTATGCCTTTGGGCAAGACACTTAACCTGCCTTGCCCTTGGTGTCTGCGTACACTCGTATATGAATCTGTGCGTGCCATTTACCATTAACCATGTCGATCTTGCATTTAATTAAGCACAGGCGTCATTATTGCTAAAAAAGTCTATAAATAGTTAAATAAAGTTACATTCAAAAGCATGCAGGGTTGCTTCTCCACAGATCTGACCTGTAGTTTAGCATTATTAATCCACGTTTGACGCCACACTTCGATAACGACAAGCATTTAGCGAAACGAAAAGTAACGAATTGCTCCTTTAAGACATATTTGCAGTACTAATATATGTTTCATTTATGCTCCACTGTGTCAGGAGCCGCTATCTCCGCTCCGCTCTTTCCCATCGCTTTTGGGTGGCTTGACTGTGCCCTCACTCGGACACACTGTTATGTAAATCTGCCCCAACAATGCTTCTATCTGCGCCACAGGTCCATGGAGGCCGCCCTGGTGGTGACATGACCCCTGCCCCCTCCCACACCACCAGGCCTATCTTAACTGTCACTCAGCCCATTATCTGCCCCTCCGCTCGGGGTAGTCCCGCAGACAATAGGGGCACGGAGGCAGGACCCTGGTTCCAATCACACGCCTCATTTTGGCCTTTAGCACCATGACATGAGTGTATGTTCTGCATTCCAGGACAAATCATGGAGTTACCCTCAGACCTCAGTAAAGCAGCAAGCGAACACGTGGAAAATAACAGACAGTATCACATTTAAAGTGGCTATGACAGGCACTAAACTCACTTATATTATATTTAAGTTTGGTAATTTTTTAGGTTTCAACTTTTACTTCCTGGTTGGAAATCATGACATCATGCAGGGGAATTCCCACAGACTGCATAAAGAAGTGGACTAAGAGAGTGTGGCGTCACGCTACAAATACAAGGCGTCCCAAAAGTCACTGACAGTTGAAAAACATCCATAACTAAATATCTTTCTTTTATTTTTCCAGAGCATTTAGAACGACCCTTCTGACATTAATCTGAGCAAATACAGCACCGAGGAACGAACCCTCATTGTGCAGTGGTACTTTGAGTCACATGGGTCAAATTCATAGACCCAACAGTGTTACCGTCAACATTTTAATACCAGAGATGCCCCAAGCGTAGATGCCAGTTAAAGGAATAATAAGTGTTTTTCAAAGACAGGGGGCAGTATGTGATCTGCACAGACCTGACTAGTCCTGATTTCTTCTTGTGGGGCTATCTTAAATGCTTACGGAATACGGAAATGCTTTAAATATTATGTTGGATCAGGCTGTTCAGAGCCAAACCCAAAATGGTGGACACTTAAAAAACATCATTTTTTAAAATTAGGTCATTTTTACTTCCCCTAGTTTAAATAGTGATAAGTTCAAGTGTAAGTGAACAATTTTAACCGTATATATTGGCAAAAATCTCAGAAGGTTCAGTTTATCTACTGCTAAAACTTGGTGACTATAACTTAAGAATTATAGGAGCTACTGAAGATTTAAAAGTGTCAATGACTTTTGGGCCACCCTGTATATAAAAAAAAAAAACAAACACATTTATTTTGTTGAAATCATGTTTAAAGTATCAAAAAAAAAGTTTTTTTGTGTATAAAATGTGTTTCTTCATGATAATATTCATTACAAACCTACCAAAATAGGCCAATTAGGTATAGGAAAATCTCATACTTTTCAATGGAAAGATACAGCAGAACTTTGACTATTTTCATTTACAAATTGAATATATATATTTTTGTGTTCATTTTGTAAACTTTAATACAATTACATTTACAACTTGTATTTATTTGTTTAATACAAAGCTGTTTTGACTAGTAAGTAGCAAACATGGGCTTTATACGCTGAAAACCGCATTGACCCTATTTGCCCCATGAACCTCTGTTTATTTTACAATTTGCCCCGGTCTGTGCATCTGTAAACACAATCTACCCCTCCACTGCACCGTGACTGCGTCTGGGCTGTCTCCACTAAACAGCGTCTAATTCCACAAACGCGTAGACAATTTATCAAACGTAATCACCTGTCATGCTGTGTCTGCTCCACTCCTCGTGACTCTCGAAAAAAAAAAAAAGACCCAGATGCCCCGGAACAGTGGGCGAAGTACATGTTAGGTAAATATTTAGCAGACGCACGGCTTTGGCTCACTGGAGTTTTCAAAGGATGACCACATGACTACGGTCTGTATTCACGTTCACTCTAAAGCGATGTAAATTATAGATACTTTGCGTCACATTCAAACACATGTAATGAAAGAGCCGGGGTTAAATGAGAGCTTCAAACTGACTCTGATTCACTAAGTCTGGCCACAAGCTGCAAATGCATTTACACCACATAAAGGTGAAAAAAAAAAAAAAAAAAAAAAAAAAACATATACAAGCATAATGATGTTCTATATAAATGGTAATTGGTCACATGGTCAAATTTTTATATAGCGCTTTTCCACTCATCCATCGTCAGATCACGAGTATCATAGCAACCAAATAGCCAATCTGAATCAAAGCTGTTGAAGGTAACGCCCCTTCCTACAAGCATCGCCCGTTTGGCAGGGAGCGTACGCCTAGCAACGCTGTCAATCAAACATGTTGCTAACGCTAGCGGGAGTAACCTCTGAGAAAGTGTGTTTGCATCCACAAGACCAAAGCCTTGCAAATGAATATGGTATTTATTCAGTCCATTTTAGTTAAACCTGGCCTGATATGATCCTCACTGTATCATATTGTAGACTATAATCCACACCAGAACTAGAGCCAGTCTCCAAAACAGACCAGGAAGTGACCAATAAAGCCTTCAGCGTAAGAGCCAAGTGTTACAAAAGCAGTTACATAAACTACACGTCAACAGGTACAAGAACAACAAAAGGTGCCAACTCTGAACTGAACATAAAATATCCTTCTGCTTATGCGTGAAACCATAGACTGTATGTATAAATGGACGTAGCTAACCTGCTAGCCGCCACGTTCCAAACAGGAAGTGACTACAGACGCACTTCCAGCTCCATCAACTCTGGCTCCAATTCACTTTAAGCGACCAAAGAGCCAATCCGGAGCCAGGCTGTTGAAGGAAACGCCCCTTCCCGCCCGCACCGCTGGTTTAGCAGGGAGCGGGCGGTTAGCAGGAGCAACCTCTGGGAAAGAAGACGCCTGATTTGTCTGTTATTAATGTTCATATCTTGACATAAGGACACAATATAGACAGAATATGAACATTTTAACACCAAAATGACGAGGCTCAGAGCAGCAGTTACAGAAAGAGATGCAACAGTTTTTCAATATAAAGTGAATTGGAGCCAGAGTCGATGAAGTAAGTTTGCTCAAATTAACACTATATAACTTTTCTTGCAGAGGGTTTTCCTTGTTCCTTGCCTCCATGGAGATGCTATTGATTTCCATGGAATATATAGGTTTAAAAGTCATCTAAGTGCGTGGAGATAGTCAAGTGAAGCTACCAGGTAAAAGCTACAGGTCAGATCTGTGGAGAGGTGAGCCTAGTCGTAGTAAGAATGTATTTACAGTCAGTGAAAGCATGGAGTAAGAGTGTGTATCCTCCGTCAGAACAGCTTTTCCTTCTGTCAGCTAGTTAAGAAACATAAAAATACATTCAAAAAACATTCAAAAATATTCTCAGTTCCAATATATTTGCTGCCAGTTTGATACAACCAAAGTCCACTGACCTCACGTCGGTTTTGACTGGCTGACTTGTTTTTTGGACCCTGCTGTTTGCCTGTGTCCCAAAACAGGAGACAGGGAGGAATGTAGGCCAGAACGGGACAGGCCCATACAGAGACACGGAGCTCGCTTTGGGTCACTGCTCCTGAGGTCAAGCACCCCCCCTGCGTCGCCCCAGCTCCCCCATTGTCTCCCCATTCAACCCGCAATATGCCACAGTATTCGGAGCAAATCCACTAACAAGCCTTAACCCGTCGTCTAATCAGGGGATTGAGAAGTGAAATTGTATTTTATTTGAGCGAGTTAGTCATTGAGTCATTAAAGTAGTGTCCAGTGCAAATCTGTTTAATCTGATTAACTATCATTTCAGAGCGGTTCGAGGAGGAGGGGGTTTAAACATGCGCGGGGGCCATGACTTGTGTGGGTTGTTTTCAGAAGAGTGAGGAACGTCACACTTAGGACAGGGGGAAGTTTTCTCATGTCAATTACAAAAAATCTGTAACATTTCAACTACACCTTTAAGAGCCTTGAGCCTGTTGAACTAAACTTAACTCAAATCTTTATCATAATCATTACATCTGATGCTGTGTTATAGATCTCAAAATCAGTAAGAAATACTTTTTAAAATAAGTATATTTTGACTTAAAGTGATTTTTATATGTGATACTTTTACTTAATTTTTTTTTGTTCTGTTTTTTTTTTTTTTGTGCTCCAGTATCTGTACTTTTACTTAAGTATCAAATCTGAGTACTTCTTCCACCATTGCTTAATACATTTACTTATTTAATTCAATGACGCTTTCCAAGTTCATTTCTGTATTTTACGGACTATAAGTTGCACTTTTTTCATAGTTTGGCCAGAGGTGCGACTTATACTCAGTTGTTATATGTGAAATATATGTTTTTTTCTTCATTATTATGCATTTTTTGGCTGGTGTGACTTATACTCCGTATTTTCTGGAGTATAAGTCGCACCAGCCAAACTCCCCAATCCTAACCTCTTAATGAAGTTGTTTCTAAGCCTGTATCATTCTTTATAAACTATTTGCTCATTATGAAGTAAGTCTTTGTTCATGCTTTGTTAAAGTTAACTGGTGGAGTTATTATAAAGTGCTACCAAGAAATATTTATAGGAAAAGGAAAACTACTTAAAATTAATATGGTATTTATTCACTCCATTTCAGTTAAACCTGACCTGAAATGATCCTCACTGAAAAACATCATATTGTATCGTATTGTAGGTCGTAATACACACCAGAACAAGAGCAAAACAACAGCATTTCAACTCACTAGAGCCAGACTCCAAAACAGACCAGGAACTGAACCCTCACATAGACTTGTCGACATTGCAACCAAGTGTCACATTGTCAAGATCCCAGTCTGTCCCTGTGTTTCAGTGCTGTCTTTCTCCTCCCTTCTGTGTCCTTTTTCTAGAGCTGGACAGAGACTTCGGCACCACCCACTACACACCTGCAGCCCATGAGCGATCAAGCCTGTACCTCAGGAGTACAAAGTGACTGAGGATCCTGCAAACTCCGCCAGATCATCCGTGTATCCTTTGTGGTACAGTTCTGCTTGGCTCAGTCTAGTTTTCGTGATTATGGTCACAGTACTCTGTTTTTTCTAGTTTTACACCGGATCCCGCTCCTTGGACCTACCCTGCACCTCCACCTCCGACGAAGGTTCCTACGACCGGGTGGAAGACGTCAGCCTAACCTCTACTATCTGCTCCGTCACTCAACATTCACCTTTTCCTTGTTTGTAATAAACTCTGTCAAACTTTTACCTCGTGTTTGAGTCTTTGTTACGACACACATATAAAAGCAGTTATATTAACAACACATAAACAGTTACAAGAACAACAAAAGGTGCCAACTCTGAACTAAACACAAAATATCCTCATCCTTCTTCCTGAAACCATAGACTGTATGTATAAATGGACATAGCCACTGTGTTCCAAACAGGAAGTGATTACAGACGCTCTTCCAGCTCCATCGACTCTGGCTCCAATTCACTTTAAGCGACCAAAGAGTCAATCCGAAGCCAGGCTGTTGAAGGAAACGCCCCTTTCCACCTGCATCGCTGATTTAGCAGGGAGTGGGCGGATAGCGGGAGTGACCTCGGAGAAAGACGGCGCCTCATTGGTCTGTTATTAATGTTCATATCTTTATATAATAACAAAATAAAAACAGAATCACATAGCGCGGGTTAATACGAACATTTTAAGATCAAAATGACGAGGCTCAGTGCTGCAGCTACAGAGAGACGGGCGACAGTTTTACAATGTAAAGTGAATTGGAGTCAGAGTCGATTTAGCCAGGTACACGCCCGTGCTCGCTTTCTATCTGGAACGCAGCAGGTAGCAGGTTAGCTATGTCCATTTTTAAAAACTGTCTGTGTTTGTTACATAGTCAAACCTAATCCACTGTCATACTGCTTGGATTTTTGTATCTGTCCCAATTTTGCTGATATACATTTCTTTATACATGTACTTTTATACACCATAGTAGACTCCAGTACATCTGTCCTGATTACAAACTATTCTCTTGCCCTTTGACCAATCAGTAAGACCAGCATTAAAACTGCACTGTGGTTTGAGTTACCACAGACTTCAACCAACGCATGAAATCTGCTTTAACTTCTTTCATTTGTACATGTAGTTATTGAAAATGCACAAACTGGGTCCAAACTTTAACTAGAGACTCCAAATACTTGTAGTACGATGTAATGACTTATTTCTACGGCTGCAGTCTCTCATTACTGTGCACATTCAATTGCTTTAGTCTGACAATCCATCTCCCGCTATATTTAGGCTGAAAAACATCTTGTAGAGTCCGTGTTCCTTCTTCTGTGTCCAGTGCAGCGTGGAGCCGTGATTAGAGGAGAAATGGATCAGAGCCTCCTCCCATCAGATGACACACGGCAGCCTGACCACAACTGCAAGTACTGGGGCTGCAGGACGAGTACTGGGGCTGTGACGAGTACTGGGGCTCTGGAGCGAGTACTGGGGCTCTGGGGCGAGAACTGGGGCTGCAGGACGAGTACTGGGGCTATGGAGCGAGTACTGGGGCTATGGAGCGAGTACTGGGGCTATGGAGCGAGTACTGGGGCTATGGAGCGAGTACTGGGGCTATGGAGCGAGTACTGGGGCTATGGAGCGAGTACTGGGGCTATGGAGCGAGTACTGGGGCTTTGGAGGAGTACTGGGGCTATGGGCGAGTACTGGGCTATGGGAGCGAGTGGGGCTACAGGGCTGTGGGGCTAGTACTGGGCCTATGGAGCGAGTACTGGGGATATGGAGTGAGTACTGGGGCTATGGAGCGAGTACTGGGGCTATGGCACGAGTACTGGGGCTATGGCGCGAGTACTGGGGCTATGGAGCGAGTACTGGGGCTATGGCGCGAGTACTGGGGCTATAGGGCGAGTGCTGGGGCTATGAGACGAGTACTGGGCCTATGGCGCAAGTACTGGGGCTCTGGAGTGAGTACTGGGGCTATAGGGCGAGTACTGGGCCTATGGAGTGAGTACTGGGGCTCTGGAGCGAGTACTGGGGCTATGGAGCGAGTACTGGGGCTATGGAGTAAGAACTGGGGCTAAACAAGAACTAAATCAGAACTTATCCAGGCTTGAACATGAATCAAACCAGAACTTAACCAGAGGTAAAGCAAAACTAAACCAGAACTAACCAAGGGCTAAACAAGAACTAAACTAGAACTAAGCCAGAACTAAATTAAGACCAAACCAGAACTAGAACAGGATGAAACTTATTAGGACAAAAACAGTATAAACTCACCCGCAGTGACTTAAGTGCAAATTCTGGAAACAAAACCGCCAAATAATAGAAATTTAAGACTTGAATTCCCGAAAGTGAATAAACAGTTTCATACACACTTAACATTAGCAGGATCACAGGATAAAAACAGCCAAATGTGCAGTACTTAACCGCGTGGTAACTTGAAAAACAGTACTAGTTCATTTTAAACCGTTTGCAGCGGTCCAGTTATTCCTCACTTTCCTAGCGTCCCACTTTGTCACCACAATGAGTTTATAATTCTCAGAGACCAGAGCGGAGTTTTGCCATTACAGTAAAGCTAACAACAAGCTCCATTCACTTAAGTACACACAAAAAATTAAATGTAAAACACACTCCAAGTTCATTGAGTTACTAACCACCTGTGACTACTGCCAAGTACTGCACTCCGTCTCCACCTCTGCGTACCCCGCTGTTTTAACATGGCCCATTCTTTATCTGTGCTGTGAAGTCTGCAGGAGAGCGGGAGATTAATGGAGAGGAAAACAGTGCCTGGAAGTATCGCTGCGTTCACATTTATCATGAGTTTAGGAGACGACACAGTGATTTACACGCTCCACCCGGCCTGTGTCTGGCTTCTACACCGGGATAAAATGTACTGCGTTATCTCTCATTCACAAACATTTAGCGTTTATAATATTTAGTTGCATTTTCTGGGGAAGAACTTTCGGCGCAAACTTTGAACAGCCACATGGACTGCAGCAAACGTTTCCATTATAACACAGTGACACCATATGTTAAAATATATAACCTAATGGACAAAACATCTATGGATCCACCGGCTACATGGAAAATCAATAAATAAATGAATAAATGAACAGGCCGACTTCAATCAGTTACTTATACAGTGAAAGAGAAGCCCAGAGGTTTTAAAACAGACCTATTCTGCAAAACTGACTTTTAACCATGTTGCATTTACCCTCTCGAAGCTCTTTTTCAGACTCTTCTTTCAGACTTTTATCGCCATTGTCAGTGAACACAGCTCACAAACTAGGAACTTACTTTGATGATAAAATGCAACATAAAACACTGAATAAATGCAAAGAAGGGCATGCATAAAGTAAAAAAAAAAAGACATGCTTAAAAATACTTAGAGGTAGAAAATATATACATCAGCAACATCAGAACAACAGCACTAAATCACCATGGCGACCGTACCAGGCGCCATCTTGGAGTGATTTGTGCATGTTTGAGCAATATTTAATCATGTATTACCCCCAACTGTGACTTCATATTTACTTCGTTTTCCAATTTTATTTAACTTAATCAGTGATATGCGTAGGATTCGGCTTTTTTATGTTGTCATTTTGATTCAAATGTAAAAAAAAAAAAAAATCCTCTGCTTGCTTGCGTGATGTGCATCTATCCATATGAGGTAGTAGATTTCTAATGCAGAAGTTAGCTGATTTGCTTCTTTTATTAAGTCGTTTTAGATGAATATTTGGATTTAAAATGTGGAAATTATAACATAATGACCCACAGATGTCATAGATTATAGGTTGGTTTATTGATAATCACGATCATTCGGGTCACAGTGTAGAGTTCACTTATTGGGCATTCTCCAAAAAAGGCTGTATAAAATGCAAAAAGATCATTTTCACATTTGTATATGGCGTTTTTCCACCTTCACAGAACTTTACATCAAGGAAACACTCAACCGTTCACACACACATTGTCATATTGTCAGTGGATCTGCCAACGATGTCGAGATCGGGATCGAACCGTCAGCTATTCCTGTGTAATGGACCAGCTACATTACACCCTAATTCGCAAATCCAAAAAAAAAAAAAAAAAACGATCAAACCATCCCCTCGTGTAAGTCTGAAGTATCACAAAACCATTCGTACGTGAACGCGCTAACACGTAACAATCGCTACATTGTGGGAAGCGGTTTGTTTGCAGGTCATTTGTGAGATCTTTACGGTCAGACGATCATTGGCCTCTTGGTGAAATTGTTCCTCTATAAAAAGATGTACTGTAACTCTTTTTTCCTTGTGAAATGTGAACTGTGCATTAGTCATGGTGAGGGCCGGTTTTATTCCCAGATGCGAGAGTTGAAGAGGGAGTCTACGGGTTGAACAAAAGTCGTTCCTGTCCAGAGAAAAGAGGCTGTGCCGCTGTTGGGACGCCTCTGCACCCTTGGGCCCAGTTTAGCACAGGCCTGTTAAAACCATGACTGATTTACATCCGCGCTAACTGGGTTTCCTCCTCACAGCGTGCTTCAGCGCTCCTCTGCTCCTGTACGGCTCCGAGGGGTGACACCGGGACTCGGATCGACCCGAGGGGAGACAGACGACGGAAAGAGGGGGGACTGGGGTTTTGTAGTCAAGAAATGAAATACACCAATAAAGAAATATTTAGGTATTTCTATCCTGGATAATAACTTAAGTAAGCCTGGCTGTTGGTGAAGTGTTTTCTAGTATACGGACACACTCGAGCCCCAAGCCTAAATCAATGAAGATGTTGAAAGTTGCGTGGATCAAAACCGTCTGAATCCAGCCTTAAGCGGTGATGCTAGCAGTCTATTTATTTCGAGGTTTGGTTTTAACTTGTTTTTGTAGCTGATGCAGTATTTTTCACACAAACCAGAGGTAGGTAGAGGAGCAAAAATGTACTTAAATATGCACTATACATTTTTGGTTTGGAGTGTCTGTCCACGGTTCCAAAGGTTGGTGGTTCAAATCCTGCTCTTCATTGGTTCAGCAGTTAGATCAGGGGTGTCCAAACTATGGCCCGGGGACCAGTTTTTATTGGCCCTCCTGCTGAACCGGCCCAATTGATCATAAGCAGAACTTTTAACAGCAGATTAAACTATTTGTACCACTATATCCTCAAACATCACCTTGTAGTGTTAGATCCACTGACCCACAGGTTGGCGGTGCGATTCCAGCTGCCACAGATGAATACTGCTGTTGTGTCCTTGGGCAAGACGCTTAACCCACCTTCCCCACAGCGTCTACATATGTGTGTGAGTGAATGGGTGAGTGGTTCCTGGCAGTAAAGTGCTTCATCACATTAGTACTTTGAGTAGAATGTTCCACAGTATACGGCATGAAACTATCTCCATGGAGACAAGCATTGGATAAGTTACAAGTCCAACATCCTACGTAATGAAATAACATGCAGGTGACTGGCCCTGGACAAGAAACGTGACAGAGACATAGTGCAGAGTGTTATTACTTTTAATGTTACTCAAGTCAAAATGATTGAAATTACTCTTCTAAATAAACTAAACTAAAGACGTAGCCTATTATTCCCAGCCTGTGAATCCGACACGCCGCCATTGACCTGCTTCCTGCACGACACAAACTCCACCACAAATTCCAGTGAAAGAGAAATAGTTTTAAACGGGGCGGGTTTGAGCGAAGAAGAGGAGCGGGTCAGGAGGGCGATGAAGGGTGCTCCCAATCAGCGCAGTGTAAACAGGTCTCCTCCGACGGGACGAGGGGAAAGGAGGGGGGGGCTCCACGGGCCACTGCGGCTGTCAGCGGGCGCACAGCAGCTCGGGGCAGGAATGTGGCGTTAGCTTTTAAAGGAGGAAGAGAGAGGGAGGGAGGAAAGGGTTAAAGAGTAACATTGTACACTTCTTTTCATTCACTGTAGCTTTACTATTGAAGCTGCACTACGCAACTTTTCTGACCTGGATGTTATCTTTGCCTGTTCACTTCCAAATCAAACACATTAGAAGAGAAGTTGCAGGTCAGATCTGTGGAAAGGCGACCCCGCTCACACCAAGAATGCACTGCCTTTTTATAGGTCTAACTGAGCAATAATGAAAACAACTGTAGTGGAATAAACCCATAATGACACACTGTGGAACTTTCAAGGAAAAGCATCGCATCTCCACGGATACAAACCAGAGGCTGAACCCCAAGTGGCAAAGTTACATGGTGCATCTTTAAGTATGATCTAACTCACAGTGTAACAATGATACTGTACATATATTGTTCCACAGTTGTAACTACATCAGGTATTTTTGACTGGTATTTATAGATATTTTCTCATAATTTTAGGAAATTAGGGCCCATATTATGTTATTTTCTGATCTGTTATAATGTTGTTTCCTCATCACAAATAGACCTGGAGTTGCGTTTTGTTTCATTCACACAAGTTTAACACGAAAACCCTGCATATTTAGCCTGAGCTCTTCTCTCAAACAGAAAACGCTCTGTTCCACCTTGTGATGTCATCAAGCATTAACACAGGAAGTGCTCCACTGTGTTTTGTTTTTAAACTCCATACACCTTCAGTAGAATCATTTGGATACTGTGATTTCAGCCCCGAAATTTCCAATCTCTACTAAATAAAGTAAAAACGTAACTTGAAACCTACCACTTCATGACATCACAAGGTGGGACAGAGCGTTTTGAGCTTTGGAGATGTTACAGACTTATAATAAAGAGTTGCTCAAACATGTGAAAATGAAACAAAACACAACTCCAGGTCTGTTTTTGAAGATGTAATGACATTATAACTCGGTTTAAAACTCACAACAGTCAAGGACAATCTTTAAATATTTGCTCTTTCCATAACATTGGTCAAAATTCAATTCCAGCAGATAAACAACTAACTAAACACATAAAAATATCTTCTAGATCACGTCACTCAGACCAAATCATCCTTAACTATTCAGAACCACTCACATAAATTCCTCTTTTAGCAGAGAGGGCCGCGGGTGGGGGCAGAAAACACGGACTGCCAATTAGCATCCACTCGGAGCATTCACAGTGGCCCCTGATTGTGTAGGGCCGCAGCTGCTGGCCCGGGACGGCTCACTCGAGACACGGGCCCAGTGCTACGTTCTGTTAGTGCTGCAGTGTTAACTAATACTGCCAAGATGGTTATGTTTTCACCAGATGTTAGCGTTCAACTGTTTACACTGATTCCTGTTGGATAGTAGAGGCTGTCCAAGAAACTCGCTCTCAGCTCAAATGGAGACTTCAAGAGCCAGTCTCCAAAACAGACCAGGAACTGACCAATAGAACCACACGTCAACTTTTCGACAAAGTGTCACATACAACAAGGTGTCAACTCTGAATTAAACACTAAATATCAGACCAGTACAGTGTGGTAAATGCTTCATTACGACGAAACTGTTCATGAAGTAGATTCAGTGTCTTAAAGTAACAGCGTCATGTTCTGGAGGTGGCACTTCAGCTGCATCACTGCATGGAAATAGAAAGTTCAGCTATACTTTGGAATGTTCTCCTTGAAGATGGTCCTGGTCTAGTCCTGCTTTAGCCCTGGTGTAGTTCTGCTTTAGTCCTGGTGTAGTTCTGGTTTAGTTCGGTTTAGTCCTGGTCTAGTTCTGCTTAGTCCTGGTCTAGACTTGGTTTAGTTCTGCTTAGTCCTGGTTTAGTCCTTGTTTAGTTCTGCTTAGTCCTGGTTTAGTTCTGGTTTAGTCCTGGTCTAGACTTGGTTTAGTTCTGCTTAGTCCTGGTGTAGTTCTGGTTTAGTCCTAGTGTAGTTCTGGTTTAGTTCTGGTGTAGTTCTGGTTTAGTTCGGTTTAGTCCTGGTCTAGTTCTGCTTAGTCCTGGTCTAGACTTGGTTTAGTTCTGCTTAGTCCTGGTGTAGTTCTGGTTTAGTCCTGGTGTAGTTCTGGTTTAGTTCGGCTTAGTCCTGGTTTAGTTCTGGTTAAGTCCTGGTCTAGACTTAGTCTAGTTCTGGTTTAGTCCTGGTCTAGACTTGGTTTAGTTCTGCTTAGTCCTGGTCTAGTTCTGGTTTAGTCCTGGTCTAGACATGGTTTAGTTCTGGTTTAGTCCTGGTCTAGTTCTGGTTTAGTCCTGGTCTAGACTTGGTTTAGTTCTGGTTTAGTCCTGGTTTAGTTCTGGTTTAGTCCTGGTCTAGTTCTGGTTTAGTCACCTGCATGATGCCTGGAAATAGAAAGGTTTAAACCTGGTCTAGTTCTTTTTTGGAACATTCTCCTTGGTCTAGGTTTAGTCCTGGTCTAGTTCTTTTGTCCTGGATACTGTGAAAATAGAAAGTAAACCATGGAGACTGACACCATGGAGAAAACTAGAGATGCACATTCTGTGAAACATAATCCATGGAGACTGACACGGGGCAACTAGAGATGCACCGATTCAATACTGGTATCAGACATCGGAGCTGATACTGGAAAATATTCTGGATGGAATATGGGCGACTCAGCCGATTTGATTCTGGTTTGACATATACATTTATGTAATAAGAGTATTTCCTGATCAAAGAAATAAAGTCTCAGAATGTGTGAACTTGAGCTGTTCTGTAGTTACTTCAGAGATAAATAACACATACAGGACTCATTTGGATCAGTTTTGTCTTATTTTATTTTTGTTTAAAGGAATAAATGCTGTTTTCTGTTTCTACTCTGGTATCAGCTGATACTGGGCACATACTTTAAGCCGTAGTACTGCGTATATCAGTGTATTGGTCTGGGAACTGAAAAAGCTAGATTGGTGCATCCCTGCTCTAGACCGATTAAGAGTCAGTTTTGTGGAGATGCAGACCTGCTCATTTTTTACATAAAACAAAAAAACATGATTTCATTTGAGTCTACTTTTTGGCAAAAAGTTACACAGTGGAGCTTTAAGTAGAAAAGCCCTTTGTGTTGTTTATACTTGATCCTAGTAAAGGTCGGCACCAATTTAGGAGCATATCACACCAGTGGGATTAATGTTACCCTCCTGCCGTGTTTGCAGCTCTGCGTTATCCCTGCTGTGAGCCTGTACCCGCTTTACAGGACCGTCCCATGTGTCCCCTCCCCTCTCCTGACCCTCCTCTGTTTCAAAGAGGATCCGCAGTGCTGTCAGCGTGGTCACGGTCACCCTCTCTGACCCAGCTTCGCTCCCCCGTGTCGCTTTGCCCTTTGGGATTGGTGATCGCTGTCTGTGCCAGCTCATACACAGGTACAGAAATGAACTGAGTGATAAGTATTGAGGATCAGGTTTAATTGAAATTGAATTGTCTACTATGATAATTATTGAATATGTGCAGACGGCCTGGTTGTGTTCAGTCCGAGCTACTCAACATCTGTCCGGCTTATGGTGTGGAGCGTGATATTAACAGTATGATCATGATCTGTAGGCTGCCCTCTCAGGACGCTGGCCGACCTACACACTCCCCACTGTCTCAGAAAGGGCCGACACATCCTTGGGGACACCTCACACCCCGGGCACTCTCTGTTTGAACTGTTACCGAGATACAGATCAACCAGAGCAAGGACTAATAGACTGAAGGACAGTTTTTATCCTACAATCATAACCACACTTAACAAACATACCCGCACTTACTAAATATATGTATGTATTTATATTTTTATTGTTTATGTGAGACTGTGAAATAGGTGGGATGTATGATGTATGTATGAGGGTGGTGTACTAGTTTCCCTCGCACCTTGAACTGCTCGACACTTTTTAAATTCCGTTGTACATGTGGCATGTTGCAATGACAATAAAGACATATTCTATTCTCTTCTAGATAATGGAGGATGTTGTTGCTCTTGATGATGTTGATGAATCTGGGATAAAGATGATACAGCTATTGATTGATTGAATTCCTAATCTTTGGGACTTGAGAATTTGGAAGTTGCCTCAATAGGATACCAGATAAGACTAGCTTTGAGTAACTTTTTTTGAATACACTAAAACGAGGCTGTCCAAACTACGGCCCAGGGGCCAAATGCGGCCCTCAGACCAATTTTTTTTGGTCCATATGCCCCGTCCTAAACTGGGATAAATGATCAGAAAGTATTTTTTACTGCAAATTGAACAGGTTCTACCTCTATAACCTGAATAACATTATATTGCATTGTGACACAGACCTAAAAATAATCTTCCAAGTCGTTTTTTTAAAGGTACAATGTCTCTGTCAAACCTGTGTTAAAAGCATCATTTGACTCCCGGTATCAAATATGTTTCAGTTTGCGGCCCTCGGTGAAAAAATTTGGACACCCCTGCACTGAAAGGTAACATAGATTTCTGTACTATATTCTATTCTATTATTTTTTTTCTGATTGAGGGTTCGTCACCTGCTTGTTTCCATGGAGATGTTTTCCCCGAATGTCGGCACAGTGTAGCATTACATTTATCTATCTCACAAGCAGAGAGCACCACCAAGTCACAAGTCAGAACAAAGCATGTTTTAAACTTGTTTCATTTGAATAAACGCTGCGTTGATAGGTCGTATGCCATACAGTCAACCCCCTAGCAAAAAGCAATAGCGTTTCCATGGAGACAAACGGAAACAAACAGACAAGTTCCCTAATGCACCTTTAAACAACAGACCAGTTTTTAAATAATCTTGAATCAGCATTCTTCAGTTTGGCTTCACATGAAACACAACTCCAGCCCTTCAAAGTTAAGGTTACTGTTACACTTTTGTTGGCGTATTCTTGCTCTATTTCCTGAGGGCTCGTAGTAGCTCTGCGCACCTCCCTCTGCTGCTGTAGCAAACACATTTATTTACACTGCGAGCTCCAGACAGTGATGAAACGGGGCTTTGCTGGATCGTATGTTCGTGGGCCTGTTTAGTGTTGGAACCAGGGACCACCAGGCAGAGGGGGATGTTATGGCCGAATGCAGACGGGTTTTAGGTGAACACTTGATGGATAATGGTGTTTTATCGGGTTTATCAGCAGCACGAGGAGTTTTGAGGATCATGTTTCCTCGTTGTTTATGTAAAAAGCTGGATGTGGTATGTCTAAACCAGAACATACATACAGTTGTCCCTCACTGTATCGTGGTTCACCTTTCGCGGTCTCGCTGTTTTGTGGATTTTTTTAGTGCAGTTTTGCATGTTTGTTGTTGTTTGTTTTTTTTAAGTGTATGTTGTGTTCTGCGTCCTGATTGGCTGAGAGACTGTAGACCACTGTGTTTCTGCGTCCTGATTGGCTGAGGGACTGTAGACCATTGTGTTCTGCATCCTGATTGGCTGAGGGACTGTAGACCATTGTGTTCTGCGTCCTGATTGGCTGAGGGACTGTAGACCATTGTGTTCTGCGTCCTGATTGGCTGAGGGACTGTAGACCACTGTTGTCTGCTGCTTCCTGATTGGCTGAGGGACTGTAGACCATTGTCCACCAGTCTCCTCCGTGTCTCCTTTACAGTACAGAATGTTTTAAGTTGGCAGTTTTTTTAGAAGTGTCACAATTTCCTCAAAGACTCAAACAATGAAAAAAAAAAAAAAAAAAAAAAAAAAAAAATCATATTATGGTTTTTTTTTTTTTCCTTTTTAGAAAGTTTGATTCACTATGAAAATCTAATAATAATAATAATAATAATATAATAAATAATAACAATAATAATGTTAGCAATCTGTTTCGTATGACCACAGTGTGCCACATTTCGGTGCAGGACGCGCTTCAGATCGTCCTATAGAAGCTTATACAAATTCCCCACATGTGCCAGACGTACTTTCTGTTCATTTCATGTTAAAGTTGTAACTCGCCACAGACCAGACGTGATCACAAGAGGAACAGGAAAACAAACATGACACAGACTCCGGCGCAGCATTCCTACCTGATATGTTCCCAGTTTCATTCCCGTCAGTTTTCATTCAGTCTTTGCTCCTGGACGAGGCTGATTTGACGTTGGGTAAACAAAGGTGAGCAAACAGTACAGCGGGTCAACAGGCCACGGGACAGAGGGACGTTTCCTGGACCCCTCCTCCTCCCCAGCCTTCTCTTTCTCTCCCCTCTTCTCTCTCTCCTCCCCCTTCTCCGCTCTCTCTCCTCCTCCTCTCCTCCTCTTCTCTCTCTCTCACCCCCTCCTCCTTCTCCCCCTTCTCTTCCCCTCTCTCCCTCTCTCTCTCTCTCTCCCCCCCCTCTTCTCTCTCCTCTCTCATCCTTCTCTCTCTCTCACCCCTCCTCCCTCCTCCCTTCTCTTTCTCTTCTCTCCCCCTCTCTTCTCTCTCTCTCCCTCCTCCTCCTTCTCTCTCTCACCCCTCCTCCTCCCCTCCCTTCTCTTTCTCACCCCCCCCTCTTTTCTCTCTCTCTCTCTCCTCCCCGCTTCTCTCTCTCTCTCTCCTCTCCTCCCCCCCCTTCTCTCTCTCACCCCTCCTCCTCCCCCCTTCTCTTTCTCTCCCCCTCTTCTCTCTCTCTCCTCCTCCCCGCTTCTCTCTCTCTCCTCCTCCCCCTTCTCTCTCTCACCCCTCCTCCTTCCCCCTTCTCTTTCTCTCCCCCTCTTCTCTCTCTCTCTCTCTCCCCGCCTCTCTCTCTCTCTCCTCCTCCTCCTCCTCCCCTTCTCTCTCTCTCCTCCTCCTCCTCGCCTCTCCCCCCCCGCTTCTCTCTCTCTCTCCTCCTCCTTCTCTCTCTCTATCTCTCTCCTCTCCTCTCCCCTTCTCCTTCTCTCTCTCCCTCCTCCCTCCTTCTCTCTCTCTCTCCCCCCTCCTCCTTCTCCTCCTCTCTCTCTCTCCCCTCCTCTCTCCCCTCCTCTCTCTCTCTCTCTCTCTCTCTCTCTCTCCCCTCTTCTCTCTTCTCCTCTTCTCTCTCCCTCTCCTCCCACCTTCTCTCTCCCTCTCTCTCTCTCTCCTCCCCCCCCTCATCCTTCCCCCCCTCTCTCTCTCTCTCTCTCCCCCCCTCCCTCCTGTCCTCCCGTCCTCCCGTTCTCCCCTCTGCTCCGGGCCTGACCTGACAGCCAGTTATCAGGTCAGTGTGGGTTCAGCTGCAGGGCGGGACGGGCTCCACAGTCTGAGCATTAAACCAGAGCATCGGCTGAACACAGGAGAGTGTGAGAAAATAGAGCTCAGGGGGAGTGAGGGAGACTTTGGACGTGCAACATGTAAAAGGGAAATCATTTGGTTAATCAATATTTGAATCAATATATGAATCTAATCATCATTTGAACCATTTTAATTCAATCTATGGAAAATACAGCAAAGTACTTTTCTATCTAGTTGTTTATGCCAGAATAACTTCATCATGTGATTGTGTATATAAACGGACATAGCTAACCTGCTAGCCGATGCGGTCCAAACAGGAAGTGATCATGTGCGCACTTCCAGCTCCATCGACTCTGGCTCCAATTCACTTTACATTGGAAAACTGTCGCCCCTCTCTCTGTAACTGCTGCTGTCAGACTCGTCATTTTGGTCTTAAATGTTCGTATTAACCCGCTCTATGTGATGAACGTTAATAACAAACAAATCAAGCTCCTTCTTTCCCCGAGGTCGGGTTTGATTGACAGCGTTGCCAAGCACCCGCTCCCTTCTTCAACCTTCAACAGCGTCGCTCCGGATTGGCTCTTTGGTTGCTATGATACTCGCAATCGGAAATAGTAATGTCAGTGGGCTTTGTGCTGGTTCTGACTGAATAAGGAAGGGCATCTGACACAAACACTATGCCCTATCATTGCAGCAGCAGAACTATCAACCACCTCAGCCTCTCCGTATCCTCCTCTCATCACCACCGGGATAAAGTTCCCCGATACAAATAAGGCACTTAAACATTTCAGACATTTTTGTTATAATGTTCTTGTCATTACCCCAAATAAGTGAGTCTAAGGTAAAAGTATTCAACATACACCAAAAGTCTAAACATCTATCATATGATTTGGTTGAACCTCACTTCATTTTCTCTTTGTGCCAATTAATAAAACATATATATAGTGTATTTTGCATGCATAGCTGTCCTGTGCGGTTTAAATTTGATCTTCTAATCCTTTCACTACCGTGCGCGCTCTGATAAGATCTAGACTTTGTTTTTTTCCTCTTGCACATTTCCGACCAGGCCAAACCTCAAACGGACACGGGGAATAACATGAACAAAACGCTAGCATAAATAGACTAACGCTAGCTCCTGGTTTGTGACAGGCCTTTTCAGGTTAAAAAGCCTGTATAATGTTTCACACAAACCACTTACTCTGCCTTCAATACACTGAACCTATTGACAATAATCTGCCTGGGTATCACGGCGCTCCCAGTCTGCATAGAACCAATGACAAAGAGAGTTTCAGTATCACCGGATGTGCAACAAAAGCCCCTTTGTGCCCACTTATGTCACTCTAAACTGCATTTGTTTTTGACGAGGCTGTGCGAGCTCATACTGGGGACCTACAGTAGCCTCCATTCATGGTGACGAGCACAAGTGGAGAAGATTGAGGCTCTTATGAAAATATGAAGTGAACATGAACATATATAGTGTGTTTGTGTACATCGTAGAGCTCCAAAGTGGGCAGGGTTAACTGATTCAGGAAATACAGTATAGTATTGCCACTTGAAAAAAAAAAAAAAAAAAAAAATTAATAATGGACATACATATATACTTCGAAAATGTATTTAGTTACAGAATATTGAATCCCTGCATGAAAATGTGGTTTGTAACATATTCCGATACATGCATTACTGTATTTTGAGTACTTGGAATACTTTTACACAGAGTTGCATTTCAATTATAGTGTCAAAATGCAACATATGATTAAAAACAGCTACATGTTTGTTTCACTGTTCATTCTGCATTTATATTTCACATCATTTCATATATATTTTATTATATTTTTCATTCATTGGAGAAACACTGCACATGAAGATCGATGTTTTATATTTTTCCCCCTAATACTGTGCAGTTTGAAGTGTAAACTGTGTGATCAAATACTGCAATATATACAGTATTTTCCGGTGTATAAGTTCGGTGTATAAGTGTAAGTTGCACTGGAGTATAAGTCACACCAGAGTATAAGTTGCACCAGCCAAAAATTGTATATGCTCCCCCTTGTTTATGGATGTTATTCGGACAGAGAGAGTCAGTATCACCTTAGAAGATCAGATATATTCAAAAAAAGTAAGACTAGAACCAGTAAAAAACGTCACTGTGTTTCTGTTCGGGGAATTACTGTGTAAAACAACCTTGATGATAAATTTAAAAGCTCCTACACAATAGAAGCATTTAAAAAGAGGTATAAAACATCACTTTTTTTGCTGCTGTGGTTTGTAGTTTTTCTTTTGCACATATTGAGTCATATGTTGCAGAACTGATGCTGCTTTTATTGTAATTCTTGTGCGTTATTATTTGACATATTATTTGATATTTATTAGGCTTTTTAAAGTAATTTTTTCTTCTTACTACAACCTTACACAAGTTAAATCATGTTTGATTTTGAATGTAATAACTAAATAAACATTGCTTTATTTAATTTAAAAAATTATAACGAAGAAAAAAAAACATATTTCACATATAAATCATGTCTGAGTCGCAGCCCCGGCCAAACTATGAAAAAAAGTGCAACTTATAATCCGGAAAATACAGTATTACAGTATATATTCTGAATATTACCAAATGAAAATGAAAATTGAAACTGCACCAGAATATAGTAGCTCAAAATAAGTATTCTGAATGTGTATTTCAGTACATGTATTCAGATACTTCCCAACACGGTTTATACCTGGTGTATTTCTATCATTATTGGTAAGTTACCTCATAATTGTTCATAAACTGGCTTTCTTCTCCACAGATCTGACCTGCAGCTTGGTCTGGTGGCTTCATCTGCTCGTCTCCATGGAGATAGAAACAGCAGGTGACGGACTCTCAAGTAGAAAAGTTACAGAGTGCAGCTTTGAGTTAGCAGTTTTGAACCCTAGGTATTTTTTTTTTTTTTTTTTTTACAAAGGTGCTTCAAGTGACCCCTAAAAACTCAATGCCTGCTTGATATTTGCTCTGTACAACAAAACGCCTTGTGATTTTGTACCTCAAACTTACCGACACACCCCGATATCTGAATATTCGACTCGCGGCTGCACACGGGGCCGGAGCAGAGTTCACTGTCCGACTATGTAACGCCGTCTAAGCAGGAGACACGCATCTGCTTGTGTCTTAATACATGAATGGGAGATTATGTTATGGCCCAATGACTCAATTCACACTACACCATGTTGGGGAATGGCAGTTGCTCCAGATGCAGGCTGCTACATTGACTTGTGGGTAATTGGAAGTGACAGGAGCATGGGGCTAACAGACTCAAGTGAGCAACAATGCAGCACAACTCGTCCCAGTGAGCGTCTCCAGACAAAGAAAGCCCTATGTGAAGGATGCACTTAGGCTGAGCTCAAGTTAAAACAGGTTCAGGGGACTTACTGATGGTTGAACGCTCCTTGGATTTCAAAAAATGTGTGAAGGGAAGCTGTAAGGTTGATCGTAGTAGTCTGTATTACTGCATAATCAATAGGAGCAGTGTTAGTAGTAGTATTTGCACTCATTAAATAGTCCTTAGACCTGGTTTAGTCCTGGTCTAGTCCTGAATAAGTTCCAGTTTAGTTGAAATTAAAAGTATGAACTCCATGATACTCGCAGACAGTTGTTTCCACGTCGTTCTCGTCCAATAACGTCTCTATTCCTTGGATAAAAACGTCTGCCACTGTAGGTTTCTTCCTCGTGGATCCCGTCCAACAAAAATAAAACCATTGCCATCTTCCCAGACGTGCGCACTGACATGTGAACTGGCATTCTCAGAGGTACGTTGCGGCTGGTGTCAACATTCCCTGGGGAAGGACCAGAAAGAAGAAGAAGGTGAGGTGATTTGTGCTGTTAAACAAGTCTCACACACACAATTACAGTCATAAGCTGGATAGCATTAGCCTAACGTTTGTTCAGTTAGTCCCTCTCACCTTTTTATTGAAATTCAAACTCTTAAACAGCACCGTGAACGCTCAGATTGATCACACGCTCCTGAAATGTGCTGTTTAAATCCAGATTCAGACAAGCTTAAAACCTTTTTGATCGTGTTTGTATGTGTGCATTGTGTCACCATGGTAACTACTGTACATTCCACCATAAAGATTTATGCAGAACACCCCCAGAGTGATGTCACTGCGAAGTATCAATATAACTTAGACAACTGTTCAAGTCCTGCTTGGAAAACTCGGTGATTACATCCATCTAGTTCAGGGGGGCCCAAACTCTTTTCACCGAGGGCCATATCTTGAAAAATATTCGACACAGAGGACCAGTGGTCAATGCAGTGGATAATTCAGATGATGCATTTAACATAGTTTGTCTTCATACTTTAAATAAGGCTTGAAATATAATATTAGGTCTGTATGACAATGAAATGTGATGTTATTTAGGTTATATTGGAAGGATTACTCACATTTGCTGTAAAAAGTACTGATTATGGTCAATTGGGCCAGTTCAGCTGAAGGTCTGAGGGCCGATAAAAATTAGTCCGAGGGCCACATTTGGCCCCTGGGCCACAGTTTGGACACCCCTGATCTAGATTAATTACTGATGACAGAAAAATGTATAGTGACATAGAAAAAATATGCGGACTGTATGTTTTAATGTATTTCCTGACTTAGATCCCAGCTCTTAATTAAAGGCATATTATGTAACCTTTCCTGTGGAGGGTTTGTGACCTGCTTGTCTGCCTGAACATGTTATTCCTGCCTGAAATGTTCCACAGTAGGACATTAAACTTGTTACACTTTCAGTTATAGGTCGTTGTTAATACTGAGAAACATGTATTTGTCTTAGTGATGCCACCTCTCCACAGATATGACCTGTAACTTGGCCTTATAGTGTCACCCTGCTTTGTCTATGGAGAGGCTTGTAGAAGACAAACAGGTAGCACACCCACCACCAGAAAAGTTCCATAATGCTGCTGTAAAACGACACTGCAGGCAGATCTGGTTAAACACACTAAACTCACACAGTCTGGTCTGATCGCAGCGTCGGGCTCTGTAATCGCTGATTTCTCTCACCTCGGGAGACTTCAGCTCCACTGTTTTAAATGTAGCACGTTTGGCCTGGTTTCCTCTGCCCCACTTCCACTGTCCCCGCTCGGCTCCGCTGCCTAATTAAACCAAAACAGCCTCCCCCTGTAAGTCCAATCAGACACAGCGCTGAATCAGCTAGAACACACCCGGCAGAGCGAGAGAGCATTCAGACCACGGCTTTCTCACAGGCCAAATATGTGGAGTTTTTGACATTTGTAAGATTTTAAACAGGTCTTTTTCATTTTAGTTTTGATTTTTTAGGTTCATCACAGTAAAGCGACAGCATATTTTATGATTGGCAGATGTGTACACTTTACTGGGCAATATTTGTACTCTAGATAACTTATATTGTTCCTGGTAAAGAGCTTTGTCCTCTGCATTTTATGAAGAAACATCACTTTGGGTTAAAGGCTGTTAAAAAAACACATTAAAAAACACATTCTGATAAAAAAAAAAGTCAGATTGTTGTAAAGAGAAAAGTTTGGAGGCTTTTCATTCACTATGTCACTGTATTTGACCCATACTTCAACAATACTGTGGACCTATCTCGAGATCTTTGGTGTCTTTTAGGAGATCCGAATCTTTTGGATCCATTCATTTTAAAGAGCCGTTCAAAAGACTGGTTCTTCTACTATTTATGTATCTGACAGAAGCAAACTAATCACAGAAAGAAATGAACAAGGCTCAGATGTGTTTAAAATGGTTCAAACTGAGAGTGGGAGTGGGTTTATCCTTTGGAACTATGCAGAATCTAAATAAAATGTTGCACTACGATAATAATAATGACAAAAACTGCAATGCCAAATATGTTTTTTGTGCACAAATCTCTCGCTCGTGTCGCCTGCTCTGCTCCTGCGCTGATTCTTGTGTTGGTTCAAGGTAAATCAGTGTAAAAACATGCAAACCGGAGAGAAAACGATTCAGCAACGATCCAACATGTTCACATCGAGGAACCGTTGAAAAGAGCCGACTCGTTCACGGACGTCTGTGGTCAGGACTGTTGGACGATTATCTTGTTGAGGATTTGCAAAGAAAATCAAACTCGGAATTGAAAAAGTGCCATAAACGTGATTTAAATGTTCGCCATAACGGGATAAATTCACTATATTTGAAATTGTCGCTACACATCATTGTGGAAATAGTTAAAGTAGCTTAAAGTTGTAAAGCAAAGCAGGAGAGCTAATGTAAAAAATAAAATTTCCAAGTTTTTTCCGCTTATCTGGCGCCTGGTCGCGGGGGCAGCAGGAACTCCCAGACTTCCCTCACCCCAGACACGTCCTCCAGCTCCTCCAGTGGGACCCGAAATTGTTGAAAATTTCATATACTGCATAGTTCGTATAGTACGTGTCGCGCTGTCCACTGAAATCTACCCCCGCTTCTATTGTAGGGAGTATTATAATGTCCGATCACGAAGCTAATACACAGAGCCATCCACAAAGAAACGTCAAGTACGACCGAGATGGAGATGCACTTGAGGATAAAACGTCGTATCAAAAGTACATTGTTTTTGTTTGAAGTACTTTGGGCAGTGAAAGTACTTAGATAAAATTGTATACAAGACTTAAACAGCAATGAATATTCAGTTCCCTAACAGTCCGTCTGTGTGTGGAGGCTGTATAAGCTCCTTTAATCTTATAAGTTTACTCGTATGTAGTGAGGAGAGCGACTGATCCGGCGAAGTTCGTTATCGATGGTAGAACGTGGGATATGTGTTTGTCTCCTGTCACATGGTCCACTGAACATCAACCAATTACTCCAAAAAAGGGGACGCGAACCAGTCCGATGTGTCTCTGCACGATTTACACAAAGCAAACGACTCTGCGCAGGATTACCCACAAACTCCAGTCACTTTTATAAGCCCGTCTTGTAAGATCTTGAAGTTGACATTGTATTAAACGGAGCGTGGCACTGTCTCCGATTCATATTTGAGTATTTGACCTGATTTTTACCATCTTAAAAATGTAAAAAGTGGTTTGAAGAGGTCCAAAAGTCTACTTAACTTTCATAATGCATTCAGAACATCCTAATTACGCACAGTGATGAGTTTATAAGCACTTTTCACAACTTTCAGAGGCTAGAGCTGACAACAACTAACATTTTAAGAGTGTTGGTAGAGTGTTCGTCCACTGATCTGAAGGTTGGCGGTTCGAATCCCACTCTCGGCATGAACATCATTGGTTTATCCCAGTTCTCACAGATGAAGACACTTAACCCACCTCGTCCTCAGTGTCTGCGTACACCAGTGTGTGAATGGGTCAGTTAGTTCCTTCATGTAAAAAGCTTTGAGCGCTTTGAACATAGAAAAGCAAATGTGACCTTTTATTACTTTCTGGTTTGAGGAGGATTAAATGTTTGTGAACAAGTCTCTCCATGAACCAGCACCAAAGAACATCTCCCACATGTTAGAGCCACATGAACCATCTCACACTCTGAGGACTAAAGCAGGACTAAACCAGGGCTAAACCAGGACTAAATCAGGACTAGACCAGGACTAAACCAGGACTAAATCAGGACTAAACCAGGACTAAATCAGGACTAGACCAGGACTAAACCAGGACTAAACCCGGGCTAAACCAGGACTAAACCAGGACTAAACCAGGACTAAACCAGGACTAAACCAGGACAAAACCAGGACTAAACCAGGACTAAACCAGGGCTAAACCAGGACTGAACCAGGACTGAACCAGGACTGAACCAGGACTAAAGCAGGACTAAACCAGGACTAAACCAGGACTAAACCAGGACTAAACCAGGGGCTAAACCAGGACGAAACCAGGACTAAACCAGGACTAAACCAGGGCTAAACCAGGACTAAAGCAGGACTAAATCAGGACTAAACCAAGACTAAACCAGGACTAAACCAGGACTAAACCAGGACTAAACCAGGACTAAACCAAGACTAAACCAGGACTAAACCAGGACTAAACCAGGACTAAACCAGGACTAAACCAGGGGCTAAAACCAGGACTAAACCAGGACTAAACCAAGGCTAAACCAGGGCTAAACCAGGACTAAACTAGGGCTAAACCCGGGCTAAACCAGGACTAAAACCAGGACTAAACCAGGACTAAACCAGGACTAAACCAGGACAAAACCAGGACTAAACCAGGACTAAACCAGGGCTAAACCAGGACTGAACCAGGGCTAAACCAGGACTAAAGCAGGACTAAATCAGGACTAAACCAAGACTAAACCAGGACTAAACCAGGACTAAACCAGGACTAAACCAGGACTAAACCAAGACTAAACCAGGACTAAACCAGGACTAAACCAGGACTAAACCGGGATTAAACCGGGACTAAACCCAGGCTAAACCAGGGCTAAACCAGGACTAAACCAGGACTAAACCAGGACTAAACCAGGACTACACCAGGGCTAAACCAGGGCTAAACCAGGGCTAAACCAGGACTAAACCAGGGCTAAACCAGGGCTAAACCAGGACTAAACATGGGGAATCATTGTTTCAGTTTTCTGCAGCTAAAACCTGAAGATGTGAGACAGATCTCGACTTTGACGATGTTTAAATCCAGGTTCAAAACACTTCTGTTTATCTGTGCCTATGACTGAAAAGTTTTTATTCTGCACTTTTCTCCTTTAATGTTATTTTTCCGATGATTATTTGTGATTATTTATGATTTGATTTGTTGTATTGTGATGTTAAAGTCTTGTTTATTGTGTAAAGCACTTTGAATAACCTTGTGTGTGAATTGTGCTCTACAAATAAACTTGTCTTGCTTTTGCAGACAGCACAAAGTGATGTAAGTTTGACCCTGAGAGCTGCTTTTACAGTACTGTACATCTGAACTGGGGCGAGATACATTTTACTTGATTAAGTCTGAAGCGAGAAGCTGACGACATACCAGATTTAGTCGTTTTAAATGTTTGCAGTCTTTTGAGGATGATGCAATGTAAATAAATGAAAATGTATTACATGAATAAGTTGCATGTCAGGCAGTCAGCACAGGGCTCATATGTTGAAGCAAATCTATCTATTTTTAATTATCTGTGGGTAATCATTGGTTTTTCACAGCATTAAATCACCAAATTAGGTTCGCTTTTCAGTTTTGGTGGATCGTATTTAAAAATGCTCTTGGATCTTTAGTCTGACAAGTCCTGGAGAGAGTTTTTTACCACCGGTGAAACCTTGGCTGAGATGTCCAACGTTGGCAATAGTGCTCGTTGAAGAAGAAACGAGCTTCCTGCTACAAATAAACAATTTCCAACCAAAAAAAAGTGCCGAAATAAGAGATTTGAAAAGTTTAAAGTTTGTTTTTAGGAGATAAAGAAGAAAGCGTTTGCCACTTTTTCTGCAGTGTGGCCACAATCCAAATAACAGATAAACCCAGCCAGGCAGTAAACTCAGAAGATTCCCATTGTAGTAAAAAGGGCTGTTCAAAATACTCCAAATGCTGCAAATAAGTAGCCCAACTTTGGCAATTTTAAACCTATACTAAGGAATTTTTATTTTGATATTTAGTTTTCATGCTTTCACAAAAATGGGTTTAGTTTCTTTCAATAATTGGATATTTTATTATTTTATTTTAACTGTTTTTAGATTTTATATTTTATCTGTTACACGATAATGATTTTTGGTTTAGGTAAGATTAAGATTAAAAGAAAATACATTTGGTTGTTCCTAGAAATGCTTCACTTCCCTTTTAGTTTATAATCGACATGTGTTTTTATTTTATCTTTTTTTTTTTATTGCAAGTTAGAAAACATAATAAAACATAGTGGTTCAAATTTTGTGCATTGTTCTTTCCAACACTCTGCACTGCCAACTCCACAGTCACTGCTGAACCAGATCATGTCTGCGGTTAAGAAAGGGAAGATTCACTTCAAATTAGTCCTGATATAGACGAGAATGTTCTAGTCCTCGTCTAGTCCTGGTTCAGTTCTAGTTCAGTCCTGGTCTAGTCCTGGTCTAGTCCTGTTTAGTCCTGGTCTAGTCCTGGTTTAGTCCTGGTCTAGTCCGGGTTTAGTCCTGGTCTAGTCCTGTTTAGTCCTGGTCTAGTCCTGGTTTAGTCCTGGTCTAGTCCTGGTTTAGTCCTGGTTTAGTCCTGGTCTAGTCCTGGTCTAGTCCTGGTTTAGTCCTGGTCTAGTCCTGGTCTAGTCCTGGTTTAGTCCTGGTCTAGTCCTGGTTTAGTCCTGGTCTAGTCCTGGTCTAGTCCTGGTCTATTTCTGGTCTAGTCCTGGTCTAGTCCTGGTCTAGCCCTGGTCTAGTCCTGGTCTAGTCCTAGTCTAGTCCTGGTTTAGTCCTGGTCTAGTCCTGGTCTAGTCCTGGTCTAGTTCTGGTCTAGTCCTGGTCTAGTTCTGGTCTATTTCTGGTCTAGTCCTGCTTTAGTCCTGGTCTAGTCCTGATCTAGTCTTGGTCTAGTCCTGGTTTAGTCCTGGTTTAGTCCTGGTTTAGTTCTGGTCTACTCCTGCTTTAGTCCTGGTTTAGTCCAAGTTTAGTCCTATTTTAGTCCTGGTTTAGTCCTGGTTTAGTCCTGCTTTGGTCTTGGTCTAGTCCTGGGTTTAGTCCTGGTCTAGTCCTGGTTTAGTCCTGCTTTAGTCTTGCTTTAGCCTTAGTCTAGTCCTGGTCTAGTCCTGCTTTAGTCCTGCTTTAGTCTAGGTCTAGTCCTGGTCTAGTCCTGGTTTAGTCCTGCTTTAGTCTTGGTCTAGTCCTGGTCTAGTCCTGGTTTAGTCCTGGTCTAGTCCTGCTTTAGTCTTGGTCTAGTCCTGGTTTAGTCCTGGTCTAGTCCTGGTTTAGTCCTGCTTTAGTCTTGGTCTAGTCCTGGTCTAGTCCTGGTTTAGTCCTGGTCTAGTCCTGATTTAGTCTTGGTCTAGTCCTGGTCTAGTCCAGGTCTAGTCCTGCTTTAGTCTTGGTCTAGTCCTGGTCTAGTCCTGCTTTAGTCTTGGTCTAGTCCTGGTCTAGTCCTGGTTTAGTCCTGCTTTAGTCTTGGTCTAGTCCTGGTCTAGTCCTGGTTTAGTCCTGGTCTAGTCCTGATTTAGTCTTGGTCTAGTCCTGGTCTAGTCCTGCTTTAGTCTCGGTCTAGTCCTGGTCTAGTCTTGGTCTAGTCCTGCTTTAGTCTCGGTCTAGTCCTGGTCTAGTCCTGGTCTAGTCCTGCTTTAGTCCTGCTTTAGTCTTGGTCTAGTCCTGGTCTAGTCCTGCTTTAGTCCTGCTTTAGTCTTGGTCTAGTCCTGGTCTAGTCCTGCTTTAGTCCTGCTTTAGTCTTGGTCTAGTCCTGGTTTAGTCCTGCTTTAGTCTTGGTTTAGTCCTGGTGTAGTCCTGGTTTAGTCCTGGTCTAGTCCTGATCTAGCTCAGGTTTCGTTTTGAGTTTCGTGAAAGTTTTAAAGTGATATTTGCAAGTTTAAACACAACTCATGGAAAATATAGGACCTTGACCATGACCCATCAGGACTTAAAACTTTGATGACTCTAGTATTTCTCCGTGTCCCCGACTGCATGACCCAACACAAATCTGCAGCTCAATAAAACACGCTCAGAACAAGCAAACACATCCACTTTTCACCCCCTCGGAGCGTCCCGGAGCCCCAGCCCCTTCCACAAACTTCTGTGTCCAGTGCAGTTTCTGTCTGTGGCTAATAAGACTTTTTCAACCTGCAGCTGATGGTCACGCACTGCTCAATAATGTATGAGACCAGCTCACACCCCCGGGTCCCCTCACTCCCATTTACTCCTCTCTCCTTCTGTATTTCTCTTCCTTTACCCAGCCCTTTCTCTCCCTTCCTTTTTCCCCTTTCTCCCTCTCTCTCTCCATCTTTGTTCCCCCTTCTTCCCTTTTGTTTCTTCTCTATCTCTATCTCAGTCCCCTCCTCTCTCCTTTTTCCCCTCACTCTTTCTCTCTCTTCTCTCTTTCCCTCTTCCCTCTCTATCTTTCTTGCCCCTCTCTGTCTCCCTCGCTCTCTCCCACCTCTTTCCCTCTTCCTCCTTTTTTGTCTTTTTTTGTCCACCCTCTATCTTCTCTCTCCCTCTCCTACTTTTTCCCATCTTCTTCTCTTTTTCTTTCTTTCTCTATCTCCCCCTCTCTCTTTCCCTCTTGCTCTCTTTCTCTATCTTGCCCCCTCTCTCTCATCCCTCGTCTTTTTCCATCTCTCCCTCTCTCCTCTCTAGCTTTCTCTCCCTCTCTCTCTCTACCTCTTTTCCCTCCTTCTTTTTTTGTCTTTTCCCTATTTCTACTCACCCACCCCCTCTCTTTTCTCCTTCTTCTTCCCCATTCCTCTTTTTTCTTTCTTTCTTTCTTTCTTTCTTTCTTCTTCTTTCTTTCTTTCTTTCTTTCTTTCTTTCTTTCTTTTTCTTTCTCCTTTTTCTCTACCTTGCCCTCCCCTCTCTCTCTCTCTCTCTCTTTTTCCCGCTTTTCTTCTAGTTTTCTTCTCCCCTTTCTCTCTCCCTCTCTCTCTTTTCCCATCTTCTAGTTTTCTTCCCCCTTTCCCCCCCCCCCCCCCCCCCCTCTCTCTCTCTCGCTCTCTCCCTCTCTCTCTCTTATTTCTTTCCCCCTTCCTCCCTTTATTTTGGCTTTCCCTATCTTACTCTCCCACCCTGTCTCCTTCCTCTCTCTCTCCTTGTTCTTTCCCCTTCCTCTCTCTACCCCTCTTTCTCTATCTTGTCCTTCTCTCTCCCTCCCTCTTTCTCTACCTTGCCCTCCCCCTCTCTCTCCCTCTCTCCCGCTCTTCTCTCTCCCTCTTTCTCTACCTTGCCCCCCCCTCCCTCTCTCTCCTTCTCTCCATCTTTCTCTACCTTGCCTTCTTCCCTCTCTCCCCCCCTCTCTCTTTTTCCCGCTCTTCTTGCTTTCTACCCCCTCTCTCTCTCTGTCTCTCTCTCCCTCTCTCTCTCTTATTTCTTTCCCCCTTCCTCCCTATATTTTATTTTTTTCCTTATCTTACTCTCCCACCCTCTCTCCTTCTCCCTCTTTTTTTTTCTTTCCCCTCCTCTCTCTACCCCCTCCCTCTTTCTCTACCTTCTCCTCCCCTCTCTCTCCCTCTTCTCTCTACCTCCCCCTCCCCCTCTCCCCCTCTCCTCTCTTCCTCCCTCCTTCTTCCTCACAGTAAAGGTGAATACAGTGTGATGCTGTTTCCTGGCTCAAAGGTGTATGGGGCCGATTGATTTTGTGCCCAGAGAAAAAAAAAAAAAGCGGTTGCAGAATGGACTGAGAGAGAGGAGAGAGAGTTTCTCGTCGGTGATGCTGCTGTATACAACAAAAATATACGGACGTGTGGAGAAAAGGTTACGTCTGTGTGGAGCTCACAGTCTGGTCAAAATGTTACAGTGATACAATTTATTCCTCACACAATAACTGCGAATTTATCCACACATTTACAGCCTTAAAGTGCGATCGCAAAGACAAAAATCCAACTAAAAGCTAAAGCTAATCCAAAGTTTCAATTTAAAGTGAAGATTGATGCATCCACCGCGTAGTGCCTTGCTCAAAGACACAACCAAAATACGTGAATTTGAAGGGAATTGAACCATTTATTACGCAGAATTGCAGAATTTACATCAAATCCTGTGGTGTTGGTTTATTTTTATACTATTACCCTATTTTACAAACTACAAGTCGCACTTTTTTTTCCTTTTCTTTGTGCGACTTACCTCAGATACGACTTATATGTGGAATATAACTCGCATCATTTCACTTCTTCATTACGGTCGCACTGACAACCGCATTTTTTTGTTCTTTATAAAGTTTTTTTTTGCTTAGACTATACTTGAAATGTTAAACTGTCTATATCGTTCTTACATTTAATAAATATGCTGATTACAAGGAAGGATGGATGGAAGGAAGGAGGGAGGAAGGGGGGAGGAGGAGAATACAGATCTAAAGTTGTGGTGAGGAGCAGAAGTGGCTGTTGCTCCAGGAAGCTGCTCTGTGGTCTCGTAAAGCTCTGAGTATTAGCAACAGGAAGAACCCAAACCAGCGACAGGGCAGCGACTCAACACAATGCAATAAAGGACAGCACTTACTGTAACGTCAAAGTATTTTTGCAGCAGAATTCACCACATAAAATTTTGTTGGTTGGTTATGAACATATTGGAATAAGCCTGAGGACCGGGGCAGTAGAACATGTTTAGAGCAACTGAGGGTTGGATTTGTCATATGCTGTAGTATCGATTTCATTAACTATCTATAATTTGAGAATTTGTATAGGGGGGAAAAAATGCATTTTTAAATCTAAAAACAGAAGGTATACCCAGAAAAATTGGGACCATAGACTGTATGTACAAATGGGCATCGCTAACCTGCTAGCTGCTAATAGGAAGTGATCATGGACGCGCTTCCGGCTCCAATGACTCTGGCTCCAATTCACTTTACATTGAAAAACGTCATTTTCAGGCTCGTCATTATTGGTCTTAAAATGTTAGCCCAGTCTACATGATCCTGCTGTTTTATTCCGCTATTTTGTCCATAAATCAACAGATGAACATTAACTCGCTCCTGATTGGCTCTTTGGTTGCTATGATACTCGCGGCTCCAAATTGGCCGCTATACCTTCTCTAGCCTCGATGAGCTTCATTTGACTGGAGCCGAACGCTGTGGGTGACGTCACACTCACTTAGTCCACTTCTTTATACAGTTTATGATTGGGACTAAACTAGGATTAAATCTGGAATTAAACCGGGACAAGAAAAGGAGGACCAAACCAGGTCTACATCAGGACCAAACCAGCTTCACACCAAAACCAAGCAAATCCGTAGATGCCATGTTGCTACGGACTACAACCACGCTATGACATTTTTGTTAACTGTCGTGGTTACTCCTACTACTCCATGACATCCCCCAAAATGCTCTTAAAACCACGTGGGATTATGTTGTGTCCCATTAGAAACACTGAACACACAAACCATTAAGTAGAAACGCCCCAAAAATAACATTATCAAGTCATTTATGTGCAATAGTGATAAAAAGCACTGAAGCAAACGGCATTTTCACACAGTTTGGTTAAGCTGATGATAAACGAGAGACCGGGGACGAGATGGAAAGCATTGTCTCCTAATTTGTCCCCTCCATTGATAACAGCACAATACCTGCGCCCCAAACAAAAGCTGTCCCCAGCAGATGGCAAATTAGTGCCATTGTTCCCAGAGAAAGAGGAGGGGTGAGGACAGACGCTGAGGCACACGGAGCCAGCCTGATGTTTGGAGAGACAAACTTTTACTCCACAAGTAGCACCAGGTTCACTTTAAAACCCCAAGACTATGACCCCAAGTCTAAAAAACTGTCATATCAGCACAAGAAGTACAGTATAGCTATAAAAATACACACCTTTCTGATGTATTTGTAAAGCTGCAGTGTGTAGAGGATGCGCTACCTGCTTGTCTCCATGGAGATGTCGAAGTAAAAGTAGTATAGTACTGTACTGAAGTAAACTTTAAGGTTTTAGGTATCTGTACTTTAATTAAGTACATTTTAAAGTGGATCATTTTTACTTTTACTTTAGTACATTTGAGAGTAATATCTGAACTTTTAACTCCACTACATTTTTTGAACTGGACTGAAAAGTAAAAGTACTTTTTATTCTTATTCGAGAGCTGCTGAAAAGGATGAGGGCTTATGTTTAACGTGTTCATAATTTGAGCAAACAAAAATATAACAAACTAATTAAAACAGGTAGAAAAGAAAAGAAAAAGATCGATTCAAGCGTTTTTATTGGACAAAATCCAGCACAAATCTTTATCAAAATCACTACAGTTGAAACTTTGAGATTTCAAAATAAGCACGAAATACTTTTACGTTTTAGGTACATTTCTAAACAGGTACTTTAATATTTTTGATGTATTTTTTTGCTCCTGTATCTCCACTTTCTTAGGTAACAAAATGGAGTACTTCTTCCACCACTGGGTAAAAGCAGGAGAGCAGCTGGACTGAACTGTACCGTGGTGTCGTAAAGAACAGTGGAGCAAAGATGCAGACTCAGGGTACAGAGTTTATTACAAGGAGCCGGTCGTAGGGAGCTGGGTCGGAGGCGGAGGTGCGTGGTGGTAGCCAAGAAACGGGATCACGGAGGAAATACTGATAAATAACCTGGAGGATGACATGACGATCTGGCCTCAGTAACAATCCTCTGCCCCTTTGTACTCCAGAGGTGGAGGCGTGATTGCAGATCTGCAGGTGTTTAGTGGGTGGTGCCAGAGTCTCCACCCTAGAAGACTAGAGACCTGATCATCAGATTTCAGATGTCCATATAACAGCCAGTATGAAACGACTACAACCAGACTCACAGGACACCTACAGTAGTTCACATGTGTTAAAACAGTTCAGAAACAACCTGGTACAACTTAGTCCATCGCACATTTTATTGAATAATTAGACAATTTTGCTAACTAAACAAAAAAATTTGACTGGACCTGAGCCAGGAGGAAACCCGGACTAACAAACAAAGGACAACAACAACAACTCATTCACAGTTGTCCCTCACTATATCGCGGTTCACCTTTCGCGACCTCGCTGTTTCTCTTTTTTTTTTTTTTTTTTTTTTTGTGCAATTTTGCCTGCTTTTTTCACAGCGTCTGATCGTGCATTGTGTTCTGCGTCCTGATTGGCTGAGGGACTGTAGACCATTGTGTTCTGCATTCTGATGGCTGAGGGACTGTAGACCATTGTGTTCTGCGTCCTGATTGGCTGAGGGACTGTAGACCATTGTGTTCTGCGTCCTGATTGGCTGAGGGACTGTAGACCATTGTGTTCTTTGTCTTGATTGGCAGAGGGACTGTAGACCATTGTCTCTGCGTCCTGATTGGCTGAGGGACTGTAGACCATTGTGTTCTCAGTTCTGATCCGTGTCTCCTGTACATTGTACAGCATGTGTCAGACAAACTTACACCAATATGTTCTGCGTCCTGATTGGTGAGGGAGTGTAGTGCTGTATGTTTGCAAGTTTGATTGGCTCCCGAGAAAACCATTGTGTCGATGAAATGATTGGCGCACCAACGAATTGTGTTTGAACTTTGATTGGAGTGTTTAAACAAGAGAGAAATGTGAGAAAATGTTAATGCCTGTGTGAGAAAAAAGTGTATAAATTGTGTGGTGAGGAGTTTTACAGCCACAAAACATGTAGAATAATTGTAAAAAATAAAGCTTCGCGGATTTCCCCTTTTTGCAGGTTATTTTTTAGCATGTAACCCCCACGATAAATGAGGAACCACTGTATATAGAGAAAGGTGCTTGAACAATTTCATTTCAGTAATTCAATGGTACATGGGATTTGTTTCTATAATAAAACAATAATGGTGATTTTAAACTGTTACATACTTCCAAGAAATGTTTTTTAAAGGAAACATTTTTCTCAGGCTATTTATAGGTGAGTCTTTCATTCAATAAAGATTTGAAGCTTGCACATCACTTAAATGTACTTTTATTTGCATTCACTGATAATTTAAGATTTTTTAGGGAAGTTTGCATTTCATTAAACTCTCGCTGCAGTTTCAAGACTTCAAGCGCACTATTTTAGACAATGGGAACCTGCACACATACCACCAGAGCCGTAGCACAGACTGAGAACCACTTTTACAGACAAATTTTCCATTCAAACTCTATACCACTGTTTTCCACTTTGAGACAAGTAGCATGACTGGGAATCATTATTTAGTACTCCTGGGGCCCGCTGGTTTAGCACACATCCGCCAAGTTCAATTTGGAGCCACATGGCGAGGCGCGATCCCTCTTTAGTGGGAGACAGATGAAGTGTTGTGGATATATTTGCGCCCCTGACAGACGAGTTTCTTCTGCGTGTGGTGCGTCAAATCTGTCCACACTTCAGGTCATTAAAGTCCTACAGGCCGTGAGCACTGTGTGATTTGGCTGACAGCTGAAAGAAGAAGTTAGCACCCCATTCCAGGGCCGTTTCTAGCTTTGTGGGGGCCCTATATGCTTTTTGGGAAGGACTTAGCTTAGTCCAAATTAAAACTAATTATCACTCATTATGCAGCAATGTATTTAAAGGTGCATTATGTAACTTTTTTCGTGGAGTGTTGTGTCATCTGCTTGTCTCGGTGGAGATGTTATTGCTTTGTCTGGAATGTTACACAGTACAGCTTTACATGTAGGTGACACCACTGCGCTACATTACAGGTCAGGTCTGCGGAGAGGCGACACCACTCACAGTAAGAATGTATGTGTTTAAAGTTATTTAAACAATGCCAGGTATGTCAATTTAATGCCAAACTGTGGCACATTCCAAGTAACAACATATTTATGTGTGGATTTTAGTCCTGTTTTAAATAATTTTACATACTTAAATGTTTGTTTTTTTATTTTTTTTTTTCTCTGACTCGTTTTTCCTCTATTTGGGAACCACTTTTTTTTAGATTATATTATATTAAAGATTCCGCCGCCTTTTAAATGTTATTGCTTTGCCTGAAATGTTACACAGTCTGTCTTTAAACTTGTCTTTCTTACATTTGCAATTCTACATGAGCAGGCTCGCCTCTCCACAGATCTGCTCCTTATCAGTGTTACCCCAGAGAGGACTGAAGGATCACTGAAAGAGACCAACAGTTCTGCTTGTTTCCATGAAAATGCTGTTCTTCCCCCGAAATGTTACACAGTCTGGCTTTAAACTTTTCATTCTTACATTTGCATTTCTACATGAGCAGGCTCGCCTCTCCACAGATCTGCTCCTTATCAGTGTTACCCCAGTAAAGTCTACAGACCATGCATTTCTCTGATTGGTTTGAACTCAAAAATCCAAAATATGACCTGTAATTTTCTCTGGAATAGCAGGAAAATAACTGTAAAAAGTGTTTGTGGGTTTCAGTTTCCTGTTATAGGCGACATTTTGAGGACTTTGTCAATCGCACAGGCAACAGTTTGATTTTTGAGCATCATTGTGAAACCCATGGATAGTTTACATCCACATTACAATGAAAAAAATGTTTCATTTTATGGTATGTTACGTGCATTCACCTTCGTGGAGCCCCCTAGAGGCTGGTGGGGCCCTCTACATCTGCACGTCCCGCTTGTGCCTGGAAACACCCCCGGTTCATTTGACCACATGCACATTCAGGTACGGCTAATTTCTATCGTGTTTTCCCCTGTACCCCGTAAACCCGTGTGTGCAGCGTTGACAGCATTTCCCCGGGATGAGGTAGTATGTTGACTCTGGCTCACGTTTGTTCTAATAACTGTGGCTTTTGTGACACATGGCTGACACACTGGACAATTTGTGCACTGACTAAGAGTTGGCCGATGTGGATTTCTGTGATGAATGGGCCCAATTTGAAAGTGGCGTCTGGCGAAAGGAAATCAGCGAGTTACTAATGTCGTGTTAGCAAACTTTTTCCACCTCGCTCAGTTCAAACATGCTGTTGTTGTAAACGTAGCACAAGTTAGACAGTTTAGATTGTGGGAACTACCATGATCTAGTGAACTTTTCATTCTTAGCGATTACTTTAACCATTTCTGACGCTTTTTCTGTTTTATTTTGCAAATAGCCATTATATAAAATCAATAATGAAGATTTAATCAACCAATTGTCCAATTTCCACTATTTGAGAAGCACTTTTTTGCACCGTGTTTTAGATGTTATTGCTTTGTCTAAAATGTTTCACAGTATGGCTTTAAACTTATCTTGAGCAGGTTTGCCTCTCATCAGTGTTATCTCACTCCAGCTTGTTTCCATGGAAATGTTGTTCTTTGCCTGAAATGTTGCACAATATGGTTTTAAACTTATCTGTCTTACATTTGCATTTCTACATGAGCAGATTCGCCTCTCCACAGATCTGCTCCTTATCAGCGTCATTTCAGAAAGAACTGAAGGGTCATTGAAAGAGATCAACACTCCAGCGTGTTTCCATGGAGATGTTGTTCTTTGCCTGAAATGTTACACAGTCTGGCTTTAAACTTGTCTTTCTTACATTTTCATTTCTACATGAGCAGGCTCGCCTCTCCACAGATCTGCTCCTTATCAGTCATTTCAGAAAGAACTGAAGGGTCATTGAAAGAGATCAACACTCCAGCGTGTTTCCATGGAGATGTTGTTCTTTGCCCCAAATGTTACACAATCCGGCTTTAAACTTGTCTTTCTTATATTTTAATTTCTACATGAGCAGGCTCGCCTCTCCACAGATCTGCTCCTTATCAGAGTCATTTCAGAAAGAACTGAAGGGTCATTGAAAGAGATCAAACCTCCCTCTTGTTTCCATGGAAATCTTGTTCTTTGCCTGAAATGTTACACAGTATGGCTTTAAACCCTTCTTTGTTCCACTTGCATTTTTACATGAGCAGGCTCGCCTCTCCACAGATCTGCTCCTTATCAGTGTTACCCCAGAGAGGACTGAAGGATCACTGAAAGAGATCTACACTCCTGCTTGTTTTCATGGAAATGTTTTTTGCTTGAAATGTTACACAGTATGGCTTTAAACTGCATTTCCATTTCTACATGAGCATCCTCGCCTCTCCACAGATCTGCTCCTTATCATGATCAGCACCTGCTTGTTTCCATGGAAATGCTGTTCTTTGGCTATAATATTCCACATAAAACTTATCTCCAGGGTGAAAGTTCAAAAGTATGATTTTAACTTTAACATTTATACCTTCAGAAAGTTCCATACTATCACTTTAATAATAAATCCATCACAGACAGAGATATATTTGATGAACTGGTTCAATTTCACTGCGGTGTCCATCTTAAACAAATCAGTTTTTCCACATTGCTGGAGTCACATGTGTTGTTATTACAATGGGAAGTGAGGTAGTGGTGTTTGGGGATTATATTTAGGCTCGTATTGAAAAAAGAAAAACTCTAAACCACTGCTGCCAACCACAAACTGAAGAGGCCAAGGCTTCTGTTCAAAAAACCAGAACAAACCAGCTCTTATTTTAGCTTTAGCGGCTAGCATCTCTACCGGAGCGGACACACTCACCAGAACCACAATCTATTACCATTAGACTATAAATCAAAACGCAATACGATGCCAAGAATAACAGCCATAAAATACCGTTTGGATCAGTCTTTTTACAGCGCTGGTGGCTTTCACAACGTGCTATTATTTTTCATATTATATGGCAACAAAGTCATGAGGTATAGGAACCGTTTCACTGTGGGGTTATGGAGAACTAATGGGGTTATTCACATGGAAGATATTGGATATATAAGTAAAGTATGGTATTTTCTACATGCAATACTTTTACTGCTTTGCTATGGTGTCTGTTGAAGTAAAAAGATAATTAGAGCACTATTTTTAGCAATACCTTCTTTTACCAACAAATAGCAACACCGTCGTGAGAGCTGCTCGGGACCCCAGTCTGCTGTACATCTCCACCTCAAAGCCACCAACCACTCCTTTGAACACAGTGAGGTACAGATCTAAGCCAGAGAAAGATGGTTAGAAAAGAGAGTTAAAGCAGCATTTTATTTTAGGGAAGATAATCCATCTCTCAAGGAATGGAGGTCTTAGACATCATCTATCACCTATTTATAACTCCATCCTCTAAACAAAGAAAACAATAGGGCTAGCCAGTATGCTAATAGGTGAGGGAGCAACTATTAGGGGTTTGAATGAATATACTTTGTAGGACTCAGGCACAGTTCACACTTAGCGTAGCTTAGTGGACTTAGCCTACAAACAGAAACTGTAGGTGTATGTGTAAGTGTCAGTGTAGTTAGCTCCACCCTTCAGATCGATATAAGGCAGTGTCCAGCAGTGATCTGACCAGAACTGAAGAAGCGGCTTGGATGAGCAGTGAAACGTCTTCACTCCTACGACTTTTTGTCCATTTGACAGATTTTTTTTTTTTTTTTTTTTTTTACTATAATACAGGCATGCCCAAACTGCGGCCCAGGGGCCAAATGCGGCCCTCAGACCAATTTTTCTTGGCCCTCAAGCTTCCAGGTGAATTGGCCCGTATTACCTTAAACAGTACTTTTTACTCTACATTTCTGAAAATCTACTTTAACAAGCCCATATCAAATATTTTATGCGTCCCACTGAGGATGTAGCATGAGTAAAGGTGTGGTTCAGTCTAATGTGTAATAATAACACAGATTTGAAGTATTCACTGTATTGGTGACCAGTCTATGTCCCTCAATCGGCATCAGGTTTGTCTGTGCTTTTATATGTGGCCCGTAATGAGAAAAGTTTGGACACCCCTGCTATAATACCTTCATTTAGTTAGCATTTTCTTAGTTAATCAGTTAAATGTGAGTTGAAAAGTTGAATTACTGTAACCCAAAGTATAAATAGTAGACATGTAAAACATTAGACACTGAAATATTTGAATAGAACTTTTTCAAAACCCAAATCTGAGTTTCTGGTATGTACAAAGTTCAAATCTGACTCTGAAATGAAGTACGTTGCAGCCTCTGGATCCCAATGCTCCATTTGCAAACCAGCAATTTTAAAGTATTTCGAAGTCGACTAATGGCATGGTTGGTTACATTCCTGGATAATCCCCCAAATTCTCCATCGGAAGAGAATGCATCCTGACTATATTTGACTTGGAATTAAGAATTTATTTGGTACGGCTTAAGTGAAAAATGTTTGCAAAATCTTACAGAGAAAAGTACGATGAAATCCATTTGGAGTATACAGTGTGTACCCAATTAAAAGAGTTATATAATACATGACAACACTACTGCAATTTGATATGACGTTACCATTGGTGACACCTGCTTTATGGAGGGGAACACCCGGGTTAATCATGAGACAGTAGTAGTTGTTAACTCATTAGCTTGTACACTGCTAAAACAGGAAGTAAGGGTAAAGTTGGGATAGTTTTGAGAAATACTAAACAAAATCTATGTATAAATTTCAGGTTTATGCTACCGGTGATTAACTTTGCTCAACAAGATGGAGTCTCGTGATATCTGTGACTTCTCAAACTCACGAGAATCCATCTCGAGAGACTTCCGCCATCCGGTTAATCGGGCCGGGGGGCGGACCAATCACAGAGCAGCACTGAGGTTTGTGCAGAAGTCAAAGGGGACGCCGACAGAAGTACTTCAGCCAGGAAATACTGATTATTTTGTTTGTGAAAGCGTGTCTGTGCTTTTCTCTCAACTGGATGTAACAGAAGTTTGATTTTTTTCGGCTCGTTCCGCTGTTGTGACGCTTCGACCAATCAGATTCAAGTATTCGTCGTGGTGTTTCCTTTTTTGTGACTGCTTCCAGAGTCATTTCAGAGTGCGACACAGCCAGGTCAATAGGCTGATGGCACAATAAGCAGAAGAGTACACACTGGTGCCTATTTATATAATACTTTATACTTACACATTTATTACTCTTTTATTTCTAGTGTTTTCTGTTTTGATTTTGATTAAAGCTCTTCGTTCATGGGTCTGGTAACAATTTTCCAGTATACACATTTCATATTTTTAAACACTTTTGGTTCGCTGGTTCTTTCTGTTTAAAATCTGTGTTAAAGAAGTACATTTACACCTTCCCCAGAGCCTCTCATTTGTACACTCCCTACACAGTACAGTATACGCCTGCAAACAGAAAGACCTCTTTGTGTTTATGCTCTTATGTCATAGAGTAACAGCCCCGAGCTCTGAGTGGGAGGGTGTCAGTCACAGCACCCTAAAGACCACAGACCCTTGGGTGCATTTCAGCTCATGTCATTACTCATTAAGTTAGATACACCATGGATGTGTCCCAAACCACAATGAGAACAACTTTTCTGAGTGTAGGTGTACAACAGAGTAACAGCCAGCTCCACAAACTAACCATTAGTTGATTCAGCAGTTTGATATTTACTGAATAAAACAGACGTTAAAAAGGATGAAGAGAAAGAAACATGCTTCAAAACAAGTACTTCAGGAATAATTGTATAAGTGACAAGATACTAGTTCTTCGAGCAAGTATATGTTTCAATAAAATCTGACTAATCTGTGTTCGGAGAGGTGTTTGGCAGACTGGGAGTCATGTTTCTGTCTATACGCCCCAGGGCAGCTGTGGCAAAGCTAATAGAAGTGTGGAAAGGCTCAGACCACAGACATGAGGAGAATCGGATAGCGGGATATGGCAGCGAAGAGACCACACACCACAAGCTAAAACTTATGAGCTCATCTCGCTTCAGCTGTTTCCTGTCTAGAGTAAAACGGCTGGCTTTGAGAATCTGAAATGCATTGCGCTTCTAGTTTAGATGCAAGTTAAAACTGTAGTACTATGTGCAGCGGTAGTTCAAATAAATGCTTTTTAATGCACGGAAGGCTGGTGATAAATGACACAGGAAGTAGAATCACAATAGGTTAATCTGCACCATCCCGATTAAGCAAACACACATGAGGAACTACTCTTTTTAAACAACGCTTCAAATTGGATTAATAAAGCTGTTTTGTGGACTGGGCTCATTACTTGCAGAGGACAAATTCTAATGGATAATATGGATGAGAATGTTGCAGTTTAACGTCACAACTTTTCAAGAGGCCAGTAATAGTCGTCTTTATATTATTTTTGGCATTTCCTGAGGTTGTATCTTGCGCCTCTGTGTCCGTCACTCCGTCTGCCCCTGACGTTTTGTAGTTATGAATTTACGATATGACAGAGCAGCTCAGGGTCGCTCAGACACCACACACCTGAGGAGCGCTGCAGCTTAAGAATCGCATACGAGGATCATAAACTGGGCCACGCCGATCCCAAGTCAGGGAGACGCAAACTGGGTCCTGCAGTGTGTAGCAGGCTTTAGATTACCGTATTTTCTGGACTATAAGACGCTCTGGAGTATAAGTCGCACCAGCCAAAACTGCATAATAATGAAGTAAAAAAACATATATAAGTCGCACTGGACTATAAGTCACATTTTTGGAACGCTAACATAACACATTTATATTTATTCAGCTACATGAAGCATAGATAGAACTGAATATGTGTCTGGTATGAATCAAACTGAGCAGAATATGATTTCCGTTTAGGGGCATTTTTGTTCAGTCTTTCTCAGATGTCTTTTAAATTACCGTAATGTTGAAGTTTTTTCAATTTCAACATTACGGTAATTTACAAGAGGTACAGGAATAGTAGATACAATAATAATGATAATAATAATAATAAGAAGAAGAAGAAGAAGAATTCAGACAATAATGAAGATGTGAAATTATATATTTTAATAATTTCACATATACCACCAGACACCAAAACTATGACAAACTATGAAAAAAAAAGCATGACTTATAGGCTGGAAAATATGGAAAGTATTAACTATATGGTCAGTTTACTTTGTAGAATAACTTATTTTTGTAGTTCTTCAGTACATAATGTGAGTACCACATTTGTTGCTTAGATTTTTATTTTTTTTTTCCAGATATGATTTACTCCATATAAAAGCCGATGAGTAGCTGTTATTTGTTTTTTGAAGTCTAACCTGCAGGGCGAGTGGGAGACGATCAGACCTGTCTAAACCTGTGGAGCTGTGTCCTGTTCTGGATCGACTCTGTTCGTCTTCGGGATAAAAACACGGCTGCGGCTCAAACAGGAAGCGGGAAGCAGACGTCTCGCTCGGCTCTGTCTGTGATTACTCCGGGAGCTCTGGGAAAAGTCAGGGATTCCGCTTCCTCCACAAACATATGACGACTCTATCCAAGACTGTTGACAGAACTTCAGGGAATAAGCAACATGTTTTAAAGGTGAAGATGTTTTTTTTTTGTTTTTTTTTTTCATCATTTGATTCAAACACAGACCTATATTCTTTTAGTACTTTTATAACTACATGTTCTTTTTTTGGTTAGTCTTTTTTGAATGTCAGACTAACCACAACATGAATTTAAAGATGCAAAAAATGGCTTGAACTTAACCTCCCACACATCGAGACATAGTAGCTTCTTCCATAGTCACAACTGCCTTGGGACAGACTGACGGAAACATGGCTGTCGATCTGTGCCAACGGCCGACGAGCACCGATCTCACTCTACGTTCACACACAGGAGGGTGTAGTGCAAGAGGTGTAATGATACTACAATGTTTGGTACAATATGAAGTACTTTTGGTGGTAATTTTGTTCAGTATCAGTATGTCGTAATGTGTAGGGTGAGATTGGACCAAAGGATGCAGAACTCGGGGCAAGTTTACAGTATTTATTAACAAAACGGGACACAAAAAAAGCAAATGATGGTAGATAACACGAGGAGCTGGGTGCAGACGTGCAGGTCGGGTTCCAGGGCAAGTACAGAGGTGCAGAGGTGAAGACGAGGGAACAATACCGGTAGCGGGAAGGCAGGGAGGCAGGGTGCTGAGCTGGTTCCTGGAGCAGGGTCGGAGTCGGGAAACAGGGTCAAAGGCGGGAGTCCAGAACTGTACACAAGCAGGTACACGAGCAGGTAAAACCAAAAAGGTACACGAACAGGTAGCACAACAGGTAAACGAACAGGGAGACGAACAGACGATCTGGCCCCGAGTGTAGGGTCCTGGACGAGCCAGGACCCTACACTCGGGGTCAGATTATCCGTCCCCAGGTGGCGTTTATTGCGTTGATAGATACCAGGTGCGTGAAGGAGGAGCCAGGACTCCGCCCAGCTCCAGGCTCAGACACGTGAGGGAGGGACAGAACAGGGATCATGACACAATATTGATACGCGATACCAGTCCAACCCCGGTATTTCATTAAATGTATATATAAAAGAAAGGGTTTCAAGACAAAAATACTTCAGTATGTTGCTGGTGAAGGTGTTTTGACACTAAACAATGAATAAATGTCCTTAATTTAAAATGTGCAAAGGCTAATTATAGTACTAATATTAATATTTGGTAACAGTATTGATATCTACATTCGTATGGGGCGACTGTAGGGCAGTTGGTAGAGCGCTTGTCCACTGATCCGAAGGTTGGAGGTTCAAATCCCGCTCACGACATACATGCCGTTGTGTCCTTGGGCAAGACACTTAACCCTCCTCGCCCCCAGAGTCTGTGTGAATGAATCTGTGTGTGAATGGATGAGTGGTTCCTTGCTGTAAAACGCTTTGAGTGACCATGACGTCAGTATCGATATCAGTACTTTAATATCAATACTCCATCCCTACAGTAAAGTACATTTCCAAACGGCTCTCCGTCTGGGTCGTACCTGCACCGCCTTTTGAGACCCGCAAAGGTAACTCCTCTCTTCATCAAATACCAAAATGATACTGTCCATTCCAAAACGCCTGTGTTTTGAGGAGTTAGATTAAAGTACACAGTATTTACAGCGACAGTGATGATAGCTCTGTCTGTACTGCTGACTCTTCCTCTCGTCTCGTCTTCAGGCCCAGACGCACACATCACAGAGACGACACGAAATCACACAAAATCACACACCGAAGGAGACGAGACCAGAGCCACTCCAGCGACTCCAGCTCAGCAGCACGGCGCACTCAAATTCCTCCAAAATGACTTAATTGTAGGGTACATTAGCAAAGCATGATCCCAGTACAATGACAGGAGGGAGGGAAGTCAGACGAGGGGGCGGGGCTGTCTGCAGAGTTCAACAGGTGAAGAGGCTTGGGTCTATAAATATTTACAGTAAGTAGTATTCATAAAGGTCTAAAAGTGCGAGGATGGCAATTCCTGAACTGTGTAAGGCTGGGCATGTAAAGAATTAGGAAAGAAAACATGCAAGGAACTATTAAAAAGTCCATTAGCAGGATTAAGATTGTGATTATAGTAGTAGAGATAGTTTGTAGTGTTAAGATGACAGCAGTATTTTACCACATGTAACAAGACGAGATAATATGCAAATATCGTCGTAGTAAAAGTTGTAATAGTACAAACCGTCTCAAATGTAAACGCTCATTTTTTTAGGTGATGCTTTTCCACCTTCAGGGCTCTCAAAGCGCTTTACATCAAGGAATCACTCACACATCAGTCACAGTGGTGGTTAAGTGTCTTGCCCAAGGACACAACGGCAGTAATCATCTGTAGGAGCGAGAATCGGGATCTGGCTGCTATCTCAATTATGTCGAGAGCAGGATTCAAACTGACAACCTTCGGATTATTGGACAATCTCTACCAACTGAGCCACTGAGTGATCACATTTGTACAATTTTCACATTTGCAGGTTTGATCAAATTATAATTATAATTCAAATTTGAAACATTTGAGTTTGTTTTGTGGAGACAACTTTATATAATGAAATATATTACCATAAATACACATATTACAGTGTGAATTACCCATAACACCTTGGCTTTTCTCTTCAAGGTACAACTGCATATTGGGAAAAAACTGGGGCATCTGAATAGATCCATGAAAAGCAGAGGTGGGACCAAGTCATGGTTTTGCAAGTCTCAAGTAGGTCTCAAGTCTTTGGCCTCAAGTCGGAGTCAAGTCCCAAGTCTCTGCTCAAGTCAAGTCTTTAAACAGAAGCACCAAATACAGCTCGTCTTTTTGCAATTGATATGCTTTTTAAAATAAATTGTACTACCTAAAAAGTCACGGTAACAAATAGAGATGTATCCAAATCTCAGTGTATAATGACAACCTCAGTGTGAATCATTTCTGTCATAATCTAAAGAATTAAGATTTGAAAGTGTTTTTTGTGTAATCTGCACTGAAATGGAGCAAAGGATCATGGTCTATGTAGTTCCCCTTGTTTTTTAGCTTTAACAAAACAGTGTATTTAAGGGATCTTATAACACGATTATTACGACAACTCCAATATTATTACGTTTTTTCACTTATTGTAACATCCCTAGTAAGCATGGACTGTATATAAATGGACATAGCTAACGTGCTAGCCGACTCTGGCGTTAATTCACTTTACATTGAAACACTGTCGCCCCTCTCTCTGCGTTAATTTGGTCTTTACATTGAAAGATGTACATGATGAGACGTGTAACAATTTTGTCCGTAAATGAAGATACGCATTAATTAATAACAGAGAAATCAGGTGCCTTCTTTCCCTGAGGTCGCGCCCGCTAGCGTTAGCAACAGGTTTGATTAACAGCGTTGCTAATCGCCCGCTCCCTGCTAAACCAGTGGTGCGGATGGGAAGGGGCGTTACCTTCAACAGCCTCGCTCTGGATTGGCTCTGTGGTTGCTATGATACTCGCAGTCGGAATTCCAAATATGGAACTCGGCTCCAAATTCGCCGCTATAACCGCTCGAGCCCTAAAGATCTTCATTTGACTGGAGCCAAACGCTGTGGGTGACGTCACACTCACTTAGTCCACTTCTTTACACAGTCTATGCTAGTAACACAGGGGCATGTTTCAGTTTATTCTTGTTAAATCTAAGCACAGAATGTATCAACTGCACAGAAGCAAGTGATCCTTTTTTTTTTTTTTTTAGGAGAAACATGAAGTCATCTCATGTTGCAGAGCTCAAGTCAAGTCCTGAGTCCCAAGTCCCAAGTCTTAGTCCATTTTACCAAGTCTCAAGTCATAAAAACAGTGACTCAAGTTTATCCCAAGTCCAAGTCATGACCTGCAAGTCCCACCTCTGATGAAAAGTAAGTCAGATGGCCTGTCTATGTAGCGTTAATGTAGAAAAATGAAGAAACTATATACACTAAACGCTAAATACAAAGGCTGTGTGGGTTTATATGGCTGTATTTTGTCTATATGGCCCCAGTATAAGACCTTTTTTTACCATAATACACAAAGCTGTCCCCATGCTGCATACCTTTAATATCTCACCTGCCAACCCTCCCATTTGCCAAAGCAGGGCTAATTCCTACTCAAATCAAATTGCAATGACGGCTTTACCAACGGCACAGCTCTCCTCTGTCATCCCAACTGACATGTGTACTGATTGCAGACTTAATACTGCACCCTCATCTGCTTCTCCTGTACAAGGGATTAATTTGAGCCCATTTTGACAGATAGACAAGTCGTTGAAACCTGCTCAGACAATACAAGGTTATTGAGTTGTAGTTGGCACCGGAAAATGTGTACGCTGCCAAGTGACTTCCTTAAACATGTCAGATATAATCCTATCATAGCTGGAGGGGATGTGCGGAGTGGGCCAGCAGGCTAAGCACAAGACAGGCACAGCGAATGGGACGTGAAGTACACTGAATATGTCCTGGATCGGTGTCTGTCAAAATACAGGCACATAATGAACTTAAAGCGACAGGTTTTCATGTTTTTCTAATTATTACTTGGTTTGGTGGGATGCTTGGAGTAGTATTTATCATAGTACTACCCGTGGTGGAAGGTAACAACATAAAAGTGGTAAAGTACTCTACTTATGTAAAAATTTAGGTATCTGTACTTTACTTTATGATATTTTAAACTGGATACTTTTTACTTTTACTTCAGTATGTTTGAAAGGAGGTGTCTGTACTTTCTACTTCTATTATTATTGCTTGAGACCTGCAGAAAAGGCTTTTTAACATGTTCAAATACGTCCAAATATTTTTACTTTTTATTCTTTAAGTACATTTTAAAACAGGTACTTTTATACTTTTACTTCAGTAGATTTTTTGTGATACTTTTACTTTTATATTAGTTTTTTTTTTTTTTTTTTTTTGTTTTTCCTTTTGCTTTTTGTATCTGTACTTTTACTTAAGTAACAAAATGAAGTACTTCTTCCACCACTGAGGTTTACATGAGTTAAGTGGCAGTTTGTGGGGAAAAAAAGTTGAAAAGAAAAGTATAAAAATACAGGAAGTAGTGGTGAGTTTTAAAGCAGAATACTTCTGTCACCGACATAAAAAATCCATCCAAAGTCCAGGGACGTTTTATGCTGAGGAAGGGTTTTTCTGACAGATTAAACACTGATTTAACAAATTAGATGCTGTCATTCATTTTATTTGTCTAATCAAGTTTTGGCTGTTGTTGGTTGCTAGGAAACAGTTATGAAATTACCTCTATGTATGTCATCTCCGCTGCTCATGTCAAACCAGGAAGTATAATTATAAGCTTCGCCAAATTTTAAAAAGCAGAAAAAATAAGTAGTCTCACCGGGCATGTGTACTGTAAGATTAAGGTCCTGTCAGAATGTGTGTGTGTTATAGATAAATACTGGACAAATAAATGGAGGCATGTGCCAACTATATAGACATGTTTTCCAAGACACGGTATAGCAGCTCAATAGTGACACAGCGGTATAGTATTCCACTGCAGTATTCACAGGTTCTCATCTCAAAATGCACATTAGTGACACATCAGACTCTTCATTCTGGGTTTGCCATCAATAAAGTCATTTACGATTAGCTGCAGACAGTATGTATCCTGATGTTGTCCTGATGGCTTCATTGAACCAGGACCTGCACTGGAGCCGTTTGGAGGGAGGAGGCCCCGGGGAAGACCCGGGACACGCTGGAGGGGCTGTGTCACTCAGCTGGCCTGGGAACGCCTCAGGATTCCCCCGGAAGAGCTGGAGGAAGTGTGTGTGAAAAGGGAAGTCTGGGCCTCTCAGACTCCTGCCTCCTCCACCCAGCCCTGGATGAAGCAGCAGCAGAAGAGCTGTGGTCTGGTTTTGTAGCTGTGCTGCTCCACTTTATATTATTTTACATTCACATCCACTCTCTTTATGAATAGTTGCATCTGTATTTTCAGTGTAAAAGTGACACAAATATTAATATGTGTATTATTGGTGGGTAAATTTCCTGAGTGGTTCAGTTTGTTCCTAAAATTTCAGTAATATATTCTGCCAAAAACTGATTAATATAAAATGTTTTACACTCCTGCATTTACAATGTCTGAATATGACATATATCGGAAGATAACTTGTATCTGAATATAACATCCATCCATTTTCTTCCTCTTATCCAGGGCCGGGTCGCGGGGGCCGCAGTCTAAGCAGGAACTTCCAGACTTCCCTCACCCCAGACACATCCTCCAGCTCCAGGCCAGCCCAGAGACATACCTCCTCCAGCGTGTCCTGGGTCTTCCCCGGAGCCTCCTTCTGGCAGCACATGCCCGGAGGCGGACAGACGCCCGAGCCACCTCAGCTGCTCCTCTCGACATGGAGGAGCAGCAGCTCTACTCCGAGCTCCTCCTATGTGACCGAGCTCTTCACCCCTATCTCTAAGGGAGCGCCCAGCCACCCTGGGCTCACCACCCACCTCAAGTGGAGGACTTCAAGTATCTGAATATAACATATATCTGAATATAACTTATGTCTGAATATAACTTATATCTGAATAATCAGTCACTTTCATTTTACATTCCTTTTCAAGTTGCTTCATTTTAAATTATATCATATGGTATTTTTTTGTTTAAATGTCCCCACTCTTGTCAGTTTTTGGCCCTCTAAAGTGCGAGCGCTGATTGAACTGTCATCAGGATGTCCACAGGCCTGTGGAACAGCTCCAGTGTGTCTGTAATGATGCTACAGCTGCACACGTTTAATGGATCAGTTTGCTCTGCTTCACACATAATCTGTAATAGTCCCACGGGAGCCGAGGGTGTCACAGCTATTTTAAATGAAAATACATCTGGTTATGAACACAATGCCGTGTTTTGCAACCAATATTCAATCTTTTTTTTTTTACTATTTAATTAATACTTTTTATCTCACCTGAGATCCAAAATAAACAGTTTTCCAAAGATGTGAGTCTGGTCACAGGTGAGTCTCACAGTTCATATCAAAACAAACATGGGAGCTTACAAGGAAAAAACACAAGGAAAAATATCACACAGGACTGAAAAAATTTCAGAAGAATCAGTGAGCAAAGTGTTAATCTGAGGTGAGAGAAATGTGGTTTTGTTCTAAATGATGACTGGCCAATGAGCTCCTTCGTTTCACATGGGTCGTCAAAATAAACTAATCTGATTGGATAAAAACTACAGAGAGATATAATCTGGATTTGCAAGATTACAATACCAAATGACTCCAGTTTAGACAATAAGTGAGTGGATTTTGTTATGTGTAACTTCAGGAAAAAGTGAAAGTATAAGATATT
>JAIEZT010000021.1:14526338-14558838 GCA_019594935.1 Periophthalmus modestus
GTCGGGAGAGAGTTTTGTCCACTGATCCGAGGTTGCACTTAACTCCTTTCGACTTACAATTTTTTAGCTTTTTTTTTTCTTATTTAAGTGCTTCGAGTGCCTTGAAGGTGGAAAAACGCTATATAAAAATGTGACTTTTTACGATATTAAGCTGTTGCAGTTTATGTCATTTTTATTCATATGGCATATTTAAAAATTACCTCATTAATTTTTTTGGAATGACATACTTCTGTTTGTGAAAAGAAAACCTGATATAGACCTACAACTTAATGCAAAACATAAAATTTTTGGTGTTTCGGAAAAGGTATTAAGGAAAAAATTATATATACGTCTTGAATTTAATCCTAATCAAAATATTATATTCATTGTTGTAAATTATCTAAGCAGAAACCCAATATTCCAATCAAGTTTGTCTTCTTAAATGATTTCTAACTATCGTACAAACCCAAAAGCCCTGAAAACAAAAGCACTTTACACAGAATTTGAAATATAAAATGTACTTGTTTAAGAATGTGATGTAAATGCTTAAGCTTCTTGCCTATTGGTGCTGTTCTGGTTTATATATTTGTATAAAAAAAAAAAAAAAAATGACCTTAACCTTATCCAGTTAAACGCTTAATCCAATAGTATAACATGGGCTTCATTTTATTAATGATTCCTAAAGGTTAAGTGTAAAAATAATCCCTGCAGCTGCCTGAATGCTTCTCATAGCATCGAGCGTTAGTAATTACACAGTATCTATTACAATGACACAGTGTTATGATCTTTACCTAGAAACAAGATACTCACAATATTATTCTAAGCTTAATATAATGACGAGTTTGACAAGAACAAGGACGCGCTTCAGATAAAAATGTTGCTCTGTCTGTTTGCATCACAACACGCGGCGAAACCCCATCTCCAAACGAGCTCATTCAGATATTAAAATGATTCTACTAATGCAGATTTTACAGTTTTAAATGGTAAACGGTCACATTTTTACAGTTTCAAAGCACTCGAAACTGCATTCATCTGTGAGAGCGGGAATCGCACCGCCAACCTGTGGGTCAGTGGATGCGACCGCTCTACCAGTGATATTCGCGTCATTGGCGGGATTCGAACCACCGACCTTCGGATCAGTGGACGCTCTACGGACTGACCTACTGTCGCCAGCTTAGAAGACAGAAGTTTATCATAAGATAGTTTATTTAAATATTAGATTACACAATAAGTGACTCATGATAGCGCAAAAAAATCACCTGCCTTAACCCTGTAAACTACTGTTGTGTCCTTGGGCAAGATACTTTTCCAGGTTAAAGGTGACTCTCATACACCTTTGTCACTCACTAAATATTCAAAGGCAGTGATGGTATCTGCACAACCTTTATAGGAAAACGATTAACTTAAAGCAGGAGTGTCCAAACTTTTCTCATTAAGGGCCACGTTTAAAAACACAGACAAAGCTGACGCCGATTGAGGGCCATAGACTCATCACGACTACAGTTAATACTTCAAATCTGTGTGTTTATTACAAGTTAGACTGAACCACTCGACCTTTATTCATGCTCACATCCTCAGTGGGACACATTAAATATCTGATATGGGCTTGTTAAAGTAGATTTTCAGAAATATACAGTAAAATTATTGTAAAGTAATATGGGTTGATTCAGCTGGAAGCTTGAGGGCCAAGAAAAATTGGTCTAAGGGCCGCATTTGGTCCTCGGGCCACAGTTTGGACATGCCTGACTTAAAGGAAAGATATTTTTTAACCATGTACTTTAATAGCAAACGTATAAAGTAAAGGGTAATGAGGCTGGTAGTAGCGCAGTGTCTTAAAGTATACCTAAAAAAAATGTGTAAATGACGGTATATAGTCGCTCCTAAACAGGTCACTTAAGACATTGCCCCTTTCACCCTTTGCTGACACCTCAAACATGTCTGTAAGTGTTGCGTTTAGATCCATTACAGCCTCTCCTTACTTTTTATGACGTGTTCACCGAGCTGCCAACTTTTGCTTTTGTGCGGTTTGGCTCATTGTCTGCTCCTCTTGTAAACCCAATTATCACAGCTTTAAACTCTGTACGGCGCTATTCAATAAAAAACGGATTAACTGGTTTTGTTCGGGGGTAAGTCACTCTCTGGCGCATATCTGCACATTAAAAACATCAACATAACCAGGTTAATCCAGGACGCTTACAACTAAAATATGGGGTAATTATTGTACTGGTGTCAACTTGATCCAATACTCTTGTTATTGAGATGTCTGTGTGTTTAACAGTGTTTTGACCTGCCTTATCATTTCAAATCGTGTAATTACTGCCATAATATGACTACACAATGTACACGTCCTAGCAGTAGTAGCTAATTAGGGGTAATATTATATTAACTGTAACATAAAAATTATGTCAGAGTAAAAACAGCCGTATGTGTCAGGGGTTTTGCAAGATAGGTGATATACAGTAGGAGTAGAAGTAGTAGTAGTAGTCACATTTCTGGGCTGTACTGAGGGCTCGCTCTGCTGGCTCAGTCCTTGTCCAATGCATCATCAGAGCTATAATACTCCCTACAATAGAGGTATAGCCAGACTGGACTGTGCTGGTCTAAAAATCTGATCAATTACCATGTAGTAGTACAAGTAGTAATAGCAGTAGTAGCAGTAGTAGTAATAGTAGTAGTAGCTGTAGCAAAATTGGTAGTAGTAGTAGTAGTAGTCGTAGCATAGGTTATAGTAGTAGTAGTAGTAGTAGTAGCTGTGGCAAAAAAAAATTATAGTAGTAGTAGCCATAGCAAAAGTTATAGTAGTAGTAGTAGTAGTAGTAGCCATGGCAAAAAATTATAGTAGTGGTAGTAGTAGTAGTAGCAGCAAAAGTTGTAGTAGTACTAGTAGTAGTAGTTATAGTAGTAGTAGTAGTAGTAGTAGCCATAGCAAAAGTTGTAGTAGTAGTAGTAGTCGTAGCACAAGTTATAGTAGTAGTAGTAGTAGTAGTAGTAGTAGTAGTAGTAGTAGTAGTAGTACCTGTTAGAAAAAATTCAATTTCTGTGCTGTACTGAGGGCTCAGTGCTTGTTATCTTGGCCTGCGTCCTCAGAGGTATAATACTCCCTACAACAGAGGCATAAACAGACTGGACTGTGCTGGACTAAAAATGTGACCAATTACCATTTAATAGTAACAGTAGTAGTAGTCATAGCACTAGTTGTAGTAGTAGCAGTAGTATTGTACAGTAGAGTAGTGATGGTATTAGCACTGCAGTAATAGTAGTAGTAGCAGTAGTAGTAAGTAGTATCTGACGTAATATCACTTGCACTTGTACCATTTTCTTTTATGTATTAATAATTCCAGGTAACAAATACTCATCTATACGTTTTGCTAAGACTGGACTTTTTCTTCTTTCACGTTTTCAAATTTCAAATCTCACGTTTTTTGAAATAAGTACAAGTGGTCACGCGATTAGCCTGACGTGTACACGGACATAGTGAATCTGCGCAGTATGCCCCAGAGCTCGCAGGTCGTAACACAGGGGGCGGAGTTTTCATTCATCAAAACTCCACCTGTCATTCTACTACGGGAACCTTCTGTCCCAACACTTAGACACACCGTCCCACCCGGATAATTACATTGGGATATAGAGATTGTATTGCCACAGGCTGCAACACTCCCAGAAAAGAAAGGCACTTCCCACATTTGATGAACCGCTATAGTCCGGCTCCGTTTGATCCTTCGGAGAGAAAAAAAAAATGGGAAAATCAAGCACAGACATGAAGTGGTGGAGTCCTATACAAGCTTTAGAAGGATGTGAGCTAAAACTACATGTGTTCTGAGCATTCCAACGAGGAGGGATTTGAAGAACCTACAGGCTATTGTAAAAATACTATATGAAGGGGGATGCTGGCTTGTAAGAATGGGGGTCTATGGGTTAAATCGTAGCGGGGGAAGTTACAAATACACAGACAGAAAATGCTTAAAAGGCAGAGAATGTAGAGTTTTAATTTGAAATTGTATAAACTTGTCCTATCTGTAAGGAATATGCATGTTCAAATCAAATATTGGTTTTACAGATAATGATTTTAATGTTGATTTATTCTTAATTGCACATAATATTGATGTTTATACAGTATTTGTATTTCGTGTTTTGGTTCTCAAGACGATTATCTAATTATAGATATATCAAAGGACAAGAGTAAACTTGAAAGAGTTCAGAGGAAAGCAACATGTTTTGTAACTTCTGACTATGATCCAAACAGCAGAGTGACATCTACGCCCCAACATTTTAAATGGAAAACGCTTGAGAAACATCGAAAACATCTGCGACTTATTCTGATGGTAACAGTGTCCCCCACGCACCTCGCTCCAGCTGACCCCCCTCACAGGTACTGGAGCGTAATACCAATACGACTAACTAAATATAAGAACTATTTTGCACTGTGAACTACCAGTTGTCCTAGTTTTAAGCCTGACTCTCCCTTCATCAGCCTGATATTCACTTGGAGTTTGCCCATGACTCACCCAGAACCAGGAGGACACTGTGAGGACACTGTGGGGACACTGTGAGGACACTGTGGGGACACTGTGAGGACACTGGTGGGACACTGTGCGGACACTGTGAGGACACTGTGAGGACACTGTGATCGGAAAACTGTGTGTGGACACTGTGAGGACACTGTGAGGACACTGTGAGGACACTGTGAGGACACTGTGTGGACACTGTGAGGACACTGTGAGGACACTGTGTGGACACTGTGTGGACACTGTGAGGACACTGTGAGGACACTGTGAGGACACTGTGAGGACACTGTGGAGACTGTGTGGACACTGTGAGGACACACGTGTGAGGACACTGTGTGGGACACTGTGTGACACTGTGAGGACACTGTGGGGACACTGTGTGGACACTGTGTGGACACTGTGAGGACACTGTGTGGACACTGTGAGGACACTGTGTGGACACTGTGTGGACACTGTGTGGACACTGTGGAACTCTCCAGACAAAGATCTCACATCTCCATGGAGACGAGCAGCAGACACCTCCACCTACTGTCAGCTGTAGTAACAGTAGGAGCTGTAGTAGTAGTAGTAGTACTAGTGTAGCAGTAGTAGTAGTAGTAGCAGCAGTATTAGTAGTAGTTAAGGTTGTAGTGGTGGTACTAGCACTGCTGTAGTAGTAGTAGCAGACGTAGTACCTGAAAAAAAATCTCTTTACAATTTTATATAATGTATTACTAATTCTAGGTAACGTATCATAGGAGTAGTAGTAGCAGTAGTAGTAGAAGTAGTAGTAGTAGTAGCAGCAGCAGTAGTAGTAGTAGTGGTAGTAGTAGTAGTAGTAGTCACGGTAGCAGTAGTAGTAGTAGTAGTAGTCACAGTAGCAGTAGTAGTAGTTGTAGGAGTAGTCATCACAGTAGTATTAGTAGTAGCAGTAGTAGTAGTAGTAGTACTCGCAGTAGCAGCAGTAGTAGTAGTCACAGTAGCAGTAGTAGTAGTAGTAGTCACAGTAGCAGTAGTAGCAGTGGTAGTAGTAGTAGTAGTCACAGTAGTAGTGGTGGTGGTAGTAGTAGTAGTCGTAGTAGCAGTAGCAGTAGCAGTAGTAGTAGTAGTAGTAGTAGTAGTAGTAGTAGTAGTGGTGGTAGTAGTAGTAGTCGCAGTAGCAGTAGTACATAATAGCAGTACATAATGCACCTTTAAAACGCTTTTGAAAATAAAATAGCTTTAGTTTGGTTCCCGAGACGATTATCCATTTAGAAGGCCATACTGCGGAACATTCCAGGTAAATCAATCACATCTCCATGGAGACAAGACTCTATAGCGGACCCCTCACCAGAAACGTTACATAGTGCACTTTTAAAATGCTTTTGTAAGTAAAGTGGCTGTAGTAGTAATAAGACGACACTGACTCTCTCTAGACCCGTCCCAAACCACCACTGCACCGGTTCAACACTCTGTCCTCAGCCGCTCTACATAATTATAAAGTTACTACGTCTAAATGGACCTCCATCATGTCTTTGTTTATTCCCTCCACTCAGCACTTTCCCTGCCTTCAAAGCCGTGTGTAGATATGTCCTCACTATTACACTATTAAACCAGGCCTACACTCCGAGCGCCAAGTGTTAATTGAGTCTTCAGCGGAGATGTGAAATTTGCCGGCTAATCTTTTCGCACCACGTTAGCCGCATTAGCAAGACAATAGGTCACGTCTGCGGAGCTAACGCCGCCGCTAATCAATTGTTTGTTATCAGCAGGCGGTGATGGGCTGCAGTTATGTGTCTTTAGGCTTAAGGCAGTAGTGGAGGTCTGCTAATTGTGTTACAGTGTAAGTGGCTTGGTCATATATACTCTTAACACTCACATTTAAATTTGGGGGAAGGAAAGTTGATCGCTGCCTGTCATTAGGATTATGTGTCCCACAGCTGGTTTATTCCACGCTAACACAGCTGTGGAATGTAGCCTAGCACCAGTTACACCAGTTATTAAATTGATTTAAAGGTACCGTGTAACTTTTCAGGGGTGTACGCTCCATGTGCCACCTGTTTGTCTCCATGGAGATGTTATTGCTTTACCAGGAAGACAGTATTTCACAGATTGAAATTAAACTTATAGGGCTATGTAGACGAGCAAGTGACAGCACCAGGCCAAGTTACAGGAGAGATCTGTGGAGAGGCGAGCCCACAGTAACAATGCATGTTTTAAAGTGTTTTTCAGCAATAAAATACCTGTATGAATAAATGAAAGAGCAGTTTAGCAAAGCAACAGCATTTACATTGGAGACATAATTCATCATCATTTTTATACACATATATATATATTTTCTTGCCATATTATGTATGTATATGCATATATTTCAATTCAGTCAGACTACAGGGTGGCCCAAAAGTCACTGACACTTTTAAATCTTCAGTAGCTCCTATAATTCTTAAGTTATATTCACCAAATTTTAGCAGTAGATAAACTGAATCTTACATACAGTTATAATTGTTCACTTACACTTGAATTTATCACTACTTAAACTAGGGGAAGTCAAAATGAAGTTTTTAAATGTTCAAGTGTCCACCATTGTAGGTTTCACACTGAACAGCCCGATCCAACACACTTTACATAACATTTAAAGCATTTCCAGGTTTATGGCCCTTATTTGATCTTCGATATTATGTTTTAAGTCGTTTATTGTCTGAGGTTTATTCACAAACACCTTTTCTTTAAGATAGTCCCACAGGAAGAAATCAGGACGAGTCAGGTCTGTGGAGATCACATACTGCTCCCTGTCTTTGAAAAACACTTATTATTCCTTTAATGACATTTACACTTAGGGCATCTCTGGTATTAAAATGTCGACGGTAACACCGCTGGGTTTCTGAATTTGACCCATGTGACTCAAAGTACCACTGTACAATGAGGGTTTGTTCCTCGGTGCTGTATTTGCTCAGATTAATGTCGGAAGGGTCGTTCTAAATGCTCTGGAAAAATAAAAGAACAATATTTAGAAACAAAAGAGTTATGGATTTTTTTGTGACTGTTGGTCTACTGTACTACTATTACTACTCTGACCATTATTATTAGTACAGAGTGGTTATGGCATGTTTCTCCCTGTGTCTGGGTGTGTCTGGTTTCCTATCAACCCAAAACATGCACAATAAGTACATCGTGAAGCTGAGGTACTGTAGTCCTGATCAAGACTATCAACACGATCATGGAGGGTCCCCGGGCACTGCGTTCTGATGCCCACTGTTCCTGAGGAGACTGAAGGATGGGCGTGTGTGTGTGTGTGTGTGTGCATGTGCAGAGCCTTGACGGAGGATGGGAGGGGCTAAAAGGAGTGAGTAAGAACGCACGTGTTTGACTATATGTTGTTTTTAGAATAGTATTTGAATAGTGTGAGCCCAGGTATCAATTCATTTGTGGTCACTTTATCTATATACACCGAATCTGTATTTTCTGTGTTTCCAGCAGCCTGCTCTGGGGCCACAGGTGTAAAAAAACATTCATGCTATAACCTGACGACCCAGCATCTCTCCTACGATGTATTATTGTGACCCTGTACAAATAAAAAGCATACCGGACCATACTATTCCAAATTCACAACTTTCCCTATGTGGTTACAATAACATGTGCCTTACTTTGCCACTACTACCACAACTACTACTTCTATATACTCAGCTGACCGCTCATGCCATTAAAACTGTATCTGATTAAAAGACATTTGTTATATTTTTCATCACCAGTATAACCCATTTAAGCAGGTACATTTTGTTCCTCCTCGCACAGTCAAAACATCCCAGTATTTCCATGCCATTCCTTCCTCATTATTCCTTAATTTCGCACTTTGCCCTTCATTACAGACCCCCACGCAGAACCACCCACCTCCAACCGCCGGTGTCCACTCTAATGATGCACGCCGTTCGGGTCGTATCGCTATGGGAACCTGGTCCGCTCCGAGACCCTGAGACCTGTGGACATAAAGGGAGAACAAATACAACAGGTGAGACCAGATACCGGCTCCATTCACACATCCGCAAAACAGAGAAAGCCCAGGAAGGGATAACACAAGGCCCTCTGAAACCTGACGATCTTTGACCCCCATGCGTTTCCTTCCTCAGTGCAGAGTCAAATTACCCACGCTTCCTATGCACTGGGATGAGCTCAACCGGAGCATTATATTGTGGTGTATGCGGGCTCTAGGTGGCCGGGTGTAAGGTTGTAAAGGTAAAGCGGCCCTATAGAAGTCAATGCACCAACCGTGGACCTTTGAGACCTGGGTTTTCAATGCGGACTGGGGAGGGATCGAATGGAGCCTAATGTAAACGGAATAACGCAGATTCCTCATGGTTCTCACAGGGAGGCAATAGAAAACACATTGTAGATTGGCTCATTATTCAGTAAATCCTAAAATTTCAACCTTTGATGCCAAGGGAAAGGCTTGAAACTCTATGCTAGGTTAATGATAAATAACAATCGGATGTAATTTTCAACATATAGTTCATGTCTTCAGTATTATCACCTTATTTTATACATTTTTGGTGCTGTTTCTGTATGAGTTTCTAGTATGGTATTGATTAGTTTTGGTGTTTCTGACGACTTTCTTGAGACTCAGGAGCAAATGAGCGTCCTATTGTAGTGACGTCCGGAGGGACCAAAGATACAGGCTCAAAAAGAGAGTTTATTTGGCAATACAAAATGTGAAAGGTGGTTATCGGACAAAGTGGTGGAAGGCTGGGTCGGCGGTGGGCGTTCTGGCGCAGGATGAGGTGAGCTGGGTCGGAGGCAGCGGTGCACGGATAGTCGAAGGGGCAAGCGGACAGTACCACGTGGATACACTGACGATCTGGCGGCGAGTGTAGGAATCCTCAGCCTCTTAATACTCCTCAGGCGAAGGCTTGCTGTCAGGAGCAGTGGGCAGCTTGGTTCGTGGTCAGGAGGAACCTGGGGTAAGGTTGGTGCTAGATAGTATGCTCCAGAGGGACGATCTTTACTTCATCTTTCATGAAATAAAGATTATCATATATTTTAATTAGTCAAATCATAATTATTGCGTCGTTTGGACAAGTGTTGGGCCTTGTTAAGATTGCAGTTGCTAGGTAACCTCTATATATGTCATATCTGCCTAATGATGTTCGCTTTATTTTAGAGAGATCAGTCTGTCATATGCACTTTCGGCTAAAGGGTTTGGTTACATTTCGGAGCTGATTATCTAGACCCGGAGACGACTATCTAGCACTAACCATCAGGAAACCAACCCGACACAGGACGAACTCTGAGAACAGGTCTCAAATATGTCGCCTTCTTGCGGTGAAGAGTACAAGATAATTAGCCGCCTCAACAGTAACAATCTACATCACGACATTATTGTTGCATCATTGAATTGATTTACCCAAATTTCTGTGGTTTACATGACATCACGACACTTCTTCCAGCCATTTTCTTTCTTCCGCTTATCCGGAGCCAGGTCGCGGGGGCAGCAGTCTAAGCAGGGACCCCAGACGCTTCCTATCACAGTATTCCACAGGCTGATAATATTAATACAGATGCGGGAAACTAATATTTATATTGTTAAAATGCTGATTTCTGTGTGGGTTTTTTTGATACACTGATGGGTTTAGTTATGAGTTTAACTTTGAGATATTTCATGACAAAGTACAGTGTGATTAACAGGAAAATCAGTTTTTTGCTCTGAACGCCACCAATAATAAACCATCAAACACACAATTTATTACAAAAAATTATATTGTTTAAATGGGAAAAAAGTCCTCAAAATGTTGCTGATTACAGGACGTTGAAACTCATGAACATAACGGAATAGAGCAGGGGTGTCCAACTCATGACCCGGGGGCCAAAAGCGGCACTCAGACCTATTTTCATATATTCAAAATCAGTACTTTTTAAGGCGAATTTGAGTAATCCTACCAATGTAACCTCACTGCATTGTCATACAGACCTAATATTATATTTCGAGCCTTATTTAAAGTATGAAGTCAAAACTATGTTAAATGCACCATCTGAATTATCCACTGCATTGACCACTGGCCCTCGGTGAAAAGAACTTGGGCACTCCTGGCATAAGAGGGACAGGCTGTAGTCTTAAGTACAACAACTTGCTCTCATTCCTTAGCAAATTCCCCAGCACAAAACCACACTATTCTCCCCATTCGCTTGCGTTACCTCTCCTGTCTGCGGCGCTGCCTCTGTGTCAGATTAACTGCGTCTTGTTGGTGAATAAACAGCTGGCTACCCCTCATTTCGTAACATTAGCTGCTGTTTGGCTCGGCTCCAGTACAGCGGAGGCTAAGATAGAGTCACCGCAGACAGAGCTCCCAGATGAAAATGCACTTAGCTCCCGCGGTAAACAAAATGAGATTAACCGGGGAAAAGGGAAGGCAAAGTCTGAATTTGATTTGCACAGGCTTAGCGTAAACAGCTTGTCAAACTCCTCCACCGCTGTTATGAAAAGAAGCTGCAGAATGTGGATTTGACTAACAGGCACTAGCCGGGGATGCTATTCATAAAATTACCCGAGCAATTGTCACTATAATTGGACTAAAACGTCAAAACAGAATACAAAAATGACTGCAAAAGATATAACTTTGGTTGTGTCTTGAGTGATAGGGGATTATCACAAATAATAGGAGTGATATCTGGGTAATGGTAAACAAAAGTACAGCCGGGAAGGATCAGAAATAGTTCCTGTCGAGGGAGGAAGCATTTTGCCTCATATTAGCATAATCCAAGAATTATAATCTGCAGTGATTCTGTGGGGAAACACTAAACAATATGAAGCTATACACTTTTACTATGCGATACATTTATATTAATTGGAGGAAAACTTAAAGGGCCCAAGTTAGACAGTTTTCTGATCTGTTATAATGTTCTTTTCTCATCACAAACAGACCTGGAGTTGTGTTTTGTTTCATTCACATGTTTAACACACAAACACCGCAGATTTACGCCGCGTTTTTCTCTCAAACAGAAAACACCCAGTTCCACCTTGTGATGTCATCATGTGGTAATACAGGAAGTGTGTTTTTAAACTCCACACACCTTCACTAGAATCATTCGGATCATTTCAGCCCTGGAATTGTCAATCTCGGCTGTACTAAGGTAAAAAAGGTAGGTGTTAACTTGAAAACTACCACTTCATGACATCACAAGGTGGATACAGAGCATTTGGAGCTTTGGGGATGTTGGCAGACTAATAATGGAGGAAAAAAACACAACTTCAGGTGTGTTTTTGACGAGGTAACAGCCTTATAACACAGATCAGAAAATAGTGTAATATTGGCTTTATTATTATTGGCTTTTAAATGCTTAAATTCAGTTACCAGAAGAGTTAGTGCAGTTTAAATTCAGTTACCAGGAGAGCTCACTGGCTGCGGGTTGACTGAGGTTAAACTTGAATTGGCGGAGTAAGACAGGGCACATGGTCTATGGGTTCTCAGGAGTGGTACTAAATGCTGAGAGTGCAGTTTTTTGGGAGAGTTGGAGCGTTTGGAGCACAAGTAGGGCACACTTAGGAGCAGGAAGTGTCTGTCTAAATCAGCTAAACAGGATACACAAATCATTAACATTTGAGGACTGATTGATTGACGACTTAACCTTATCAGTACGCTAAATACTTAAAATTGTAATCTTGACTTTATTTAATTGTGGCACCTGAGATACTGTATGTAAAGTAATCTCATTAAAGGCCCGTATCAGGCTGTTTTCTGATCTGTGTTATAATGTTGTTTCCTCATCACAAACAGACCTGGAGTTGTGTTTTGTCTATTCCACCTTGTGATGTCATCATGTGGTAATACAGGAAGTGCTCCACTGTCTGTATAAACTCCACACATCTTCACTAGAATCATTTTGTATGATTTCAGCCCTGGAATTGCCAATCTCATCTGAAATAAAGGCAAAACGTGGCTTTTAACTTGAAAACTACAACTTCATGACATCACAAAGTGGAATAGAGCATTTTGAGCTTTGGAGATGTAGACAGACTAATATTGCAAAGTCACTTAAACATGTGTGAATGAAAAAAAAACACAACTAAAGGTTTGTTTTTGACGAGGTAACAACATTATAACACAGTTTAAAGCTCATAAGAGTCAAGTTTATGTCACATTTGAGGATAGTTCTCACTTAAGTTACTCTTTAATTTTACTTTAAACTAAATTCCAAACTTAACAATCGACTTTGCAATAACTTAAATAATACATTGTCTATAACTGCGTCATTGTGCCTCATTGTTGGCCTAATTATGCCCCTAAACACTGAGCACTTTTCAGCTTTTCCCTCTAAACCTGCCTTAAGGAGGAAGTTAAACATTCTCGAGTCCAGGAAGTCACTCTCCTTTACCCATAATCCCATTCCTGTTTTGTTTATAAAAGCTTAAAAGGTATTACCACTTTTGCACCGAGCCATTTTAAAGAAGTCGACAAGCCCCGCCTCCTCTGCGCTCTGATTGGTCAGCGATGAGGACATAGCCGGACGCTCTTGACAATAGCACCACTTCCTGCAGGACTAATAGCCCAGTGAGCCGCAGCTTTTGTCCCCTTATTAAGCCCCCCATTCAACCCCTGGACCCCTAATTGCGAAGCCTTGCATTACTGTATTGGCATAAATGAGGCACAATTACGGCTTCCCTCAAAATCTGCGTGGATCCACTTCGAACTCGCCGTATAAAACCTACTTGAGAATTCCAAAAAAAGAAGGGGGAAAAATCCAGGTTTGCTACTTCTTGAGTAAAGGGGAAAATACATGCATTTATCCAAAGCCTGGCCCATAATGAGGCCCTAGAGTGAAAAGGAGAGAGGAGTGGAGGACAAGAGCGAGTGGGGGAGGGTGTGTGGGACTGAATAGGCCCAACAGATACAAAAGGCGGAAGAATGACAACCTGCTTTCAGGAATCAGGGCATAGAAGATGGGGAAGATGGATGAGTAGAAATACAGGTTAAACTAGAGCCAGTTCAGTGATTAGAACAGATATAGAAAAAGTATGGCAGGTTTGTAGGTCTTATTAGGAGAAATAACCACTGCTGCAGTTCATTAATATTCCGATCCATAGCTAAAGTAATATCAAATCTGTCAACTGGACAAAATGTTGTAGGAGTGAAGACGTGAAGGCTGCTCATCCATTCTTCAGTTCTGGTCAGTGTCCACCAGTAATCTGACCAGAACTGAAGAAGCGCTTGGATGAGCAGCCAAACGTCTTGTCCAGTTTCTTTTGCTATCTACTCAAATATACAGGGTCCAAAAGTCACTGACAGCTGAAAAAAAGTCATAACTCTTTTGTTTCTAAATGTTTTTCTTTTATTTTTCCAGAGCATTTAGAACGACTCTTCCGACATTAATATGGCCAAATACAGCACCGAGGAACGAACCCTCATTGTACAGTGGTACTTTGAGTCACATGGGTCAAATTCACAAACCCAGCGGTGTTAACGTCGACATTTTAATACCAGAGATGCCCCGAGTGTAAATGCCATTAAAGGAATAATAAGTGTTTTTCAAAGACAGGGGGCAGTATGTGATCTCCACAGACCTGACTAGTCCTGATTTCTTCCTGTGGGGCTATCTTAAAGAAAAGGTGTTTGTGAATAAACCTCAGACAATAAAAGACTTAAAACGTAACATCGAGGATCAATAAGAGCCATAAACCCGAAACGCTTTAAATGTTATGTAAAGTGTGTTGGATCAGGCACACACAGAATTGTATTGAAAAGACTGTCAGGAGATGAGAGAGAGAGCGATCCTGTCTATTTCCTAATATCTAAAGTGAATTAAACCAGACGTTACTTTGCAAAAGATGAAATTTAAATCTGTCAATGATTTGTCCTGTTGACAGATTTAAATTTCGTCTTTTGCTGTGGATCAGACCTGGACGACTGAGGGATTACACAGACATATATTACTTTGCAGGAGAATATTTCAGTTTTGGCGCCTGACCTGCTAATGCGCACTCATTTTGACTCGCCGATGAAACACTTAAACCGTAGCGGCCTCTCACTGTAGTTTGTGCATAAAGCTCATTGTACAGACTCTTTGTACAAGTATCGCTTTTTATTGTTTGATTGAGTCGATTCTTGTCTGAATTTCATCAAGTTTCAGGTTTATTCTCTGTCTGCAGGAGGGGAGAGGGCTGTTCTCCTCAACCGTCTGTAAAAAGGGCGACTGGTCTAGACGGGATCAGTGCTGAGTTAAAAATAATTATAGTTATTAAGATCTATAGAATCTATTTCGGGTACAAGGAGCTTTTTCAGACCTGCTTCGTAAATTACCGTGCATTTGTGACCTAGTTCAATCATCACAATCTCAGTTCATTCTCAGTAAACTGTGAAATATAGCTTTTTTGTACAACTTTTATCAAACTAAACCTATCTGTGTAATTATCTTACATTTTGAAGATTGTTTGACTTTGAAGAATAGTGGCTGATGATGTGTTTTATCAGTTCTCGCCAAATCTATACTTTGGTTTAAACTCGTATTTAGGTCAAATGAATTTCTCTAGATTCTGATAATGAAGCAAATGAAAATGTTGACATCAAATACACAGATCTGCATGTGTTGTATTCAGTGTGTGTGAAGTACGTGTCAGGTCTGTGTCGGGGGGAGGCTCCTTTAAGGTCAGGCTCAGGGTTTAGACTCGGACACAGGTCAAACAACATACGATCCTCCAAGAAACACATTTGTGACCTGCTTCACCAGTACTGCACACATTTAGTACATATACACATGCAGTATAGCCCATGTTTCCAGTCAAGTATGCAGCTTCACCAGTACTACACACATTTAGTACATATACACATGCAGTATAGCCCATGTTTCCAGTCAAGTATGCAGGGAGTTGATGTTTAAATCCTCTTAACAGTTTTGGCACAAATTCTCTGGTACATGGCTAAAATACTGAAGAACTCTGATCTAATATTCTAAAGACAGTGGTATGAACTTAAGATGGACTACTACTACTACTACTACTACTACTACTACTACTACTACTACTACTGCTACTACAACTACTACTCCTACTCCTACTACTACTACTCCTACTACTACTACTACTACTACTACTGCTACTACAACTACTACTCCTACTCCTACTACTACTACTCCTACTACTACTACTACTACTCCTACTACTCCTACTACTACCACTCCTACAACTACTACTACTACTACTACTACTACTACTACTATTCCTACTACCACTACCACTACAACTACTACTCCTACTACTACTACTACCACTCCTACAACTACTACTACTATTACTATTCTACTACCACTACCACTACAACTCCTACTCCTACTCCTACTACTACTACAACTACTACTACTACTACTACTACTACTACTACCACTCCTACAACTACTACTACTACTACTACTACTACTATTCCTACTACCACTACCACTATCACTACTGCTGTTGCTACCACCACCACCATTACTACTACTACTGCTGTTGCTGCTACCACTACTACTAATGCTACTACTACTACTACTACTAATACTACTACTACTACTGCTACTATTACTACTACCACTACTACTACTACTAGTAGTAGTACTACTGCTGCTGCGACTGCTACTACTACTACCACTACTACTACTACTACTGCTACTACTACTACTACTACTGCTGCTACTAGCACTACTACTATTACTTATGCTGCTGCCACTACTAATGCTACTAGTACTTCTACTACTGCTACTACTGTTACTACAACTACTGTTACTATTAGGACTACTACCACTACTGCTGTTGCTACTACAACCACCACCACTACTACTACTACTGCTACTACTCAATAAAGGTTTTAGAAAGCCCCTCCGACAATACTACCACTGTTTACCATTACTATGATCTTTCTACTACAACCATGCTTCTACTAAAGTAAAGACGCATTTTAAAAACTACTATAACTACTACCACTATATGTCAGTTACCTTCTATTACTACAACTGCATGATACTATTGACAGCTACTTAATAATTTAAAGTACTGCGTCGAGTTGCCTGAAACCAACCGTATTGATTAACGTGTCGCACCACCCGTCTCCCACACACTACACACAGATCTGAATAACACAATCTCACGCCGTTACCATGCCGACCCCCGATAATCAATCACCGTGATGTCATTTGGAGCAGAAATGATCAATACTCGTGAGACATGGGTAACTTCACTGACCCCGTGTCCTTGTTTTGTGATGTACTCAGTAAACCTCACCAGTCGGGACAGGTCCAGAGCACTTACCCTGATGAGATAAGACGGACAAAAGTTCACTCATTAAGACCCCGTGTGCGTCGTTACCACGTCTGGTCCCCCCACGACCGTCTGCGGCGCCGACACAGCCTCATCAAACACTATTGATCGGAAAAAGCAGCTCCCAAAACCTGCTGCGAGGAAGAAGAGAGAAAGAAGTGAAGGTAGAGAAACTGGGAGAAATAAAATAAATGAATGGATGAATGTCTTGGGTCAGTGTTTCTCAAGCGGTGGTGCGTGTACCGCTGGTGGTACGCAAGCTCCTTCAGGTGGTGCTTGCGTAGCTCTTGAGTTTGCATCATTTTATCGACTTTTTTGTCCTCCTTTGTGTAATTTCTTGTGTAGAACTAGAGTGGAAATGATCAGTGGTGGAACATAATGAAGTGAAAGTAGTAAAGTATTTTATTTAAATACTAATATTAGGGATCTACTGTTTTATTACTGTTTGAGACCTGCTGAAAAGTCTGAGGAGTTTATTTTTAAGTTAATTTCATAATTTGAGCAAACAAAAACATACAAATGAAACAAGCCAGAAAAAAAAAATGTTTAATTTGTTTCAGTTTAACAAAATTCAGCACATCTTTATCAAAATCAAAACATCTGAAGCATTATAAGACCTCAACGTAAAGGCAAAATACTCTTTAACTACATTTTAAAGCAGTACTTTAATACTTTTACTTAAGTAGATTTTCCGGAGTAGAAGTCGTACTGGAGTATAAGTCGCACCAGGCAAAAAAATGCAGAATAATTCAGAAAAAAACATATATTTCACATATAAATCGCACCTGAGTATAAGCTCCGGACAAACTATGAAAAAAAAAAGTGCAACTTATACTCAGGGAAAGTACGGTACTTCTTCCACCACTGATTATGATTAGATTACAGTGATTATAATGACAAAGACACATCAATATTTTCAGTATTATGCCAGTCCTCTTCAGACTGGACTGTGTGTCAGGCATCCTGATTGGCTGAGGGACAGTAGACCATTGTGTTCTGAGTCCTGATTGGCTGAGGGACAGTAGACCATTGTGTTCTGTGTCCTGATTGGCTGAAGGACTGTAGACCATTGTGTTCTGCGTCCTGATTGGCTGAGGGACTGTAGACCATTGTCCATCAGTCTCCTCCGTGTCTCCTGTACAGTACAGAATGTGTCAGACAAATTTACATAAATGTTAGATCGCAGTGTGACTCTTAAGTGCTGTGTGTTTGCAAGTTTTCTCCCCGACAAAACCCACAAAGTCGATGAAACGTTCTGCACCGACAAATTTCAGAAACTCTTTGGACTTAAGTGTTTCTGTGCACGAAGAGGCTGCCTCTCGTGAACAACAAATAAATGTTTAATTTAAAGTGATCATTGAGGAACGGGGAGATAATATACAAAGGTTTGAACTTTGAGAGTGTTTAAACGAGAGAAATGTGTATAAAGTGTGTGGTGAGGGGTGTTACAGCTGCAAAACATTCACACATTCACACACCGGTGTACACAGACACTGGAGGCGAGGTGGGTTAAGTGTCTTGCCCAAGGACACAACGTCAGGATTCATCCGTGGGAGCTGGAATTGCACCGCCAATGTTCGGATCAGTGGACAAACTACTCTGAGTCTACTAACATATCTGCTGTCTATAAAAGCGCCACCTGTTTTGCGAGTGCTTTTCTCATAATATTGTTTGTAGGCCCTAAGTTTGCCTAAGATTATCCGTCCATAAAGAGGATTATATTCCCGCGTCGCCATGTTTTCAACACTAGTCGTTTGTGGAATGTGCGTTACTATTGGAGCTTTATCCTCGCTCTTGTTTGCTCATCTGTCAATCCCTCTTTCTTTTGCAGTGATTGAGAGCGCAGACCTCACCTATCCTCCACTGATGTCTGTGCAAACGTTACTGCGGTTGGGTTTATCTGCCCGGGAGCCTGTGTGTCTGTGGTCGGCCTACGAGCACTTTACCTGAATCCACATTGTTTTGGGAATGACCCCCACCACCTAAAAGCAGGTCGCGGCCCGGAGCTATCCCCAACACACGGCTGCTCAAGTTTCTCAAGGAAAGAAAAACTGAAACGGGGGAGGGCGGGTTGGAGAGATGGAGGGGGAGATGTAGAAAAGTATGGGGTCAGGACGCAGCTGATCCGAGCGTGCTGCCTGTCAATCACAAATCACGGGCGGAGATTTCAGTGGAGGTTGGATTGTGCGGTGGAGAGAGTGCTGGGCTCAAACAGGAACAACAGGCTAATCTTGGCACCAAGCGTCCTGACCAAATGTGTTGTTCTCGTGCCTCTGCTCCAGCTGTATCCACAGAGGCGCCTCTCCCTGCACAGAAACACTTTTAAGTCCAAAGAGTTTCTGAAATTTGACGGTGCAGAACGTTTCATCGACATTGTGGGTTTTGTCGGGGAGAAAACTTGCAAACATACAGCACTTCAGAGTCACACTTAGGTAACACACCTCTGCATCTGTCATATGTGCTGCCTGTGTCCAACCAGGAAGTAAAATTATAAACTTCACCAAAATTACAAAACTAGAAAAGACGAGGCAACAGTTTCAGTAAAATATTAAATCTAATTAACTTGACTTAATTTAATAATTGTTAACTTAATTGTATTATTATTTATTATTATTATTATTATTATTATTATTATTATTATTATTATTATTATTATTATTATTATTATATTTGTATTATTTGTATTATTAATAATAATTTAATTATTATGAACTTAATTTAATAATTTTACTTAACTTAATTAAGCTAGCTTAATCATCTAATTAATATGTTTTAGAGAGATTTGTAGTCTGTCATTTCCACTTTAAAGGGCTCATATTACACTATTTTCTGATCTATGTTATAATCCTCATCACAAAGTTGTTTTTCATCACAAAGTTGTTTAACACACAAACTGAAAATACTCTGTTGCACCTTGTGATCTCACGTGGTGATACAGGAAGTGCTCCACTGTGTTTTTAAACTCCACACACCTTCACTAGAAACATGTGGATGATTTCAGCCCTGGAATTGCCAATCTCTACTAAACTAAAGATAAAAGATAGCTGTTAACTTGGGTTTTCGAGATGTAGACAGATTAAAACCAGGATTATTCAAACATGTGTGAGTGAAGCAAAACAAAACTCTAGGTATGTTTTTGATGAGGAAACAGCTTTAAAACATGCCTAGACTCCATTTTTGCGTAATATAAGATCTTTAAGATGTGTTGTTTTGGGTTTTTTTTTTTTTTTTTCTTGCATAAGCCGCTGAACAAAAGCCACACAGACACAGAGAGCTCAGGTCAGGGTCCCGGCTGATCCCTTGTGTCTCGTGTCAATCACAGATCCTGGACCATCGCCCCAGGAACCGTCTCCGTCCCATCGAACTGCCCCAAACTGCACCCCCAGAAAACCACGGTCATATTACGCACTGCATAGAAAACGCTGCTAAAGCCAATCACAACCTTAAACAATTGACAGATATTTGGACAGAGGGAATGTATTTAGTCTTATAATACTACATCCAATTACTCTGCACCTTGTGGTTAACTTTCTCTTGTGCTTCCACTGCCAATGACAATACCCGAGCGTGTAATGTTGAACCTGGCTCCACGGTAAATACCATTAGCGTAGTTAGATTTATTACCTCATTGAGTCAATATTAAAGTTTGTACAGAGATGTTGAAATTGCAGAATCGAGTGTAAAGTACGCGAGTTGTAATGCTGTGTTGTAGGTCAGGGCGCTGCCGGGGGAATTAAAGTGGCTTTATGGAATTACCTTGCATAACCTCAAAGCCACTTCACGCTGGTTTGTGTGGTTGTTTGTAACGTCGTACAAAAGTGTTATTGAGTCTGGTCGTGCGGTCGTTCTACAGGTTGTGCTCACATGACATCACAACTTTATAATAGTCCTGATAGTGGAGAAGTCAAAATGGAGGGCAGAGAATATCGTCCCCTCGCTATATCGCGGTTCAAACTTTTATGGTCTCGCTGTTTCACTGATGTTTTTTGGGCAGTTTTACATGCTTTTTTCACAGTGTATGAGCGTGCGTTGTGTTCTGCGTCCTGATTGGCTGAGGGACTGTAGACCATTGTGTTCTGCGTCCTGATTGGCTGAGGGACTGTAGACCATTGTGTTCTGAGTCCTGATTGGCTGAAGGACTGTAGACCATTGTGTTCTGCGTCCTGATTGGCTGAGGGACTGTAGACCATTGTGTTCTGCGTCCTGATTGGCTGAGGGACTGTAGACCATTGTCCATCAGTCTCCTCCGTGTCTCCTGTACAGTACAGAATGTGTCAGACAAAGTTACATGTTCAAATTCGGCCCCCCAGCTTTGGAATTCTCTCCCTCCTGATCTCCGCAACTTAGACTCTCTTCCACTCTTCAAATCCAGACTCAAGACTCAGCTGTTCAGACCGTCCTACCTTTCATAACCAATCACACATCTTTTATCAATCAGTTTTTTGTCATGTTTTGTTATATTTATATGTATATGTAATTTTATCTTGTTCAGTGTCCTTGGGTGCTTTGAAAGGCGCTTATAAATAAAATGCAGTATTATTGGAACTGTGAAATACACCTGAGTCACTATTATTTAATTAAATAAGAGAGAAATGTGAGAAAATGTTAATGCCTGTGTGAGAAAAGTGTATAAAGTGTGTGGTGAGGGGTTTTACAGCTGCAAAACATATATAATAATTGTAAAAAAAAAAAAATAAAGCTGATACTTCGCAGATTTTGCCTATTGCGGGTTATTTTTGAACGTTGTTTTTTTTTTTAGCTTCTTTCAGTTGATGCTCTTTGCTGAAGTAACGTCTGGATGATTGTAATTCTTCGTATGTGGAGCTGGACCCGGTCTCCCTGCAGCGCTCACAGAACGTCCAGAACCTGCGCTGGCTCCTGTTTCATATCGGGTGTAGTCCAAACTGTTACTGACTGTGTTTAAATGCTTTTGCTCTGTGGGTCCTCTTTATCTGAGGGAGTTACTGCAGCTCTAACTCCACCCAGAGCCAGAGGTCAGAGGTCAGCTGACCCGCTCCTGCTGCTGTCCCCAAAAGCCAGACTCAAGACCAGTCAGATCCTCTCAGTCTTTAACGCACTTAGCCTAGACTGAAAACCCACCAGGAGCACCACCAGGCCAAGCTCCAGATCAGATCCGTGGAGAGGCAGGTTCACTCTTTAAGCTCGCTCACACTTTTTGAAGGTATTTTTTTAGCAATGTAAGATGGATAAGTTTAACGTCATACCGTGGAACACACCAGGCAATGCAATAAAGTCTTCGTGGAGAGAAGCACCACCAGAAAAGTTCCACAGTGCAGCTTTAAAGTTTGAAACAGCTCACCCACAATGGCATTCTTACCACATTACATACGAGCGTTTAATCTGCAGCGGCATGCGGCCCTGTGCCTCTTGTTTATTCTCGCTAATTGCACTATTAGCTGCAGAGACCTGTAAATCCACCGGTTTTGTTTGGGAGATGCCGATCTTAATGGAGAGAGTGTGATAGACTCATTCTCAGACGTATTTAAACCAAAGATAGCATCAGGCAGTCTGCAGGACCAGGCCTGACCACTGCCAAGGCATTACCTGTCTGACGCATTTAAATAAACAGAAAAAGTACTAGAATAGAAGCAGGGTGAGAGCTTACATAACAGGTTTGATGTTTTAATTCTGACTTGGTTTAGCGGGATAGTATCTGTAGTAGATATTTGTCATAGTTTTACATCTGTTAAGAGCCGGTTTGTGATAAAAACTGAACAGAAAATTACAAAAATAAAGGACGTAAAGAGCTGAGTCCTCAACAGTGGTGCAGGAAGTACTCAGTTTTGTTACTTAAAAGTACAGACACTGGAGCAAAAGTACAGACACAAGTAAAAGTATCACATGAAAAAGCTACATAAGTAAAAGTATTAAAGTACATGTTTAAAAATCGACTAAAGTAAGGAGTACGTAGTAGGTAAAGTAAGAGTAAAAAGTATTTTGTGCATATTTTCAGGTTTATAAGGTTTCAAACGTAGTGATTTGTGCTGAATTTGAATCTTTCTCGCTGTTTTATCTGTATATTTTTGTTTATTCAAACTGTAAACGTGTTAAAATTATGAACGACGAGTAGAAAGTACAAATACATGCTGTCAAATGTAGTGAAATTAAAAGTATAGATACCTAAAAGTTGTACTTAAGTGTAGTACTTTACGACTTTGACTTAGTTACGTTCCACCACTGGTCGTCAAAACAAAAATTCCATCCAAAATGCAAGAATTATTTATGCAACAAGGAACGTCTGGCACTTAAAAGATTCATTTAACAAAGTAAAGGTGTGATAACGTTACATTAACATCACGGTTGCTAGGTAACTGTTATATAATTACCTTTACATATGTCACATCTGCTGCCCGTGTCCAACCAGGAAGTGAAAATGGAAAGTTCTCAAAAAAAATCTAATGATGTTTGAGTGACACGATGAGTCCGACCCGTCAGACATTACACGTTAACAGTGATCAGAAGTGATTTGGTGCGAGCTGGCAGGGTGAACGCTGGAGGAGAACACACTCTGGCGTTTACATTGGAGTGCACTGGTGTGGATCACTGGTCTGTGAAAAGGCAGGATTTAGGACAGGTTAAAACATATTGGCAATTTTGCTGTTAAAATACCAGAACGCCAAATCCGGTCTAGATTAAAACGGAAATATTCTCCAAAGTGTAAAACGGTAAAAAGTCCAAACGCTTGTGATTATATGAAATGATGGTTGTATCGATTGATTAAGTAGCGACTGAAATCATTATGTGTTTATCGGTATACAACACTGACATCAAAAAAAGCAGATATATTAAGATTTAAACTACTATTCAGATGTTCTTATAAAGAGCGAGTAACGTCTATGGCAGAGGTCCAAACTTTCACATCTCAAAACGTACTCGAAGCGGAGGGCCACAGACAGTGATCAATACAGTGCGGCGCTTTATTCACAGCTTTGACAGAGCCGCTGTGTGTTAATAAGACTTAAAACACATTCATTTTAGGTCAGTATCACACTGCAATGTGACGTTTGAGGATATAGTGGTGGAAATAGTTTAGGCCGTAGTTTGGACACCTCTGCTCTATGAGGAACATGTTGGCATAACACTGAGCTGTTTTCATTAAATATCATTGCACTTACTGAAGCCAAGTTTCCCAGAAAATAAATTATGAAAACTCAAACAGCCAGAAAAATAAACCACTCCTTGAACAGGTGAAAACAGGTGAGATTTGTCCCTGGGATCCGCTCCCGTCTGTGCTGAGTGTGGGTCAAACGCATAAGACAGGTTCCTACTTCTACTGTAAAAATCTGCTACCGTGGCGATGCTATTTGTGGCTCAAATGTTTCCCATTGTGGTTATAAGCGTGTCTATGTCCATGGCGACAAACTGGTGACGCCACAGGACCAAGTTACATGTCAGATCTGTGGAGAGGGGACTCCGATCGCAATCAGAATACATTTTGATGAATAAAAACACCTCAAACACTATGGAATACTCCAGGTAGAACAGTAATTTCAAGTAGAAAATTTACCCACTGCATCTTTAATATCTCAGTTTGAAGAAGTATAAAGCGCCACAAGCCTCGTTGACATAAATACAGATGGGCAAAGTCTTCATTATAATTTCATATGCATTATTCCAGCGGGCCAGGCGTCTGTCAGGTCTCATCAGAGGTGGGAGGGGAGGTTGTCGTGCTTTTGGGGTCTTCGGGGGTCTCCAAGTCCGTAGGGGAGGGGGGTTAGTTGCGGGGCAGCGGGGGCAGATAAGGTCATCATTGTCCCGTGCTGGAGCCTGGGGGAACTGGAGTGTGTCACTTTTACAAATCCACCACCCACAGAAGAGACGAGAGAGGATCACGGCTTCACCTGCTGCATGTCAAAACTGTCAAGTGGCTCGTTTTACTCAAAAGTGCTGTGTTCATCCCTATGGTCATTTTTATGTTGATTTAACAAAAGCATGCAGTTTATTGTCAGTTTTGTATAGCAAGTGACTATAATTTTTGCTCTGTGATATTGTAATTTTGAGATTTTAGCACAGGTTTTACATCAGATGCCCGTCCAGAGTCATCTACTTTTGTCTTGGGTCTGCCACAAAATATTACATAAGTCTATAGTAATTATAGCCATATCCTGCTGTTATACTACTCTGTTTAGGATCTCAGTGTAATTCCAAAGTTTTATATTTGTATTCCTTTATCGTAGTACTTCGTATTCTACTGCTGCTGTTCTTGTACTTTGCTGACAATACGGGCTCTTTATCTTATCTTGAGTGTGATATTTATGATTTGTTATGTAAAAATGGTGTAAGAAAAACAAAAGTAGACCATGTAAGTCCCAATTCCCAAATATTTAAATGCCTAATCATTCATGACTTGTTAGAGTAAAACGTTTACAGCTGGCTCTGTGCTCAACACCGTTAGCGTCACTACTTCCTGTCCGGTTTTATGTCCGTGAGGGGTTTGAGGAGTCACGCTAAAATGAATAAATATTTAAAGATCAGGCGGTGGACAGGGGGCCGCGGGTGGATTTCACTACACACTACATAAATAAAACGAACACTTCAGCGGAGGACACTTCTGCGTTTGGAAAGAGTTGTGTGTGTCTCAATGCCAGACCTGTCACGATAACACATTTACAGAGAAATACTGCGATAAACGATTATAACGGAACTACTTCATGTCACTGACGCGACTAAAATAAAGCAGGAGAATCCCATTAAACCGTTTAGACAAAGACAGTATCATTAAAAGACGCGAGTTGCAATAAATAAACTGCAGAATGAAGCAGTAATTAGCCATAGAAGTTATTTATTCAACAGCTCAGAACAAAAAACAAAAAAGAAAATGTGCACACGATAAATGCTGAGCCCCAAAATATACTTCTCCAGCTTTCTTATGTCGATATATCGTCATATCATCATCATTATATTATCTAATACTAATTTAATACTAAAGCAACACCACAAACTGAAGTATTCAACACATAAAAATAATTGTGTGGTCTTTATTATTTTGATTTTAATAGATTCTTCTTCCGATTTGAATAAAAGCGAGCATCGACAGGGTGAGCCAGCTAGCTTGCCTTTGAGCCGTTTAGCATTAGGCTATTTGTTTCCGACTCTTCCTATGCTCTATACAGTATCACGTTACCGAGGGCTACATGTTTCGTTGTAAATAATGCAAGTGTTGACATAATTAAACACATTTTAATGAGCTGTACAGTGAAGTCTGGGGATTCACACTTGGGAAGCGCAGGCTGTCGCGTTCAATCGTTCCAGAGCCAAAAAAAACAAGAATGGTACAAGGTCGTTCTCACATCTGCTGCAGTCAGTTGTCCATTCTTACTTCATTATAGCTGGATAAGTGCACCATTATCTCCAGTAACACAGTATTTCTCTCTTTTTGGAGTTTTTTTAGATCCCGTGTCTGCCTCGTGGCCCTCGTCTCTGCCCTCGCCATCTGTTCCGCAAGCCCCCTACACATCGGGATGCAAAATATGTTCTGATCTATGTTATAATGTCGTTTCCTCATCACAAACAGACCTGGAGTTGTGTTTTGTTTCATTCACACATGTTTAACCCTGCACATTTAGGCTGAGTTCTTCTCTCAAATGAAAACGCTGTGTTCCACCTTGTGATGTCATCATGTGGTAATACAGGAAGTGCTCTGTGTTTCTGGTTCTCCACACACCTTCACTAGAATCATATGGATGATTTCAAACCTGGAACTGCCAAGTGAACTGGTAAAAAAAAAAAAGGTAAAAGGAGGTGTTAACTTGAAAACTACCACTTCATGACATCACAAGGTGGAACGGAGCGTTTTGAGCTTTGGAGATGTACAGACGAATAATGAAGAGTTACTCGAACATGTGTGAATGAAACAAAACATAAGTCCAGATCTGTTTTTGAGGAGGTAACAGCATTAGAACATGGCCTAAAGCTCATAAGAGTACATTTTGTGTAATATCGGACAACATGTGAACATTAATAACAGAGAAATTATGTGCCGCCTTTCCCAGAGGTCACTCCCGCTAGCGTTAGCAACAGGTTTGATTGACAGCGTTGCTAAGTGCCCACTCCCTGCTAAACTAGCGGTGAGAAGGGGCGTTATCTTCAACAGCCTCGCTCCGGATTGGCTCTTTGGTTGCTATGATACTCCTGGTCGAAATTCCAAATATGGACCTCGGCCCCAATTTCGCTCCTATACCTGCTCTAGCCTCGATGAGCTTCATTTGACCGGAGCCGAACGCCGTTGGTGACGTCACGCTCACTTAATCCACTTCTTTATACAGTCTATGGGTGCTCCACAATTGAATAATTTACTCTACTGTGTCCTGAGCGACTCCTAAACCAGATGAGAAACAAAACAATCGTCATTGCCAAATACAAAGAACCAGACACTGGCGCAAGGAAAATATTTGCGGTTAATTAAGTAATATTTTTAGGCTGGAGCCGTGGAAATTTTTCAACCAGAAAAATGTGCCGCGACTCAAAAAAGGTTGAAAAACACCTCTTTAGAACATACCAAGACATTTCAATTGTGTTTTATTGCCTAAAAACAGTGGTAAAAATAGTTTCTTAAATGTATAGGAAAATACTGCATTATGGTCCATTTGAAGTAACAGAAACATTAATCTTATAAAGTTGCTTACAGTACATTTATCCATTCATCTCCACCGCACAGGAAAACCTCTCCATGCAAGACGCAAAACTGCATTGTAGCACAACTTTTCTATCCAAAGGGCAACAGGGAAACCAGCGAACATTAATAATTCTCGCTCTCTGAGTTCAAAAAGTCATCCATTAAAAAAGCAGAGAGGCAGAGTTCAGCAGACATCCCCGTGGTGTTAGCTGACAGTGCGAAAAAAAACGCAATACGGGGTTTTAGCTCCAAGCCAAAGATATAGAGATCTTATTACTGATAGGTGAAGGAGCGCAGGTAAAGGTGGAGAAGGTGCAACTAAAGTCGTCATGAATATTAATGATACGAGTTAATCAGCTTTAGCCTCGTTAGCATTCGCAGTCAGGGGAAAGGAAATGGACCTATAATGATCCTCGGACAACCAGGAAGTATCGGAGCGAAGGCGGTGTACTATTCTGTTATGTAAAAGAGACAACATACGATACGTGTTGGTCATGATGAGGAGGAGTTGGAGAGGCTGAGGTGACGTACCGTTCTCCTGCTGCGGCGTTTGTGGCTGTAGCTCAAACGATATCAGTATTTTTATAAGCGTGAGACCTTATTAACCCAGAGGCTGGTTGGAAAACACGACAGGAGGTAGGGAAAGGAACATGTTCTGGACCAAATTAAAGGATTATATTTTTGAAATCCAGTGTTATGTTTTGCTGATTATCATTAGTAGTAGTAATAGCAGTAGTAGTAGAAGTGTTTTTACCTGTCGTTAAAGGTCCTCTACCTCATTTTGAACCATGAGTGAGGAGCATGTTCAGTTTGTTACTCAGATTTTGAACCATAAAAAAGAAATATCAGTCTGGGATAGTCACATGTCGTCATGATTTATCCTTAAGTTTCATGTTTCTTCACAAATAGCTGCTTCTACTACAGTACAATGAACTAGAGTCATGTACAAGGCAGTGGTGGAAAAGTACTGTAAGTAGAATTTTTAGGTGTCTGTGCTTTACTTCAGTAGATTTTACAGTGGATACTTTTAACTTTTACTTCACTACATTTGAGAGCAGTATCTGTACTTTCTACTCCACTACATGAACTGAAACTGGACTGAAAAGTAAAAAGTACTTTCTGTGTGATTTGAGGGGTTGTTTGTACCATGTAACATCCTGACTGAAGGTTTGGAGTTCAAGCTTCGACTTTGAGCAAACAAAAATAAATACACAAAATTCATAAGTATTGTTACTGTCGACCAAAATATGTATCATTTTAACCAGTATCACTACATTTAACAAATTACCAACACGTCATTAAAATCTGTGTGAAAACTTTTACTCTTAAAGTACATTTTTAAATGGGTACTTATATACTCGTGCTTAATACTACACGCACTATACACACAACACAGTCACTATACACACAACACAGTCACTATACACACAACACACGCACTATACACACAACACAGTCACTATACACACAACACACTCACTATACACAGAACACAGTCACTATACACACAACACACGCACTATACACACAACACAGTCACTATACACACAACACAGTCACTATACACACAACACAGTCACTATACACACAACACACTCACTATACACACAACACACTCACTATACACACAACACAGTCACTATACACACAACACAGTCACTATACACATAACACAATCACTATAAAACACAAAACACTATACACACAACACAGTCACTATACACACAACACATGCACTATACACACAACACACTCACTATACACACAACACACTCACTATACACACAACACATGCACTATACACAACACATGCACTATACACACAACACACTCACTATACACACAACACATGCACTATACACACAACACATGCACTATACACACAACACACTCACTATACACACAACACAATCACTATACACACAACACATGCACTATACACACAACACACTCACTATACACACAACACATGCACTATACACACAACACATGCACTATACACACAACACACTCACTATACACACAACACATGCACTATAAGACACTATAAACACAACACACTCACTATAAAACACAAAACACTATACACACAACACGTTATACACACACAACACACTCACTACACACACACACACACACACACACACACACACACACACAACACAGTCACTATAAAACACAAAACACTATACACACACACACACAGACAGACATTCACACACACACAGACACACACGTGCACACACATACAAACATGCACACGCACACACGCGCGCACACACACACATGATAAATATGATTTTTTAATGCTTGGTATCTCTATCTATATATATGTGTGTATATACACACACACACACACATATATATATACATACACACATAAATATATATATATATATATATATATATATATATATATATATATATATATATATATATATATATATATATATATATATATATATATATATATATATATATATATGTGTGTGTATATATATGTGTGTATATGTGTATGTGTGTGTGTGTATGTATATATATATATATATATATATATATATATATATATATATATATATACACACACACATATATAGATAGATAGATATATATGTGTGTGTATTGATAAACTCTGTAAATATGTGTGTGTATATTTGTGTATTTTTGAATATGTGTGATGTCATCACACATCTCCACGTCGTCATGGAGATGTGTGATGACATCATCACTGTGATGATGTCAGACTTTAGAATCAGACGTTTTGTTATAAAGTCGCGCTCACAGATTCAGGTCATTACTTCTCTGACACCGATGGATACACTCGCACAAAACACAATCACTCTACAACTTTCACTATGAAGCCTTGGTACCTGTACACGTCTGAGGACGACGTCCACCTCTACGACCAGGACTTCAACCTGGAGGCTCTGCTCTGTCCAACACCATCAGGACACGAGCAAGAGCCAGAGGAGACCCACCTGGAGTCTGCCACCATCCAGGACTCCTCAACCACCGAGGAGAGAGGTCCGGCCCAGGTACTCCTGGACGAGGTACCATTGCATGAGGTACCCCTGGTCGAGGTACCCCTGAACGAGGTACGCCTGAATGAGGTACCCTTGGAAGAGGTACCACTCAACAAGGTACCACTGCATGAGGTACCCCTGGATGAGGTACTCCTGAACGAGGCACCCCTGGATGAGGTACTCCTGAACGAGGCACCCCTGGATGAGGTACCCCTGGAGGAGAGTGCTCTGGTGAAGGTGCTACGCCAAGACTTGGAGCGAGTGAGGGCCGAGCTTACACATCAGGTTCAAATTAACCAATCCCTGGACCTGAGGCTCAAGGCTCAGGAGAGAATTAACCAACAGCAAGACGTGGAAATCCAAACTCTCACTGAGGCCGTCCAAAAAAACAAGACCACGAACTGCAGCATGAGAAAGAAGAACATCGGCAGAGAAGAATCAAGCATCTCCAGTCACTGCAGGAGATGATGGGGGTGAAAAAGGAACTCCACAAAATCAAAAACGGCACAATAAGAACAAACGTGGCAGACGTGGAGTTTCGAAAAGTCAAGGCTTTGCTCCAGGAGAAAGAAAAGGAGATGGTGGCCCACATCAGTGCCCACAAACAGATAAAGAACCTGTACATCAGCGCAGGACACGAAAACAAGCAGCTGAAACAGGAGCTCCACAACACCCAAAACCTGACAGCAAAAATGGAGCTGGAGCTGCATAAAGTCAAAGACATGCTCCAGGAGAAAGAAGAAGAGCTGGAGAGTGTCACCAGTTTCCACAACAAAATCAGATTTTCTCATTTCCACAGTGCACTGAGGGACAGAACTCAGCTCCAACAAGAACTGGCCTCTGCTCAAACAAACATGGAAGAGATGAGCAGGACACTTGAACAACAGGACTTGGAGATTCAAAATCTCACTGAGGCCCTCGAAAAGAAGGACCTAGAACTGGAACATGAGAAAGAGGAGCATCGACAAAGAAGAATCAAACATCTCGTGTCACTGCAGGAGATGATGGAGGTGAAAAAGGAGCTCCACAAAATCAAAAACGGGACAATAAAAATAAATGTGGCTCACAACAACATCAGTCAGCGAGGAGCAGAGAAGGGGCCCCGGCGTTACCACCGCTAAGCTCCAAACACGACCTTTGACCATTTAGACAAAATAAAACTATTTTAAATATTTATTATTGGTGTTTTATTGTTTTACAGTCCAAACCTGACTCACCTGCAGCTGCACAACTGTCACTATTATGAAGGATATTGGTGAAATCTGAAATAAAAATACAAAAAATACACAAGTAAAAGTAAAAGTATTAAAGTACCTGTTTAAAAGTGACTTAAAAATTTAAAAGTAAAAGTGTTTAGCTGTTTTCAGATTTTGAAATCTTATAAAGCTTCAGATTTAGCGATTTTGATAAAGATTTGAGCTGAATTTTGTTCAACAGAAACAACTGAATCCATCGTTTGTTTTTTTGTTTTTTTTGTTTGGTTTTTTTGCTATATTTATTTATCTGTATATTTTTGTTTGCTCAAATTATGAACGTGTTAAAAATAAAACCTCAGACTTTTCAGCAGGTCTCAGACAATAATAGAAAAAATACTTCCAGTTCAAAAATGTAGTTGAGTAGAAAGTACAGACACCTGAAAAACACTTTTACTGGGAATTTCTGCTCTTTAAATCAACCAGGTTTCTTAGTGGTCGTAGGAAGTAGTAGTAGTAGTAGTAGTAGTAGTAGTAGTAGTAGTGGTAGTAGTAGTAGTAGTAGTAGTAGTAGTAGTAGTAGTAGTAGTAGTAGCAATAGTATTGGTTTTACAGGCTTTCAAAACCCTGGATGTCGCACCAATGTCGCCTGCAAATATGTGGAAAATATTACACAATGATTTAGGAAACAAAAATGCACAATTTTCAAATCTGTGCTTTTTAACAATTAGACACACACACACACACACACACACACACACACACACACACACACATATAAACACACACACACACACATATAAACTCACACATATAAACGCACACACATAAACACACACAAACACACACATATAAACGCACACACATAAACACACACACACAAACACACACATATAAACACACACACACATATAAACACACACACACATAAAGAC